>CM053576.1:66444683-66702792 GCA_028646485.1 Cryptoprocta ferox | reverse complement strand
TTTTTTCTTCTTTATAACTAATTTAATTTCTTCCCAGTCCTCCAGTTCTCTGAGGGGTGGGAAAATGCAAACTTTACAATTAATAAGATTGTCACTTTTTCTGATATAAACTATCTAAGTCTTGGCAAAAGTCTGAATGCTTCCTGTCCCTGGAACTCTTCTTTCTGTAGCCCTTTCTCACTTAAACTAATCAATCCATTCTTTTATTCATCTTTCAGACATTGGTTTGATTGTCACCTCTTCAGGGAAACATCTTGTCTCTAAATTGTCTCTGTTAAAGGCTCTTATACAGCCTTACTCTGATTTCATGGCATATATTAGGATGTAATTATTTGATAAACCACCTAATTCCTCTGTTAGACTGTATTTCCATCTACAGGTCTGATATTGTGTCTAATTTCCTCATTCACCTACCCTTCTACTGAGCATGTGCCTGGCTCAGAGTGGGCATACATTAAACATTATTTAAATGAACAAATAAACAAGAGCCCTTGAATAGTAAAAGCATAAGGTGGTATAAAATTGTTGAAGATGAAAGTGAGTATACCTTTGACTTACCACTCATTCATAGTAATTCATTCTGAGCTGTAAAAGATAAATATAATATTCAACAAGCATTATCTATAATAACAAAAATCAGAAATTTCTAAAATAAAACTAAAATTGCACACATTATAAAATATTCTTTAAAATGCCATAAAAGTATGCAGCACCTGGGTGGCTCAGTCAGTTAAGCATCTGACTTTGGGTCAGGTCATGGTCTTACGGTTTGTGAGTTCGAGCCACGCATCAGGCTCTGTGCTGACAGTTCAGAGCCTGGAGCCTGCTTCAGATTCGGTGTCTCCCTGTTCCTGTTCCCCTCTCCTGCTCACACTCTGTCTCTCTCTTTCTCAAAAATAGATAAACATTAAAAAAAGTAAAATACCCTAAAAGTATAGTTTTAAATGTGGGAAAATAATCACTATAAATGAAGAAGTGAAAAAAAGAAGATTTTATAATGATGCTTCCATTTTTTTTAATAGAAAGGCTCACATACACACATATATACACAGATATATAAAAATATTTTCAAAGCCATTATGAGTGAGTTGTATGTTTATATGATTTCTCCCTTTTGTGCATTTTTTTAAAGGCTTATTTATTTATCTTGAGAGAGAGAGAACATGAGCAGGATAGGCGCAGAGCAGGAGAGGGAGAGACAGAATCCCAAGCAGGCTCTGCATCGTTAGCTCAGAACCAACATGAGGCTCAATCCCACAAACCATGAGATCATGACCTAAGCTGAGATCAAGAATCAGCCACTTAACTGATTGGGTCACCCAGGTACCCCTTATGTTTATTTCCTGTACTGAACATGTATTTTTTAAACAATATTTTTATACTAAAAGGGAAAATAAAAAAATACTAGTTCCAATTATGGGAAAATTATATTTTATTGTACTATCCTTTAAAATCTGGCACGTCAATATTGTATGATAAAAATAGCTAGATAAAATTTGACATCAAAGAATAAAAAAAAAGTCATTGTGTTTCAGAATCACTGCATTTGCTCTATCTAGCTAAAATTTCAGAGACATTTTTTTTCTACCTAAGGCAATACATTTGTAGAAAACAACCTAATGGATTCAAAAGATAAACACATTTTAAAATGCTTCCTTTCATATAAAGGTTAAATCAAGCATTTTCAGTGCTGGACAAATCAGACTTCATGTCTAGGCTGGATTAAAGAATTGGGGTTTTAACTTTCCTGTCCACGCTCGATAGTAGCAATCTCGGTCAGTTGGCAAAGATCAGGAAAATGAGTGAGCATCAGCTCCTTGATCCTGATGAAAATACCTTATTTCTGACAGGGCAAAGTTGAGAGCTAAGGGTGGCCCAATCCTTCCTGAGTCACTCTTCCTGCTGAGGTGTTCTTTGCTGCCCGCCACAATGGATGACTGCTACTCTTATGTGCGTGCCAGGAACTGCCATTTTGAGGTACAGCAGGTAAAGCATGTGGTTGATTGACTGCAGGTGTCTGACTGCAGGATGTCTTCACAACTCATTGAAAATCAAGGCATGTATCCTAGTTGAGCAAATTGACTGTAAGTCACCTTTCCACCTCTGATATTTTTAGATCCATGATGATAGGAAGTAAAAACAAAATTAAAATGTGCTTTTTCGTTATATCTGTGAGTCAAGAAAATGGGGTCAGGGGAGAAGGAAGAAAGTCAGTGTTTTAAGAGCTGTGGGCAAGAAGTTCAGAAGCTGTGGGCCAGACGTTACCTCTTGTATAAACATGATGTTGAGTGAATCTCACAAGGTGCCTCAGTCTCCTTTTCCTTTTAAATAAATGATGGACTATGCAATTCCTAATGTCTTTTTCACTTTCTGAATCTTACAACATATAATTTAATTTGTGGCTATATTAATCAACCTTTTAATAAAATGTATTCACGGCTAGATTGTGCTCACATCCTTTCTCAGTGACTTCATTCTTGAAAGAAGATAATCTCCCAAACTCTAATTTTAGCAACATTTTATTGGTAATAACTCCAACGAATAAGGACAATTTGTTCATTTATTTAATTTTTATCCTTATGCAATAAGGCAGCAGTAGTTTGAATTTTTAACTTGGAAAAGAAAAAGTTGTGGAATTGATTGTGATACCAGAGGTTGAATAAGATGAATGGTGGTTGCCAGGGGCTGTGGGTAGAGGAATGGGGAGATGTTGGTCAAAGGATACAAACTGTCATTTATAAGAGGAATAAGTTCTAAGGATCTAACATATAGCATGGTGATAATAGTTAACAGTACTGTATTGTACATCTGAAATTTGCTAAGTTTGTAAATTGTGTTTTCACCACACACACACACACACACACACACAAAAGTAATTATGTAGAGTGAGGCCAGTGTTAATTACCCTGATTGTGGTAACTATTTTACGTATATATTAAACATATACATATATATTAAATAATCATAATCTACAACTTGATCATGTTGTATAAGCTAATTTATACAATTTTTATTCATCAATCATAACAATAAATTTGGGGAAAAAAGGGAAAATCAAAAATCTTAAGGCACCACTTTGATTTTGGGTTTATGATCCTATCAGCTTGTAAATCACCAGAGTGAAATCTATCTCTGAAATAACTGAAGCAAAATAATTAATCCTTATATCAATTATACTATCATGTAGAAGATGTAAAAGTGTAAAGCAAAGAACACAATGATATAGACTGTCTTATACTTTGTAAGATTAGAGAAAACCTCAGAAACCAAGGGGAAAGATATGGAGGCCAATAATGAGTTTGTTTGGTTCAGATGCCATCTTTTTAATTTTTTTTATTACTTACAATTTTTTTTAATATTTATTAATTTTGAGAGAGAGAGTGTGTGAGCAGGAGAGGGGCAGAGAGAGAGGGAGACACAGAATCTAAAGCAGGCTCCAAGCTCTGAGCTGTCAGCACAGAGCCCTACCTGGGGCTCAAACTCACAAACCACAAGATTGTGACCTGAGCTGATGTCAGACACTTACTGACTGGCTCAAATGCTATCTTGACCACAGCCAGAGATCTTCTATATTATTCTGTTACGATCTATTTATTCTCTGAATGTCCAATGTAGAATGATAAGAAGCGATAACTTTTTCCTGCAGGGACTACCAGCTGAAAAATAAAACCACTTCCCTTTCCTAAGTCTAGATTCCTCTCCAATTCCTAGCTCTGTGGCATCATCATATGGAGGAAGGGACACAACCATATGAATTAGAAAGTCTTGAAATCAGATAACAGTTCTTTTATTTGTCAGACAACTAATCTAAAACAACTTCTTCCATGGAATTGGGGTAATCCCACTATATAGAATTGCTGAATCAATACATAATATATTGTTGCAGGAAAAAATGCCTGGCACTTAGTATTTCCTCAGTAATTTTAGTTCTTTTTTTTTATTAATCCCATGATATAACAAGATGATGATAGATAGATAGATAGATAGATAGATAGACAGATAGATAATTTTGCTCTAAAGGCCTGGCATAAATCAAAGTAGATTTATGTTTCTATACATCTAATAAAATGCAATTTGCACAGATTATGATTTTTTTCCTCTCTGGATCCCCCAAGTATTTTCCAATGAAATGAAAAGTAGAGTTCAAATGATTATGATGCATTAGATTATAAATTAAAACATTGGGAATAATTAGGGAGGGTTAAATGTTATTTAAATATAATCTGGCCCCTTTATGTTATTCATGGAATAATGCTGAATGTCTCAGGGGACTAGTAATCACATGGCTTCCCAACTGAGAGTGATTTCAGTAGGAGTGGGAGCTAGAGAGTCAGATAATCCATTGCTGTTCAGTAGTGTCCAGAGCTGACAACCCACATTATCTATTACATTGTGCAGTTAAATTATTTGTAAGCAAGACAGGCACTCATTGTGCCTGAGTTATCAGAGTCATTACATAAGGTAATACTTGAGAACAGCCCTCACAATACAGCGCTAAGGAGGGCAGTGGAAGAGCACTTTACCTGGAGAATATGTAAGGGGAAGATTTACCATCTAGTATTCATTCAGTTTCAAGAATGTTCTGGGGATCTCATCATTTTGGGCTATTTTAAATGTTTGATATGTGAGCAGAGGTACAAGGAGGCTGAGATTTCTTCTACCTCATGTGAAGAAGCTGGTATTCTCTGGAAGGAGTGTTCTATTTGGAAACACTGAGGCATGATGTTTACTCTGTGACACTGTTAGCCTACCTGTCACTTCTCCTTAGCATCTCACTTGGCCTGACTGCCTTGAAGCTAAAGAACTGGGAAGAAGTCATGACTTATTTACAGCATGAGGGTATAGATGTGTAGGAGGTATGCCAATTAGTACACTCCAAATAACCTAAAATTTTTTTCTGACAATTGATTTCTATTGTAATTCCTCATTGTGCCTTTGCTTTATATTCCTGCCTAATAAAATGGGTTTTGGTTTTAAAAGCCAAGAAAGGCTTTTGAGAGTGGGGATATTGAATCATTATGGTTTTCTGAACAATGGACTTGCAAAACTTGGAAAGCAGTCCTGGAAAGATTTTGGTTTGAGGACTATGGCAGCAGAAAGGATTTCCTACACTGTTTATGCTTTATTGATATGAAATAGTGGTAGGTTTGGGACAGATTCTAGGTGGGTAACATAGATTTTATTTCAGTGTAGACATTGTGTTCTGAAGCTTGCCTTGGTGTTAGCAAATGTGTGTCACCAGCTAAAGATAAGTTAATTAAATTTCTGTCTTTGGTTTTCTTCAGTACAAATTAAGGATAATGATATCTGAATCATGTTTTTAAGTAAGGTTCAAATGAGATATAGGAAAGACAATGCTTTTAGAAATATGATTCAAGTAGAGACCCAAGAAATCAATGTGCTTCCGATAAGCTAGCCCATTCCCCACCTCCCTGTCACCATCACCAAAAGTGAAAACAGGGTGCCAGAACTCTGTCATGTTGGAAGAATCCTATTCTCTTTCTCAACCCTCCAAAATTCATAGGTTTGCCATCATTATCTGCATTGAGACCATCAAGACTAATCACTTTATGTCCTTTATCCCCATTTAGATCATCACCTTAAAAATCTCAAGCATTTAAAGGTAATCTTCATGACTAGATTCTGGGCCCTATAAAGTTCAAAGAAGCAACATTCAGCCCTTACTCTTTCCCATTTTCTCTGCATCCCCTATCACCCTTACTGCTTTATTTTTCTTCAGAGCAAATACTACTATACCATTTACCATATAGTTTTTTGTTTTTCTGTTTTCCCCACTAAAATGTAAGCTCCATAAAAATCTTTGGTCTATCTTGTTCACTGCCATTTCCCAAGCACATTGAATATAACTTGGCATAGAGTAGATAATTAATAAATATTTTTGATTATATGCATGAATGGAATTACTAAAATTGTAAATGATATTAATATATACTTAGCAAGCATTTATGAGAATTTAATATACTATGTATAACATATCAAATGATATTAAAAGTGACACATAATGTCTAAAATATATATCCCAAGATAACAAATACATTAATATTTATCTTTCCAATAAATCAGAGATTTACAATATTAATTATAAATTCTGAATGTTGGAGAGTGTACTGTTTTGGGGTAACGCAAAGTAGGAAACGGGATCCAAAGAAAGCTACAGATAAAATTACTTGACTCTTAAGCGGAGGGTATTAAGGTAATTATCATTTGGTGGTCAAAAATACTCCAGAATTAGGCAATAAACACTTTCTCCTAGCATGTTATAATTGAATAATTTAAAATTTAGTATTACATTTTAAGCCTCATGGCCTTATGTAGTTTCAAACTAATAGAATCCAGAAAATTATGCTTGGTGATAGTTTACATCAGTGCGTCTCAAACTTCAATGTGCACTTGTATCAACTGAAGATCCTGTTAAAACTTCAGATTCTTATTCAGCAGGTCTGGGGTAAGATCTAAAACCCTACAGTTCTAATGAACTCTCAGGTGATTCTGGTAAAGCTGCCAGACCAACGACTACACTCTGTGCAGCAAGGACCTAAACAGCACCATAGTCATTAAGGAATGATTATTATAACTGGACTTTTGAGAAAATGTATCGTAGAGCAAGTTTATTGAACTTCACTTTATAATTTGAGCATTAACACCTAAAACATGTTTCATTGGGTTTTCACTAATATTGCAGTCAAGCAGCAGTTTCATTGTGCTGTTCAAAAAACTCTGACTTAGGGGGGTGCCTGGATGGCTTAGTCAGTTAAGTGTCCGACCTCGGCTCTGGTCATGATCTCCCAGTTTGTGGGCTTGAGCCTGTGTCCAGCTCTGTGCTGATAGATAGCTCAGAGCCTGGAGCCTGCTTTGGATTCTGTGTCCCCCTCTCTTTCTGCTCCTCCCTACTCACACTCTATCTCCTCTCTCTCTCTCTTAAAAATAAACATTAAAAAAATTAAAAACAAAAACCAAAAACAAAAACCCCTCTGACTTAGGACATGGTAAGATTCGAATCTCCCCTGCCATAGTATTTCCTTATATATTCATTATCTTGAAATAATGCTTGTTAGGTACCCACGGGGTTCCCTTGTAAAACCAGGTACTGTACAAAAGAGAATAGCCAACCACCCCTCACCCAAGATATTCAGCTATAAAATCTGACAATATATTTATATGATCCGAAGGTCATTTTGAACAACTTTAAGAGTCTTATTAAGGATTTAGAAAAATTTTCAAAGCTGAATTCTTTGTGAAGCTTCATTTTCAATTTTATCTTTTACCAAATCCCTGCTAGTGAAGTCACTAAAGACTGAAACCATTCAAAATTTGAAAGAGAATATACAATTGCTCTTCTCCGTGTTAGAATAAATAAATGCAAATGTGAATAAAGAATGGTATTTTTATTTTGTTTACAATAGATATTGTGTACCCATACCAGAAACAGTCAATGCAGCTATGGTTTAGAACAATTAACTGTCTCTCCCACAAACCCACCTTTTTGACAGAAGTCTCAAGTGCACACTTGGTTACAATATAATATAAAACATGCTATAAAATTGAAAAAATATATGAGTTCTTATAGAGGAAACTTAATATACCTGGGGTCTGGAAAAGACACCCAAGAAAATTTCATTCATATGAACTGGGCATATATGGGAAAGGGTAAGCAGTTTGCTGCAGTTGGAGAAAACTGCATATGGATGGTCAAGGGGGGCAGGAAATGCTGAACATAGAATCTGAAAGCTAATTACAAGGAATTCTGTGTTCTCTGTCTGTTAGGGGGTTGATGATTTATCTTATAACCAAAGAAGAATCATTAAAACATACCTCATTTATGGAAGCTAAACAAACGCATGAATAAACAAACAAAAAGCAGAGCCAGACCTATAAATACAGAGAACAAACTGATGGTTCCCGGAGGGAAGGGTTGGGGGATGAGCAAAATAGATGAAGGGGAGTAGGAGGTCCGTGTTTCCAGTTACAGAATAAATAAGGGAATAAAAGGTACAGCACAGGGAATATAGAGAATGATATTATAGCAGTGTTGTATGGTGACAGATGGTACTATACTTGTGGTGAGCATAGCATAAAGCATAGAGAATTATTATATGTACACTGTATTGTACACTTGAAACTAATATAACATTGTGTGTAAACTATACTCAAATTTAAAAAAATAAAAAATCTTTATAAATACTGTGTTCTAGAAAGCTAACTTTAGTGGAGGTATAGAGTATTGACTAGCTAGAGAATGTCTTGAGCCCAACTATCATCTAGAAGCCTACAGACCCAAAGAAAGAAAGATGCTGAAAGCTGGAATCAGGACATTAGCAGTGGGAATAGAGAGAAAGCAAAGAGCGTATATCTGTATATTATGTGTATGTGTATGTGTGTGCCCGCTGTGTGTTTCTGTGTGTATGAATTGGTATATATATATATATATATATATATATATATATATACATATACCGTTGCGTCATTGGACCTGTGTGCTACCTAATAGAGTTGTCTATAAATAAGAAAGCCTCGTAGATGGTGATGCGCTCCTAATATAAGATAATGATGAAATTGTTAATATGAATGTGAATTGGGGCACCTGGGTGGCTCAGTCGGTTAAGTGTCCAACTTCAGTTCGTATAATGATCTTACGGTTCGTGGGTTCGAGCCTCGTGTTGGGCTCTGTGCTGAAGCTCGGATCCTGGAGCATGCTTTCGATTCTGTGTCTCCCTCTCAGTCTCTCTCTCCACTCCCTCTCATAAATAAATAAGTAAATAAACAAACAAACAAAGAAACATTAAAAATGCATGTGAATCAATAAGAAGATCTCTAATTACATGACATAATTTTATGTGTATCTTGTCAGAGTGTTAATATGTTTTTCATTAGGATTCTGAGACATATTTATTGGGGACATGGCCTTGCCTTCCTCATTTTTATAGCATCTCCTAAGATATGAAAAGTGGCAGAATACACCGCCCCAAAATATACCACTTTAGCATAGGATTATTTTGAACTAAAGACACCGAAAAACACACTAAAAAACAGATTGAAGGGCTCTTGGGTGGCTCAGTTGGTTGAGTGTTTGACTTTGGCTCAGGTCTTGATCTCAGGATTCATGAGTTCTAGCCCAGCATTGGGTTCCCTGCCATCAGGGCAGAGCCCGCTTCACATCCTCTGTCCCCACTCTCTCTCTGTCCCTCCCCCA
Organism: Cryptoprocta ferox; assembly: GCA_028646485.1. Classification (NCBI taxonomy): domain Eukaryota; kingdom Metazoa; phylum Chordata; class Mammalia; order Carnivora; family Eupleridae; genus Cryptoprocta; species Cryptoprocta ferox. The sequence continues at coordinate 66,693,581 of CM053576.1, read as the reverse complement.
CTTGCACTCTTTCTCTCTCAAAAAATAAATAAACATTAAAAAAAGAAACACAATGAAACTTTCATGTGAAAGATGCCCTCCCTTGTCTGGGAGGGAAAAAAAATTCTTTGACGGAGAGTGAAAGCCTAGAGAATTGTATATAAGTAAACCTTGTTAAAAATAATTATCTTCTTTAGCCTCTCCATATAGTTTAGTTATGTTTTCACTCTTGTCTCTCTTTGTGAAACTTTATATGATAGCATGTAGGTTTTGCTGTTTCTTTTGGTCTTTATTCCTTATGAAGTTTGCTCTATCACATGTAAACTGTAGAAATGCGTGTGCCTTTTCCTACTAATATGTCTTATGTGAGTCTAATTTTCAGACCCAGCCAACTCTCTCTATATATAGAATAAAAAACAATATTAGAATATAATTTACCAGCGTGTCCAGTAGCTTCTGATACCTTTTCTACCTGTCCTGTTTTGAATATTATATAAATGAAATTAATACCAGGGTCTCATTTCTCTGAGTTCCACTTTGTTTCATAGCTGAAGACCATGAGATCATTTGGTGCAATGTGTTTTCTCAAATATATATGATTTTAATAAAAAATAAGTCTGCATAAGATAATAAGAATTGTCCAACCCACCAAATTCAATTATGAAAAGTGACACCAGCTGTTATGTTGGTTTAATAGTGGCATGTTTATATAGAGAAGTGATCACATTAATTTATGGATATTGCTATTCCTGGGGAATGCTTCAATCATGCAAGAAATCAGCATGGGTAGAGGTTTAGCAAGATCTTGGAGAAGAGTGTTAATACATGCCAAGTATATGCTCTGACACCTTCCAAGGCTTCTGGAGGGGTTGCAGAGCTGATGAATGCAATGTCGTGGGAAAGTACACATACCCTCATGACCCTATATCCAGTAAACATAGGTTTCTACTGCTTCTTGTTTTGCTTTTCTTTTCAATTTTCTGGAAATATTGACTAAAAGAACAGAACTGGTAATAAGTTATTTTTGTTTTCTGCAATAAACCTAAGGTAGATTTGGGCCAGAAAATTGTTTCATGCCATCATTTGGATGCAAGTTATTTGTCTTTCAAACTCTACATTTTTTTCATTGTTGAGAAATTCTTTTAAATAGAATATCTCGGTCAAATTATGGATAATTATATTCTTCCTCTAAAATAACCACTGATACATTCCTTCTGTAATGTGTAAAGAATCATGGGTTTTCAGTCTAAGATGATAAACTTATCCAAACTCTTGCCATCAGGGGAGGATTGAAAAGTCAATAGGTCATGTTAGAATTTGTCATATGAATAAAAAAAAAATGAGAGCGAGGGGAAAAGGGGATAGAGAAAGTGCTTTGCTGTAAAGAAGTTGGAAAAGATAAAAGTATTCCCCAAAGTGACTTCTTACCAAGAAGTGAGGTTTAAAATTTTTTTGTAGAAATGTCTCTATGTGAATCTGGCTGTGAGATTTTTAGCTCATTGCTGCTTTATAAATGCAAAGCAATGCAGACTTATTTCATTTTCTCATACAACAGGGATACTCCTATTTCATTTTCTAGCCCCATATACTAAATAATGGCTCCTCCTGCATGCCTCAATAATTTTTGAATTTAAATTAGGTCATGAAGGTAAGTGAGGAGGAAGAAAATGTTAACATTTTTCAATATTTATTACCTGAACTTCCAACTTACTTCAAGAAAATACAAACTTCTCTAAAGTTGAAGGTAGGCACGGTCCAAAAAGTGTATTCTTACCCATGTAAGCCACATACACATATTTTGGAAGTAGTTATCTTTGCAACTCCAATTTTTATCATTCTTCTAGTGTTTGACTTCTATGTGATCTTGCAGAAGACCCGGGGTTAATTCTATGTTCTGTACCAGATGCTCTTGAGTATTATGCTTGCATTACCTGGCTGAGTCTAATCAAGTGAATTGTCATAGCCAAATTTTATCTATCTAGCAAAGTAGAAGACAATAGCATTATCTCTAAACTAGATAATTTATCAGTGTAACTCCTTAACTGCTATCTTTACCATCCTAAACAGCAGGAACAGGAATCTTAAGATATTGATTGCATTGATGAAAACTTAACATCTTATTTCCTGAATTGTGATTCTCCTGGTTCTTAGTTCTCTCTCTCTCTCCCTCCACTCCCTTCTCTCTCTCTTTCTTTGTGTATTCTGTTTCTCTCTTTCTATCCTCCCTGTTTTTGCTCTTCTATTGAGTAAAAACTACATAAACATAGTGTTAGGCATAATTTGCCTGACAACCACTTACCTAACAATTACTATGATTCATTCTTCTAAATGTTTAAAAAATTAATTAATTTAATCCAGCATAATCCTTACAACAACTCTATGAAGTAGGGATTATTGTAATTGTCATTTTACAAATGATGAAACTGAAGATGTAAGAAATTAAATCAAAGTCAATAAAGTAGTAAGAGATTAGGAATCCAATTCAGGTACATCAACTTTCAAGGCCACTGCTATTTTCATTATGCAATGTAACTATTTAAATAAACTGATAAGTATAAATAGGGTCATGAATTACATTGTAGACAGCTCCCTAGGGTAATAATTCGAAGTCACTGTTTAAAATAAGTCAATAATTCTACTAGTTAATGAACCATTGTTGGTTGATTTATTCTGTGATCTAGAGTCTTGTTGTCAAAGAAAATCCAACCCAATCTTGTAACCATAATCAAGTATTGATTAATGTGAATTTCAACAATAACTTATGTTTATTAAATCTTTACTACCAGCTTAATGCTTTCTGCATTTTATCTGAGCTTTCTCCAACAATATTCATAACAATCTAATGAGGTGGACACTATTTTTATCCCAATGTTCCAAATTAGAAAGTCAGGCTCATAGAAGTATATAACTTCCTATATTCAGTTGCTCCTAAGTGGCTCAGTCATGGCTTGAATTGGATCTAATTTATTTCAAAGTTCAAACTATTAACTTCAGGACTTGTCATTTGTGATAACACTTAGAAATGTAGTAAAACAGTTCATTACTGACTTCAGAATTTATTCAACGTATCTAACATGAGGTAATTGGGCATTGCTTTCATTTTTTCCTAACTGAGATTATAATCAGGTTCAACCTTTGCTTTCCTCTGGTCACTTTATTTGTTCCAAGGTCTGCACATACCGAAAGGATATATTTAAAAAGTGAAGGTAAACAAAGTAATTCCTAAAAACGTTTTATATTTCATGGTAAAAATCTTGCCTTTTTTCTCCCTTGTATTCCTACATTAAGGACACGGCCTGACTTTCATGGACATGAGATAACAATTTATTCCTGCTTACTTTAGGTGACTATTGCCAGCACAGCCACAGATTCCCACCTCTTCTTCAAACCTTGTATCTCTCTCTGCTACACAATCTTTGCCTCTATCAGACTTTTCCTGTTCATCTGGATTTGCTTTTCAGCACTTTCTCTGTTGCCATCACAAAGGGCAGCTGGCATGGTAAACACTCACTGGCCTCCTGAAAACTGTCATTTATTTTTACTCCTATAATCACAGGTTTTGACATGCTTGGTGATCAAAGTATGTCTGTTTATATTTTTACCTTTCTTTGTATATGAAATACAAAGCATGTGTCATGGATCCTAATGCATAGTAGGCATTCAATAAATATTTCTACAGGATTGAGAGTGTCTCTGAAGCAGGGATGGAAACTGGTGTCCTCATTTGTATATCTAGTGCCATGTCTGGATGAAGGAATCTCAGTAAATATAAATCTTATTAATTAATGAAATGATCTTTAAACTCTTGCTGTTTTCTATGTTACCTTCCATTATTTATTTATTCATGTGTTTCAAACATTTTTAAAAAATATTTTATTTTTAAGTAACCTCTACATTCAACACGGGGCTTGAACTTAAAAACCCTGAGATTGAGAGTTGCAGGCTGTACTGACTGAGCCAGCCAGGCACTCCAATGCATTTTATACTACTTATGAATCTAAATTATTTTATTCTTATCCTAGAGTGTTTATATCATTATGGGACTTTCAAATCATTAGCAGAGATCTGTACTGATAGGACTTTCTTTCTTTTATCTACCTTCAGAAACATAAAAGAAAATATTGTATTTGAATTTGGTCCTCTAATGGTAAGCAGAAATAACTGGAAATTTTCTTTTCAATTAACAAAACAGGGGCACCTGGCTGGCTCAGTCAGTAGAGTGAGAGACACTTATGAGACTCAAGGTTGTGAATTTGAGGATCACGTATGGTGCAGAATTTATTTAAACTTAAAAAAATAATAACAAAACATATTAAGCCAGTGAGAGCTGAACTTACATTTTGGATAAATACTTTACAGTTAAGTTGGAATATTTGGGCAGGAGCAAAATGTTACATTACTCTGCATTTTCTCTAAAAACTATCCACTGATGTCTGTGAAGAGAATTTACAAGGTGAAGATACGGTGACTGAATTGGCAAGAACTAGAGAACACACTCCATACAGACAAATGGGAAGAGTTCTGGGCAGGAAGTAAGAGGACCTGTGGTCTCAGTTCTACCACTAATTAGCGGTTTGCTATTGAAGTCATTTTACTCTTTTCCAATTAAATGTCATTTAAAAAATCACAGTGAGAGGTCAGTGACACAAACTATTTTAAAAATGTAATCGGGTGTATTGCTAGCACTCACCAAGATACTGTGGAATTAGGTTTTATGTGTGTCACAAAACTGTGTTACTTATTTCAGTCCCTGAGAAAACTCAATCCATACTATTGGTTCACACAAAGGAGTTTAGTCATTGCTTGAGCTTGTGGTATTTGCCTAGAGATTCTGGCCTTTCAACAGACTTAAGCTGGAGGTTTGAACAATTGACTTAATTTCACAGAATCTCATAGTTTTCTTAACTACAAATTGGGAAGATTCATGTTTACTTACCTGCTAAAGTATTACATGGAATAGTTAACAGAGGAAGAGCACACATTTTGGAGTCCGACAATTTCTAATCTTTCTTATGAGGTGTTGTTTTAGATTATTTCTATCTTGGAAGAGATATTTGCTTTACATCTGCCAAGACCCATCATCTGCTTTTTTTTTTTTTTTTTATTACCTTAGTACTTTGGAAAGTCCCATTTACTCAGAGAATAGCCAGCATCCTCACCCTTTTACTGTTTTATTACTTTATAAAAATGAAAGTTTATTAACCTGTTTTAATATTTATTCTGAACATCTCTAACAGTTACCTATTTTTAAGTTCATTCTCTTTGTTGGTTTAAATAGAACACAAAGAGATTATAGGAAAATCTTAAATTTTCCCGTAGCCTTGTTATGAGCACTTGTAAAATGCCATGATAAGCCAGTAATTGAAGTAAAATGGGCAATTAGATCAATTATGTATGTGCTTTGGTGATAGTCTATGTTGACTAAAGAGAACCCAAGGTTAGCTAGCTCCCTAGTAAAGAGACAAAATAATCTAATGTTTGACACCACAGGTTCTGTGATCATGAATAATCTCTTTCCAAATTGGGTTTATCCCGTTTTATCTATATGACCTTGGGTAAAGGTCTCAATTTTCTAGGCAAGGTTCTTTGTATATTATATTCAGATACTAATAATTTTCTACATATAGATGTTGAAAACATTAAATCAAATATTGTAAGTTAAGAATGAAGAATAATGTTTAACGCATAGGAGATAACCAACAATTGTAAGCAGCTATTATTATTATTATATTATTATTGCAGTTTTATCCTTCCAAGAAATTTTCAGTGATAAAATTCAAAGCATTTGAAGCTGAAAGTGATGCTCCTATATTTTATGGTATCAAATGGCATCCTAGGAAAACTCAACTTCATAAATTATCTAGGGTCTTTTATGTAACAGTTTTAGTGTCTAATCCAAGAGGGAGATAGCACCTGGAGTAGGATGTAGGATGCTAACTACTCTAGACCTCCATCTAAGGATGTTGATATCAATTACACAGAACATACTCTTCTTCTTTTTTTTAATGTTTATTTATTTTTGAGAGAGATATAGATAGAGAGAGAGAGAGAGAGAGAGAGAGAAGAGAGAAAGCATTAGTCGGAGAGGGATAGAGAGAGGGAGACACAGAATTGAAGCAGGCACCAGGCTCTGAGCTGTCAGCACAGAGCCTGACTGACATGGGACTCAAACTCATGGACTGCGAGATCATAACCTGAGCCAAAGTCAGATGCTTAACCAACTTAGCCACCCAGGCACCCCAGAACATACTCTTCTGTGTATTAGTTTCCTACTGTGTTATTTTGTACTCAGAAGTATTTTCTGACTTCCCAGAAATTGAGCATGGATAACAAGTGAAAATATACATCATAACTTTTTTCCATGTTTTCTTTATTTTTATAAAGCCATAAATAAAAATTTTCTTTGTACATTTAAAGATATATTATTTTTAAATGAAAAGCATAGGAACTTTCAATTTAATAGCAGGCAGACAAATATATCTGACATTTTGCAATGTGTCCTGTACTGTATGCAAAAGAATGATAAGTTCCAAATGGCACCTAAATATTTTCAACAGACCAGGAGTATTTGAGATTTGAACAACGATTGTATCTAATATTTATTGTTCAGTAGATATAAATTATCTTACACTCTTCTATGCTGTGCATAGCACAGAGCAAACTATGTGGTATGTCATAGCACACTGATCTATATGGCTTTATAATTCCAATTCAAAATGCTCCATAAACTAAAAAAATCTACAAAATTATTCAACAAATTCATTTGATGGCAAACATGAAATGAAAGATGTGAGGTTCTTTGTAGTCCTTATTTTTCCTGGTTCTGTAGGTCTCTATATGTTTCACTGCAGCAACATTATGAAGTTTGATTACAGAGTGCTGTCATAGATGCTACTGGGAATATTATGTAATACACGGTATATGCCCTATATTTCCTTTCTAAAATCTGAAGGCTTCTGAATCCCTGTAACATGCCTTGCTCTAAGTATTTTGTGAAAAAATATTTTGGACCTCTACTAAGGATCATACTACATACCTAAACTTCAGAGGATTAAATAAGAGAAGTAACCAGCATCATTAAAACAACAAGAATTTCAAGTGCTGTCCTCTTTACTTGTATGTGTCATGTTTCTGGCCCCCAAATTCATTTTGAACAATAAGAGATGCAATTCTACTTATGTAAATGTACTAAACTGGCCACAAGTTGTCTATATTCACACCATTCCCTGATCAAACCAGTATAAACTTGCCTTTCCATAGTCAATAGCATCTAGCACTTCTCCAAGAATCTTGTCAATTTTTCCATAAAACAAGACTGTCACTCTTCTTTCTCTCATATGTCAAGATAAAGTCCAAAGGGTATTGCTTACTCAAAAAAGTTGAAACTACATTCCATCTCCCCCTGATGATTTGTCTTGGTCTTGCTTTTTGGGCACATGGATATTCCATGTGCTGAAGGAAGTGATAGATAAAACTATGAATGATGTGTGTAAACATCATACTTGTCATAAGCATCTATCATCATCTTCTCAGGAATAAAACAATATATATTCATTCCATCAGGAATTTCTTCCCAAATAAGTTGTGTTTGAAGTGAGGACTATTGTTGTGTCAATTATTTTTAACCTTTCTGGTACCCAACCTTCTCTGATGTGACTCACTACTGAGCTATATTTAATGTTATGTGTTAATACAGACCCAGAACTGGCATGAGCCTCTACAGCTGCACGTGGAGAAGGCTAGGTTAGCATAGACTTCAGTGAATAAATTGGGAGCTGTAGATGTAAGATGAAAGAAATAATAGGATGTTTCCAACAAAAGAAAATTAGTTGAATAAGTAAATTATGGTAAATCCTTATGAGGGAGTAATGTACAATTGTTAAAAACTATAATGCAAAATGCAATATGTTTAAAGATGAAAAATTATCAGGGAAATTTAAAAAGTAATATTTAAAAGCAATATGGAAGTACAATACCAAATTTACTACACACATAAGCATACATATATATGCAAATTATATATAATATTGTTTGAAGAAAGGACCATGAAATCTTTTGACTCTAAAACATTTGTGGTAATATTTCCAATGGAGCTGAGTTAGTAATGATTTTTATTTCCATTTAGCATTCTTGACAACATGTGATGTTCCTATTTATGTCTTTTATCCATTTTCCAATGTTTTTTCTTACAGATTCATCAGAATTCTTCACATTTTTGGGTCCTAATTAATGGTCAGTAATATAATTTGCAACTATAGTCCCCAATCCATGGCTTGCCTTTTCATTCTTATTTTATTTTCCTTCATTTCATTTTTATCTGTCATGATCTTAAGTTCCTCATTTTTACTAAGTTCTTTATTTGAAAGTAGTCAAATTGATGACTGCATAAATGTTCTACTTTATGCTTCATAACCAATGCTATACATATGTAGATATATGTAGTATATATGTATATGATAAGTGTAGATGAGGATAGCTAGACAGGTAGATAATCAACTGCCCTTATCTATTTTTACCTCACAGATTATCAATAGCAAATCTATCAAACACAACAGTTCATATATATGTGAATCTCTTAGTTGGACCCTTTTAACTACATTGATCTATTTGCCTATTCCTATTCCAGTAATTAACAACCATAGCTTATAATAATAGTTAACATTAAGTAAGGCAAATATTCCATCTAATTCTGATTCTTCATGGATGTTTGGTGGTTCTGGCTCCTTCTTTCCCACACAAACTTAGAATCATCTTGTGAAATCCTTTCACCTACTCATCAAAAGCATGTTGAGATTCCTACCAGAATGGCATTGAATCTATAGGTTAATTTAGGATGAATTAAAACATTTAGAATATGAAGACTCTGATAACTTGAACATAATATATATCCTAATCAAACTGGGTCTTCTCATATATTTTAATAAAAAGTACAATAATCTCTATATTCTTAAATATATTTAGATTTATTTCTAGTTACTTTGCATATTTGCTGCAATTTTAAATTGTATGTTTGAATTTCATTTTCTAAATGTTTATTGTTGATGTATAGAAATGTAATTGAGGAGTGGCTGGGTGGGTCAGTTGGTTGAGTATTCGACTCTTGATTTCGGCTCAGGTCATGGTCTCACGGTTTTGTGGATTTGAGTCTTGTGTCAGGCTCTGTGCTGATGGCGTGGAACCTGCTAGGGATTCTCTCTCTCTTCCTCTCTCTCTGCTCTTCCTCTGCTCATGTTCTCTCTGTTTCTCTCAAAATAAATAAATAAACTTACATTTTTTTAAAGAAATGTAATTGAATTTCATATATTGCTTTTGTACCCAACAAACTGTTGGTTTTAGCTGCGTATCTATACTTTATTCTGGATTTTCTACACATTTCATATCATCTGTAAATAATGACAGCTTTTATTCTTTTACTATCTTTTATAGTTTTGTTTCTTTTTCTTGTCTTATTGGACTGGCTTGAGTATTCTGTATGGTACAGAATAGAATGGTGTTAGTGGGTGTCACCATCTTTTTCCTGAATTTGAAGAAAATGCTCCCAGTATTTACAGTTAATATTGTAATTTTAGTAGTTTTTTTCATTAATAGCTTTTAGATAGTTTAGAGAATTCTTTCTTCTTCAGAATTTCCTAAGAACTTTATTTTTAAATTTTCATTCTTATCAAGAAAGTAAGCTCCTGGAGACAGGAATTTTCAACTGTCTATTTTGTTCATTGATTTATCTCCAGTACTTAGAAGAGTGGTGCATAGTAAATGACCAAAAAAATAGTGTGTTGTTAAATTGGATGTTGAGTTTTAGACACTTTTTTCTGCATTTATTTTGATAATCACACAATTCTTCATATTAATCTGCCACTATACTGAATTACATTAATATATATTATTTTCAAAAAATTAATTTTTTAATGTTTTATTTATTTTGAGAGAGGGAAAGAGAGAAACAGAGAGGAAAGGCAGAGAGAGAGGGAGACACAGAATGTGAAGCAGGCTCCAGGCTCTCAGCTGTCAGCACAGAGCCTGATGCAGGGCTTGAATCCATGAACCATGAGATCATGACCTGAACTGAAGTCAGGACATTTAACTGGCTGAGCCACACAGGTGCACCCATCAATATATTTTCTAATGTTAAACCAGCCTTGCATGTCTAAATTTTCCTACAGGAAAACAGATGCCAAGAGGTATGACAGACATTTCTGTGGCTATACAAATTCTGTAGCAAAATATATTCTTTTCTTTTTCTTTCTTTCTTTCTTTCTTTCTTTCTTTCTTTCTTTCCCTCGAGAGCATAGGCAGGGGAGAGAGGCGAAAGGAAAGAGAGAGAGCGAGACAGAAAGAGACAGAGAGAGAATCTTAAGCGGGCTCCATGTGTAGCTCAGAGCCTGATGTGAGGCTCAATCCCAAGACCCTGAGATCATGACCTGAGCCAAAATCAAGAGTCGGACACCTAATTGACTGAGCCACCTAGGTGTTCCAGTAGAAAAATAGATTCTTATCATCAAGGAGGATATGGCATCAAACTAAGACTATTATTTTAGGATATAATCATATTTTCTCTTTTTCCTCAGTTATTAATGCTGAAAGAAGATGGAGCAATATGTTACTGCACACAAAATAAAAATGTATTCACTACTTTCCAAATATTTGTTTTTCAAATTAATGTGTGAAGAGATGGGCTTATGGGGTAAAGTTTAAAACCATAATTTTGTTAATTAGTGTGCTAGAACGAGATGTGACACACATTGGCTATGCAATTTCTGTAGAAAAGTCGACGACAATTAGCTAACAAGATGTGTACTAAAGCACGTTTAAATTCTATTTTCAGCTCTAGTCTTGTTTTTCCCTCTGACTAAAATAATAGAAAAAATAAAAACCCTCAATTTATTCTTCCCTATTAATAATTTTGCTGTACACTTTTTTCTTTCCAAACCTGATATTGTATATTGTCTTGCTGTTTGAGACTTCATAAGAAATATTCTTCTGATAAGCTATATGGTGTTTCACATGTCTAATCATGTCATAGAACACTGACTGAGTTGTTTTCCCATTGAATATTCCTCCGCCTGGTTATGTTCTTGCATTTATGAATAGAAAATCAGCCTTTCCCTTGCTCTGCAACCTTTCATCCTAGAGATGAAAGATGCCTCAGAGGGAAGTGACCATTTAACTGCATACATGACAAAATATACATATTACTCACATACACACAAATGGACTTTCTAACCAATTTCAAAGGCACTTTTATTTTCAGAGAAGTGTTTCTAAATTTGATATTGGTAAATTTCATTAGTTTTGCAGGAAAATAAAATCTAGGATATTAGTATTGCTTATTGACTACTTTAATGGTAGAGGTTCATACCAGCAACATGTATTTAATATTAGCATTGGTTAATTACAGAAGGAAGAATAAAATTAGAGTGCTCATGGCATCCTTTTTTCCTAAATGTCATATAAAACCCAGTCTGTGGCACTTGGGTAATTTCTCTGGCCCTGATTAAAAATTTGTGACATCATCATTAATTTTTATAATAACTATCACATCTGTTATATAAAATGTCCTTAAGAGGTATTATAAATTAGGGCATTCCCAGCCATGGACAAAATATCAAATTGGGTAATATATTTCCTTCACCCATTCTTCACTAATATCATGCCCTAGTACCTTTTCATGTTCTAATTCCCGAGTCTCCACTGCTTCTCTCTATCTGGGATCCAGCTCTCCTGCTTCCCTCATTTACCCTTACAAAGCCTGGTTATGTCTCTCGTTCATAGTTGTATATGGATGATTGTATTTGATATAATTTTCTTGGAGGTGTTTACATTTAATAGAGACATAGCTTATGTGTGCCCAATATTTCCCCTTTTCATCAAAATAGTGGCTGTGTAAAAGACTATTTCAAGGCACATGGAGCTTTCTGTACTCCCTGGTCACCAGTAAGGAGCTTGGAGAGGTAAAGTGAAAAAACAGATAGCATACTGTAAAAGTATTTTCAAGATGAACTACAATGACAAGGACATTTCTGAGATAGCTTGTTTGAAAGGTAGGAAGACTAACGATGTGGGACCTTTACAATATTTCATTGTCAGTTTCATTTGTAATGACACCAAGTATAATTTATTTGTCTCTTCTCTAGGAGCAACATCACTTAGGCAAAACTTCTTTCACATTGGTAATCAGATATTTCTCCCTGAACACTATTCCCAAGGGTGGTGATAAAGCATATGTAGTTGGCTCAGGAATATGGATTAGAGAAAGAGGTGGGGCAAAGTGTTGATTGATTTTTTTTTTATATTCCCACTACTAACACACCTTGCTTAAGATTCTATCAAGCTCTCCAATGGTTTCAGCCATGGTCTAAAAAATAAAGTTAAAATTGCTGTGTAAATTGCAGTTGTTGGATAGTTGCTGCCAGTAGTGCATTGCAAAATTCTTCTGAGACTGCATTCACACTACAGCAGAGTACCGTGATCAACTACTTACATCTTACCATGGGTGCAAGAGGGGAGATAGGGCAGTTAATGTGTCAAATTACTACTGGCTCTGCTGGATGATATATGAGGGATCATAACCTGGTGATTTGTTTGGAGGACATGGCCTTTGTCGTTATTGTTAACAAATTATAAGAAGTTGTGAAGCTTTTGAAACTAATTATTTCTTTTCTTTGCATTTTTTATTTGAAAGGTTGCCCTGTCCACAAAACTGAATGAACTGTTCCAACTATATAAATGTGGAAGTGCTCCTGAGAATTAAGGAACAGAAAGAGTGCATGAGGATCAACTTGTTTTGCTTTTGATTAAATGAATCTGGCAAAATCATAAAGTGGACATTATAAAATTAAATATTACTTTGTTATATTTATGCATGTCAGTGTAGGTCTTTACACTTTCAAAGCACTTCTTCACTAGATATTTTGAAATTTTAATCCCCATAATGACCTATTGATATATAGAAGGGGAGTGTTAGTATCGCTACCTTATACAGCATGAAAATGGATATACATCAAATCAGTGATTGTTCAGGGACAAGAACTCAGGTATCCAACCTTGAAAAATAATATTTCTGGTATACTACTTTAACTTCTGTTAAAACACATAAAGAAGGAGGAATACTGAATGCGAGAGCCACTTACATGTCAAACTCTATACTAGTAGCTATTTAATAATTATCTCCTTTAATTCTCAACCTAGCTCTTGAGGTTGCTGATAATTATTTTGATTTTATGAATTTTATGAATAAGGACACTAAGATTCAGAAAGATTAATTAAGTCACGCAATGAATATAACATGTATATAGCAAAGGTAGCATGCAGCATTAGGGTTGGATAATGCCAAAAACTACTATGTTTCAGGGATATTATCTAACCTTCAATTGATCCATCATTAGCAAACTTTACCCTTTTTCTAAGTGGGCTACCTGTTTATAACCTATTTTCTGGCTTTTCTTTAGACCTTTTCTCTACCAAGTATTATCTATATGCTGGCATTGGCAACCAAGGTAGTAATTTTCCTTCGCCAGTGGCTGAGGTGGTACTTTGCCCATGAGTCACATCTTGTTCAAAATTTTATCACTTCACTTACAGCAATAGACAGATTATCTAAGCAGAGAATCAGTAAGGAAACAATGACTCTGAATGACACATTGGGCCAGATGCACTCGATAGATATATTCAGAACTTTTCATCCAAAAGCAACAGAATACACATTCTTCTTGAGTGCACAAGGAACATTCTCCAAGATAGATCACATACTGGGTCACAAAATAGCCATCAACAAATATAAAAAGATGGAGATCGTATCATGCATATTTTCCTGTCACAACGCTACAATACTTGAAATCAACCACAAGAAAAATTTGGAAAGTTGCCAAATACATGGAGATTCATGAACAGCCTACTAAAGAATTAATGGGTCAACCAGGAAATTAAAGAAGAAATTTAAATATAAATGGAAGCAAATGAAAATGAAAACACAACAGTCCAAACCCTTTGGGATACAGCAAAGGTAGTCCTAGGAAAAAAATACATTGCAATCCAGGCCTATCTTAAGAAGCAAGAAAGGTATCAGATATAGAACCTAACCTCACACCTAAAGGAACTAGAAACACAGCAGCAGAGAAAGCCCAAAGCCAGCAGCAGAAGAGAAATAATAAAGATTAGAGCAGAAATAAATTATATAGAATCCCTCCCCCCCAAAAAAAGTAGAACAGATCAATGAATCTAAGAGCTGGTTTTTTGAAAGAATATCAGTTTTGTTTAAAACTGATAAACCTCTAGCCAGACTTCTCAAAAAGAAAAGAGAGAGGATCCAAATAGATAAAATCATAAATGAAAGAGGAGAGATCATAACCAAGACCACAGAAATACAAACAATTATTAGAGAATATTATGAAAAATTATACGCCAACAAATTGGACAATCTGGAAGAAATGGACAAATTCCTAGACCCCCACACATTACTAAAACTCAAAAGGAAAGAAATAGAAAATTTGAACAGATGCATTACCAGTGATAAATTGAATCGGTTATCAAAAATCTCCCAACAAATAAGAATCCTTGGCTAGATGGCTTTCCAGGGGAATTCCACCAGACGTTTGAAGCAGAATTAATACCTATTCTTCTCAAGCTCTTCCAAAAAATAGAAACAGAAGGAAAGCTTCCAGACTCATTCTATGAAGCCAATTTTACCTTGATTCCCAAACCAGACAAAGACCCCACTAAAAAGGAGAATTACAGGCCAATATCCCTGATGAACATGGATGCAAAAATTCTCAACAGGACACTAGCAAATCAAATTCAATGGTATATTAAAAGAATTATTCACCATGATCAAGTGGGATTTATTACTGGGCTGCAGGGCTGGTTTGATATTTGCAAATCAATCAATGTGATACATCACATTAATAGAAGAAAGGATAAGAACCATATGATCCTGTCAATAGATGTAGAAAAAGCATTTGACAAGATACAGCATCCTTTCTTAATAAAAACCCTCAAGAAAGATGGGAAAGAAGGAACATACCTTAACATTATAAAAGACATATATGAAAGATTCACAGCTAATATCATCCTAAATGGGGAAAAACTGAGAGCTTTTCCCTGAAATCAGGAACATGACAGCTTTTCCCTGAAATCAGGAACATGGTCCACTCTCACCACTACTGTTTAGTGGTGCTAGCAAGTCCTAGCCTTAGCAATCAGACAAAAAAAAAATGAAATAAAAGGCATCCAAATTGGCAAAGAAGAAGTCAAACTTTAACTTTTCATAGATGACATGATACTCTACATGCAAGTCCTAGCCTCAGCAATCAGACAACAAAATGAAATAAAAGGCATCAGAATTGGCAAAGATGAAGTCAAACTTTAACTTTTCACAGATGACATGATACTCCACCTGGAAAACCCAAAAGACTCCACCAAAACTCTGCTAGAACTGATACATGAATTCAGCAAAGTCACAGGACATAAAATCAATGTACAGAAATCAGTTACATTTCTATGCACCAATAATGAAACAGCAGAAAGAGACATCAAGGAATCAGTCCCATTTACAATTGCACGAAGAACAATAAAATACCTAGGAATAAACCTAACCAAAGAGGTAAAAGGTCTGTATGCTGAAAACTATAGAAAGCTTATGAAAGAAATGGAAGAAGACACAAGAAATGGAAAAACATTCCAGGCTCATGGATTGGAAGAAAAATATCCTTAAAATGTTGATACTACCCAAAGCAATCTACACATTAAATGCAGTCGCAATCAAAATAACACCAGCATTCTTCACAGAGCTAGAACAAACAATCTTAAAATTTGTGTGGAATCACAAAAGAACAGCCAAAGTAATGTTGAAAAAGAAAATCAAACCTGGAGGCATCACAATCCTGGACTTTAGCCTCTACTACAAAGCTATAATCATCAAGATAGTATTGGCACATAAAAGACACATAGACAAATGGAATAGAATACAGAACCCAGAAATGGACCCACAAATGTATGGCCAACTAATCTTCGACAAAGCAGGAAAGAGTATGGAAAAAAGTCTATTTAGCAAATGGTGCTGGGAGAACTGGACAGCAGCATGCGGAAAAATGAAACTGGGTCACTTTCTTACACCATACACAAAAATAAGTTCAAAATGGACGAAAGACCTAAATGTGAGACAGGAAACCAACAAAACCCTAGAGGAGAAAACAGGCAACAACCTCTTTGACCTCAGCTGCAGCAACTTCTTACTCAACACATCTCTGAAGGCAAGCGAAATAAAAGCAAAAATGAACTATTGGGATGTCATCAAGATAAAAAGCTTCTGCAGAGCAAAGGAAACAATCAACAAAACTTAAAGGCAGCCAACAGAATGGGAGAAGATATTTGCAAATAACATATCAGATAAAGAGTTAAAATATATGTACAACTTAAACAAGATTATACATTTAAAGTGTCAGACAAGATGCCAGGTACATATTATTTTTTTCCCTTTTCCTTTGGTTCTTTACCTGACTTTTAGAGTTTTCTGACTAATAAGTTCTATCTATTGTTTGCTATTTGGGCTGGAGTTTTTCTTGTTCTGTAAACAAAAATAGAAGCTAAACTTCGTCATATTCCATATTAAGAGGTTATTGTATAAATTCCCTTAATAATAAGCAATCTGATAAATTTGATCTTGAAATTCTCCTAACCATATTTTTTAGACAATGCATAATGCTGCTATCTTTTTACAAAAATAGAAATTTGACATTTTTAGAAAACATTTCGTACAGTCTTGATGAGAGGATCTCCCTAAAAGATATGAATCTTATATCTGATTTATATCTCTAACTCAATCTTTGAGACTCATTCCATTATGGTTCTGCAAATGTGACTGGAATATTAACTTTGAGTAGCAATCCTGGAAAGTTTCTGAAAATGAGTTTTTGCCACTTCTTTAGTGAAAGCATTTTTTGGAGTTGCCCTTCATTTTTGGAATATGGCTTTGTTTAATGTTCACGAATTGCTCAGATTTGTTTTTTTTTCAATTTTAATTTTTAAAAACATTTAAATGTTTTATTTGCGAGAAAGAGACAGAGTGCAAGTGGGGGAGGGTCAGAGAGAGGGAGACACAGAATCTAAGCAGGCTCCAGGTTCTGAGCTGTCAGCACAGAGCCCAATATGGGGCTCAAACTCACAAACTGGGAGATCATGACCTGAGCCAACGTCAGACACTTAACTGATTGATTTCTCTCCCCTGACAAATTTCTCAGATTTGAATGCCTTCCCAAACATACCTCTGTTTTTCTTATGTTCTTCTGAATCAATTTAGATCAATAATAATCCCTTCTAAATGTATATTTAGCAATCTATACCACACCTTGTACCACTTAGTTCTTTCTAATTACTCCATTAGCATTATCGCGTCTCTCTAACTAGATGTATATTTCTTTGGTGTTCTGTAAACCCTAGGGCTAAGCATAGTATCAGAACTATGACTAGATACCTTGAAGTATTTGTTTTATGGTACTTAAATTGGAGTCACTGGGGAGAATTATGATGCAAAGGGGAAATTTCCTGTGTAGTATATGCCATGCTCCAACTTCGCGAAGAATGGCAAATTAATTAGATCTTTTGTACCATTTATTATCAACTGATGGTAAACTGCTATGTTGAAGAGTATTTAGAGACTCTATCAGCGTTCAGTAACTAATGATTAATTAGCAATCCTTTCCCTCAGCACAGGAAGTAGGGGTGGGATAAGTGCTAGATACATGGACACCATTTTATTATTATTATAACCAATTCTTTTTCTGAGTTTCTTTCATATTTTTCATACCAGTTTTATATAGAGGAATTAAAATTATTAATGAAATTAATGAAATAATAAAAAAGAAATGTAAGCAAATTATTTCCATATTATTTCAATAGTTAAATCTGAGTAATTACTTCTAAAATGTATGCATCTCTTATAGCCAGAATCAAAGGACAAGAAAATACGAAGACATAGAAGTTTGATTCAACTATTGATACCAGTTCTTCCCTTCTATCCATGAAGATGATAATACCAGGCTTTTTGAGATGTCATTAAGAATAAAGTCTTCTTGGGGAGCTTGGGTGGCTCAGTCAGTTAAGTGTCTGACTTTGGCTCAGGTCATGATGTCATGGTTCATGGGTTCGAGCCCTGCGTCGGGCTCTATGATGACAGGTCAGAGCCTGGAGCCTGCTTCGGATTCTGTGTCTCCCACTCTCTCTGCCCCTGTCTTGCTCACATTGTCTCTCTCTCTCTCTCAAAAATAAATAAACATTAAAAAAAAGAGTAAAGCTTTCTTTTGTACCCAAATTATTGAGACATTTCACTCTGTTATGTATAAAAAATCTGTGTCATTAATCCATAGAAACTTATACCATGTAATATAACATCATCTTACTATGGGAGGGGCATTTGCACACACATCCCCCTTTCTCTCTATTATCCTATTTCCATAAAAATCCTTCCTTGTTTTACCCCAACATAGCTTAAGGCATCTCCAATAATCATAGAAATCTTTTAGTACATGACTTTTTAAATATATCAGGCTATCTAACTCTTTCATTACTGACATGTTCTATTTTCCTTTATTGTACATTCTATTCCACACTCCCCATTATTTGTGACTTCAATGAGAACATTAACTGCCCTCTAGAGTTCTTTTCATAGTATTTATTATCAACTGAATGGGAAATTCTCCAATATGTATGATTTTTTTCCAAAATGAATAGGAATAAACAAGTAGATCTGGTAACAGGAAAAAACAAACTATGGATAAGAATCTGGCTTGTTATTCAGAATTCAACTTGGTATCACTCTTGCAGAAAAGTTTTCTTGAACTTATCAAATTTCTCCTGAGGTTGTGCTATTTTCTGCTCCTGCATACTTTCATAAGATTCTATGCTTACCTGAATCAGCATATACAATGTATTTTATGTTTATTAGCTTATGGGTTAGCTCTGAGTTTTTTCTTTAGGGAAAAAATCTCATTCGTTTTTGAATTCCCAGTATCTCTCATAGAACTTGGCATAGAGTAGGCTTGGTCTTTGTAGTTAGGGAATAATGTTGCAACCATGGTCAACATGAGAGATACTTTCAGTAGAATAATAAGTAAACAAATAATAAATTTTTATATCACTGAAATAATTTTATTTCAAAATTCATTTTTGTTTAACATTAGGATTTATACCAATTCTCTATAAACCAGAACTTTCATTTTTATAATGATAATAAAATTTTTACAACCACAGAACTAGTTTGCATTACTGGAATACTTCTTCTTTATAAAGCGCCAAGTGTTTTACAGCCAATGATATAGCATTCTAATTACAATGTTTTGAGGGACAATAACTTACTAACAATTCCTTACAGCTCATTAGCATCTGGCATAGAATATTGTAGTGAAGAAGATCTGTGAGACAGGGTAAACCAACAACCTATTCTAACAAATGAGCCTATGAAACCCCAGAGAAGTGGCATGACCCTGCTAAGCTCTTACAGGTGGTTAATTATGCTGTTAGGCCAAAATTTATATTTCAAATCTAAAAGATGGCCCATGAATCTCTAACTGTCTGTTATGCCTCCACCTCTATTTGAGGAAAGTGACTACAGAAAGAAGATCTGCATAAAGTAGAATTGGCAATGGCATGGAATCTACTTTCCTGTCTACAACAGAATGTACTAGGAAGTGCCTATTAGCCAAAGGCAGGATTTGGTAGGCTAAGTAGTTCCATGCCAATGAGATGGGTTGCTTCAAGACTGTTCTCAATTGTGGAAAATCAGTTTGGCAGCTGACAAATTCACTTTATCCTATTTCCTCTTATACAGTGTGAATGGAAAATGCAAATGGGGAGGGTGTTATGGAAAGAGAAATGGGTACTTGCTCAATGAAATCATTCAGCTCATATGAACGGATAACTTATATTGTGCCAGACACTGTACCAGTGACTTACAAAAAACTGACATGGTCCCAATACTTATAGATATCATAGATTATCAAGAAAAGTGAACATTATTCATATTATCAGACAGGGAATTATAAATGTAAAATTGTTTAAAATTGGTACTTAGTAAGCATATTACACAGAGACTTCATTTTATCAACATGGTTAAAGTTTTCCCTATGTAAGTGAATTAAGTTTGAAGAATGAACTTAGTACAGGTTAGGACAGGAGCAAAGAACATTCCATGCAGAAAGAATAATATGTTCAAAGACTCTTGGGTGGGAGAAAGAGAGGCTCTTTCAAGTTTCTGAAAGATGGGCAGTACAGCTAGAGTGGTGTGAGGAGGGATGCCTCTGCTTCTACCTACTGAGCATACAGAGCTAAGAATTATATGTGTGTATACTAATCCATGTCCACATGCATCTATATTTATTTCTGTAACTGTAGATATGTTTTAAAAATGTGTGTTGATACTAATTACCCAATTTCAATCAAATACAAGATTTATCCTAGTTTTTCTACTTTACCTGTAATTTCCTTCTCTGACACTGGGTGCCATTGCTCTCATTATTATTTATTTATTTCTTCAAATGCAGTATTTTCTTAAGTAATATCAGGATTGCTAATCTATATAGCTGCAGATAAAAATAATACTAACTAGAGCACAGTAGTTGTATATAGTTCTATTGTCTTTTGTCTTACAATATGTAGGCAAAATATTGTTTTCCAAATTTACTTAGTTTTTCTCCTCTCCACTCCTTCAATGTGGTTATATTAATCATTAGAGATAGATCTCTTTGTTACAATTTGTGTTCCATTTTTTATTCTCCCCTCATCTTTGTTATTTCCTTAAAAATTTTTATACTATAAAATCCAATCTTTTGGTATACAGTTCTATGGGTTTTGAAAAATTCAGAGTTCTGTGTCCACTACCACAGTTGGGATACAGAACATTTCCATCATCCCAAAAGTTCCCTCGTGTTCTCGTTTATAGAAAACCCATCTCCCACCCCCAACATATGAGTGTTTGTAACTCAGGAAGAGTACACTGGAATTCTACAAAATAAGCTGAAGCTGCAGTACACAGGCAAATTTTTTTTTCCTCAGGAAAGCAAGCTTCAGCTCTGCTCTTAAGGCTTTTCAATTGCCTGACTCACATCCACTCTCATTACCTAAAATAATCTCCCTTACTTAAAGTCAAACATTATGGCCTTGGTATCTACAAAATACCTTCATGAAAATATATACACAACATCTGATTGAATAATTAGTCAAATTCAGACAGAGTAAGCCGTCACAGGCATATTATTATTTTGGGGAATTTGAAGAAAATGAAAGAGATGGTACAAGATATGTTTGCTTATGGATATCTACTCTCCTTTTCTTCCTTATTAATAAAAATACAACTAAAATACATATCCTAGCCTGCATTTTAATTAATGTGTCCAAGTCACAGAATTTAGACCAATAAGATATAAAAGCAGACCATATGGACGACTTCCAGACAAGTACTAAAAAAAGACAGGCTTCTTTGGCAATATATCCACTTTGTCTTTAGTTTCTATAACTTTCCGACAGTCTGGACCTGGATATAACTGCTGGCTTTCTAGTATCTGTTCTGTATGTGTGTGTGTGTGTGTGTGTGTGTGTGTATGGATAGAAGGTAAGTCTAAAAGACCATGGGTTCCTGATAAACCATGGAACATCCATATCAGTCTGGTACCACCTACTTGTGAACATCACTTCACCTAGAAAATGAACTTTAATCTTATTTAAGTTACTGTTATTTTGGTTTTCAGTTTCAAGGCTAAAGGGTGCTTACATGTGCAAATTTAAGCACAATATATTTTTCCTAAGGTAAAATTCTAATCATATACACATAGCTAAACTTATTTTTCAAATAGCATGACATAAATCTTGAAATCATCATGTTGTTTAAAATCTATTGAAGCTTTACTTTCTCTCTTTAAATAAAATACACAAAGAAGAAGAACCAGACAGTATTTAAAAAAATGCATTTCAATAGAATTCTAAAAAGCCTAACTGAAATCTACAATGAGACCAATATTGGGTACACTATTTTTAAGATATAACTAACTGTTTTTGTGGAATTAGAAATTTGGGTCACTGAGGAATCATAGTGATTATTTAAAATATACTACTTATTTTACAGGTAAGGAAATTGACCCATGCAACTCACCTCATAAGCATCAGAATTAGATTTAAAGTGCAATGTTTTGGGGCACCCAGGTGGCTCAGTTGGCTAAGCCTCCTACTTAGGCTCAGGTCATGATCTCACTGTTCGTGAGTTCAAGCCCTATGTTGGGCTCTGTGCTGACAGCTCAGAGTCTGGAGCCTGCTTTGGATTCTCTGTCTCCCTCTCTCTCTGACCTTCCCCCGCTCATGTTCTGTCTCTCTCAAATAAATAATCATTAAAAAATTTTTTAAAAAATAGGGACACCTGGGTGGCTCAGTAGGTTAAGCATCCAACTTCGGCCCAGGTCATGATCTCATGGTTTGTGAGCTTGAGCCCCTCGTCAGGCTCTGTGCTGACAGCTTGGAGCTTGGAACCTGCTTCACATTCTGTGTCTCCCTCTCTCTCTGCCCCTCCCCAGGTCACACTCCCGTGCTCTCTCTGTCAAAAATAAAACTTAAAAAAATTTTAAAAAATAAATAATTAAAAAATAAATAAATTGCAGTATTTAGAGTTACTTAAAGATATGGAGGGAGAAAGAGAGAATGAGTGAGTGTGCACTAGTAAATATCCTAATATCTAAATTCCCAGCTTAATTACTCTTCAATTAAATCACAGTACTCATGAATGGCTACTATCAACCTACCTACTTTATACTATGTGTCAAAATTTATATGATGATATCTGTACCTCAGAGTGATATAAGAAAGAGGGTAGTTTTCAAAATGAAATGATGATTTTACATTAACTCCATTTTCTAGAAGCCTTAAGTTGCATCTATATCCTTTATATATCTTTATGGTATTTTTCTTATTAATTTTCTCAGAGTTGTGTTTTAGGATTTTATTTATACCTAGGACTTTATAAAGTTTTATTAGAATATTTCCATATGTGTTTGGGAGTTTAGAAACAGATGTACTTGAAAACCATTTGGCTTTTCTTATTGCAGTTATCTATCATTATTCTTGTACCCTTGAAGACTAACAAATTCTGATTTGTTTCTCCCCAGTTCTGATTTTGGTTTCCTCTTCATCCATTTTGGATTCAAATGTTCTTTTATTAGACAGATCTTTCCATGCCCAGTGGAATGGAGAAGAATTCCCAGAAAGAGAGGGAAGAAGATAGTCCCAGAACTCCTGTGGCACAGTTTGAGATTGGTCTGATCTATGGAAGAATATTTCCCTCGTCTTGTAAATTGCCAATTTTGTTTCTGTGGCTTATGATACATAGGTAGGACTTGGAAACCTTCAACCATAAGGCTTATGATTGACTATAAGCAATAGTTCAAAGAACACATTTTATTTTATGCAGCTATTTTTTATGTTTGTCTCAGTTTTCATGGCAGTTATATGTTTCCTGGGGTTCAGAAATTATTTTAGCTCTGGTTTCACTGAAGTAAAAGCAAAATGTCTATTTGCTATGAAAATCTATCTTGAATTAAAAAATCATTCTGTTATTATACCTATTTATTATACTTATACTTATTTTTATAAAAGAAAATACTTCATTTTACTACAAGCTTTTT
The DNA here is from genome assembly GCA_028646485.1 of Cryptoprocta ferox. Classification (NCBI taxonomy): domain Eukaryota; kingdom Metazoa; phylum Chordata; class Mammalia; order Carnivora; family Eupleridae; genus Cryptoprocta; species Cryptoprocta ferox. Next base: position 66,669,951 of record CM053576.1, on the reverse strand, counting down.
GAAGAAGAATGCTAAATATTTTTACTTAACAACATGCTTTTTATTTAAATAATATTTTTTGCTTACCAGGTGCCAGACACTGTGGTAAATGCTTTCAAATGTTTACTCGATACATACAATAAATTAATAAAGTAGGTATTGTTATTATTCCTCTTTTACACCTGAGAAAATGGTTAAGTAAATAAATCTAGTTACTGAGGTCCTATATATGCATACTACTTGAATTTGCTGTCTTAATGCAAAATCTCTGATTTAAAAAAATGAAATACCTGAAAAAGAGCCATTGGAAAATGGCTGCAAAAATAAGTGTTCCCTTTAAGTTTGAGGATTCTGTCATATTGTTGATGAATGTTTAGAACATCATAAGTATTCTTCCTCTATTTCTTAATTGGAGTTTGTAGTTCAAGGTAGAGATATTTTATCTGAATTATAATGGGAAAAAGTAGAATGTATCTTACAGAGATGCATGGTATGCGGTGAACATGGGGTGTTTCTCTTATATGGAATGCAGAAATCCCATGTGCACAGCAAAAAAAAGGTGATTATAATTCACTTCATAAAAGAATACCTCTTAGATAAGCATCCATCACAACATGGAAAAACTGAGAAAAGACTACTAAATAATTGATGCGTCAAAGATGAAATTGTAATGGAATTTATAAAATATTTAGAAGTGAAAGACAGCAAAAACATTTCATATAGACCTTTTAGATTTTACTAAGAAATACTTAGATGATTTCTAGGCTTAGAAGCATACAACAGAAAAGATATTAAGTTAACATTAATGAGGGGCCCCTGGGTGGCTTAGTTGGTTAAGCCTCCAACTCTTGATTTCAGCTCAAGTCATGATCTCATCGTTTGTGGGATTGGACCCTGAGTTGGGCCCTGTGCTGACAGTGTGGAGACTGCTGCAGATTCTCTCTCCCTCTCGCTCTGCCCCTCCTCTACTCACAGTCACTCTTTCTCTCTCAAAATAAGTAAATAAACATTAAAAATTATTAAAAAGTGAGTGAACATTAATGAAATATATATTCAAGTAAAAAGAAAATCAGAAAGCAAATGTCATGGCATATTCTAAAAATACACAGAAATAAAAGTTTAAAAGTAGGGATTAATCACTTGAGAAACAGTGAAACCCAGTAAGGATCAACCAAAACTTGAAGACTCATAAAAGAAAATGATCTGTAATTGATTAAGAAAAACATGGCATTTAAATAAAACAACCCCACGCAAGAGGGAGAACATACATTCATGTACAATAGAGATCAGAATATCATAGGAGAATATTCTAAATAAATATATATAAATATATTTGAAAACTAGATGAAATAGTTTAAAAGAAAAATAAAATTTGCCAAAATTTTCTCAAGAAGACATTAAATTGAAGTAAATGTACATTCACCAAGGAAATCAAATTAGGAAAAAATTTATACAAAATAAACTGATCAAGTTCTGAGAATCTTCAGTCAAGTGAACTTGACTGAAGGAAATTCAAGGAAATTCAAAATACAGGAAACACTAATCTCTTATTTATGCAAATTGTTCCCAACAATTGAAAAAGGTATCTTCCTATATAGCACTTTAAGGGGCTTTTTATAATCATAATAAATAGAATAGAAAGAGAAAGGTAAACTAGAGGCCATTCTCCCTAGTGCAAATATTTGGAAAATTTATAAATCAAGTAATAGCAAAGTCAAGTAATGTATAAAGTATATGTAAATTTTAAAAAATGTTATAGGCATGCAGATATACTTAAAGTAAATAAATATATCTTAATACAGTTCAATGCCTTAAGGGAAAAGAAAAACCATAATCGTCTTAACAGGTGCAGAAAAAACACTGGATGCAGTTCAGTGCCCATCATGTTGAAACTCAGAGCAAAATTAAGAGCATTTCTTGCGGGGCTTGGAGGGCTCAGTCAGTTAAGCAACCAACTCCTGGTTTTGGCTCAGGTCATGATCCCATGGTTTGTGAGATCAAACCCTGCATTGGGCTCTGCTGAATGTGGAGCCTGCCTGGGATTCTCTCTCTCCCCCTCTGCCCTTCCCCCATTCATGCTCTCTCTCTCTCTCTCTCTCTCTCTCTCTTTCTCTCTCTCTCTCAAAATAAATAAACTTAAAAATTTTTTTAAAAAGCATGTTCTACAATAATAAATGTTTTTTTCCTAACCTGTGAGGTAGATATTATTAGTGAAATATTAGATACTTTTATTAACAGTCAGAAAATACAGGTCCACTGTTCCACTTATATTTTTCAATACACTAGAATTCTGACCAGAGCAGTAAAACCAGAAGCTTTATTAGAGATAAAGTATGAAGTTTAGCAGAAATTATTAATGTCTGTATAAAATCTCAAGAGAATATAAAGAAAATTAGAGTTAATATGTCTATGAGACTGCTTGGTGAAAGATTTACATTAAAAATAATATATTTCCAGGGTGCCTGGGTGCCTGGGTGGTTCAGTCGGTTAAGTAGCCGACTTCAGCTCAGGTCATCATCTCACAATTCGTGGGTTTGAGCCCCGCGATGGGCTCTGTGTCTCCCTCTCTCTATGAACCTCCCCCACTCACACTCTGTGTCTCTCTTTCTCTCAAAAATAAACATTAAAAAATTTTTTTAATAAAAATAAAAATAATATATTTCCTATATATCTGAAAATAAACAACTAGAAAAAGTAACAATGGCAAATATACAATGAAGATTCCATTCATAATAGAAACAACATATAAAATTATATAGGTATAATCCTTAACAATATGTGTAAGACTTATATGGTGACAACATATTCAGATAAAAATGACAAACTACAAATTTTCTAATCATGCTTGAATATAGGAATACTTACTTTGTGGAATTTCACACACTAACCAAAAATTTATATGGAAAAGTAAGAGCCAAGATAGGAGCGCCTCGGTAGTTCAGTCGGTTAAGCGTCTCACTTTGTCTTAGGTCATGATCTCACTGTTTATGAGTTCAAGCCCCTTGTCAGGCTCTGCGCTGACAGCTCGGAATCTGGAGCCTGCTTCAGATTCTATGTCTCCCTCTCTCTCTGATCCTCCCCCACTCACACTCTCTCTTTCTCTCAGAAATAAACAAACATTAAAAAAAAAAAAGCCAAGATAATAATGAAAAATTTAAAGGAGGTGGTTTTCCAATATATATTTAGACTAATTATAATTCTTTAGTTAGTTAGTTAGTTAGTTAGTTTATTTTTTAGAAAGATAGAGAGAACGAATTGGGGAGAAGCCCAAAGAGAATCCCAAGCAGGCCCGGTGCTGAGCATGGAGCTTGATCCCACGACACTGGGATCATTGCCAAAATCAAGAGTTGGATACTATACCAACTGAAATACCCAGGCACTCCTAATGCTATAGATCTTGAAGAATGAAATATGACACAGGATACAAATCATGGAATTAAAAAGAGGATACAGGAAGAAATCTACATGTATATAAAGGGAAATGAATTACAGAAGAGATATTAAAACACATTGAAGAAAGACTATATTGTACAAATTGGATAGATAAATGGACTATATAATAAATGATCTGGGGCAGGTTGCTATCCAAACACAAACTAGCTAAAACATATTCTAAATATGTGGTGACAGATTTTACTTTGTTTAAAATGCAGAATATGTGCCCAATGATCAAACTAGCTAACTGGTTTGCATATACTAATTCATATATATTTATGTAAAATGTAAGCACTTTAGCATGGTACTTAAATGCCTGCCAATTTTAATTTAAATTATAAAATATTTTGATGAGTGAAGGCAAAAATGTAATCTAACTACAGATGTCACCTTTATTCTGCCTTTTCTATTCTTATAGTTTTACCACTCACAGCTTTATTATTTTATTTTACTTTATTGCAGATTTATTTATTTATTTATGTAAATTTTTTACTTGAGTATAGTTGACACCCAGTGTTACATAAGTTTCTGGTGTACAACATAGTGATTCAGTAAGTCTATCTGTGATGATATGTTCACCACAAGTGTAGTTACCATCTTTCATGTCATCATACAATTCTATCACAAAATAATTTGACTATATTCCTATGCAGTACCTTTTATTCTCATGTCTTATTCATTCTATAACTGGAAGCCTGTATCTCTTACTCCCTTTGACTCATTTTGCCCATTCCCTAACCCTGTTCCCCTCTGGCAACCTTCAGTTTATCTTAAATGGAGATACACTGAAATGATGATTTAGAGGTGGAGATAAAGATAAAATGTATAGTTCAAATTTCTACGGTGTTGGTAACTACTTATAAGGAAGTCACTGATATACTATTAGCAAGAACAGTATGAACATCATGTTTTTCTTGAAATAATGTCATTGAACACTTAATATGTCAATTGAAAAAATTTGTTTCCATATAGTTCCAACAATAGAATAATAAAAGCTTGCATTTATATAGTAAGGATTGGCTATGTGGGAAATCTCATTCTTTTCTCTATTAATATAAAAACCTTACCAGGGGCTGGAGAGTGGGGTAAATCAGGAAATACTGGTCAAAGAGTACAAACTTCCACTTATAAGATGAGTAAGTTTTGAGTTATCTAATGGGTGGATAGGAAAAGTAATAGTAATTATATAACGTGATAGGGGTTTTAGCTAATGCTATGGTGATAATTATTTTGCAATATATAAAGGTATCAAATCAACATGTTTTACACCTTAAATTTAAAAAAGAAAAAGAAAAAGGTATAAAAAGAAATGATGTATTTCTTAGTTCTTGGAGTTTCCAACACTTTAAAAGAAAAAAGAAATCTCTCTATTTTTCCTTAATTAATAATAAATTAATATTAATGTTATTTTAAATCTTAGCTTCATAACAATCAATCCATTTCTAATGAGGAATCTTAACATAATGAAATTATGTTACGATATTAACTTGAGACACAGTTAATAAATGGCAGAATTGGGAATCAAATTTTGGCAGTGTAAGCCAGAGCTGAGTTCTTTATTCTCTTTTTTTGTTTTCTTTTTTACTTTGTTTGTTTCAAGTTTTTATTTATATTCTTGTTAGTTAAGATATAGTGTAATATCAGTTTCAGGAGTAGAATTTAGTGATTCACCACTTGCATATAACACTCAGTACTCATCACAACAAGTGCACTCTTGTGCACCCATCACCCATTTAACCCATCCCTCCACTCACCTCCCCTCTAGCATCCCTCAGTTTGTTCTCTATAGTTAAGAGTCAGTTTTATGGTTTGGCTCTCTCCCTCTCTTTTTTACCTCCATGTTTGTCTGTTTCATTTCTTAAAATCCACATATGATTGAAATCGTATGGTATTTGTCTTTTTCTGACTGACTTATTTTGCTTAGCATCATACACTCTAGTTCCATCCATGTCATTGCAAATGGAAAGGTTTTATATATTTTTTAAAGCTTTATTTATTTATTTATGTATTTTGAGAGAGAGAGAGAGAGAGTGAGTGAGCATGAGCAGAGGAGAGGCAGAGAGAGAGAGAGAGACAGACAGACAGAGAGAATTCCAAGCAGGCTCCACACTACCAGTGCAGAGCCAGATGTGGGGCCTGAATCCATGAACCATGAGATCATGACCTGAGCCAATATCAAGAGGTGGATGCTTAACTGACTGTGCCACCCACGTGCCCCGAGATTTCATTCTTTTTTGTGGCTGAGTAATATTCCATTGTGTGTGTGTGTGTGTGTGTGTGTGTATATATATATATACATATACCACATAAGCTTTGTCCATTCATCAGTTGGTGGACATTTGAGCTCTTCCAAAATTTGGCTACTATTGATAATCCTGCTATAAACATCTGGGTACATGTATCCCTTTGAATCAGTATTTTTGTATCCTTTGGGCAAATACCTAGTAGTGCAATTGCTGGATTGTTGGGTAGTTCTATTTTTAACTTTTTGAAGAACCTCCATACTGTTTTCCAGAGTGGCTGCCTCAGAGTGCCTTCCCACCAACAGTGTAAGAGTGTTCCCCTTTCTCCACATCCCCTCCAGGTGCTGGTAACCATTATTCTACTTTCTATTTCTTTGAATTTGACTTTAGTGGTTTTTTAACCAGACTTTTTTTCACCAGATGATTTCAAGGTTAATATAAAGCTACAGTAATCAAAATGGTGTTGTACTGGCTCAAACAGACAAATCATTAAACAGTAGAATAGAGAATGCAGAAATAGGCTGATACATATTTGGACCAGTAATTTTGAAAAGCTGAAAAGTCTTTTGGAGTTAACACCTTGGGATTGATTTTAAAATTAAGATAACGCCTATTTAACTTTTTTTTTAAATTAACATGTATTTATTATTGAGGGATAGCATGAGTAAGGGAGGGGCAGAGAGAGAGAGGGAAAGAGAGAATCTGAAGCAGGCTCCAGGCTTCGAGCAGTCAGCACAGAGCCTGATGCAGGGATCGATCTTACAAACTGCAAGATCATGATCTCAGCTGAACTCAGACACTCAACCGACTGAGCCACTCACGCGCCCCAGCCTACTTAACTTTTAAATTGGAATGGATGCCTACTTTTCCTAAATGTATTTTAACCAAATATATACAAAATTATCTTCCTTTCTGACAATGAACACCTGTGTTTGAGTATTACAGGCAATCTATAATATTTATCTATAGCAAGCTATAAATCACGTTCTGTTAACTCCAGGCAATGATTTAAAAAAAAAAAAAAAACTACTTAGGAAAAAACAATGGGAAATAGAAGTACAGCTGACCCTCAGTAGTAACCCCCCATGTAGTAAAAAATTTGTGTGTAACTTTTGATTCCCTAAAACCTTAAGTACTAATAGCCTCTTGTTGACTGGAAACATTACCAATAATATAGAGTTGATTAACCCATATTTTTTTTATGTTACATGTATTATATACTGTATTTTTATAATATATTAAGCTACCAAAAAGAAAAATCTTATAAAATGGACATTTTTATTTTTAACTGTTGTTGAACATATCCACAAGTCGATATGCCAAAAAATTTTAGTGTGAAATTTGATATTATTTGTTAGAATTCTATATGTGCTTATCATTTGACCCTTCAACTTACAGGAATTTTATTCTAGAAGGTTATTCAAATGTATCAAACATGTTTTTCACAGGATAGGGTGGAATTATGAAGAACTGATAATAACTTAAAATCTGTTGGTAAATAATGGGAAAATAAATTATAGTGCTTCCATTAGTAGAAATATTTGTACTGACATTAAGAGATGATTAAAATGCATTAACTGGAAAAAAGTAAGAAGAACATGGACCTTTCAATAAGATATCACTTTTAATTTTGTTCTTAAAGTAAATTTAGGGGTGCCTAGGTGGCTCAGTCAGTTAACCATCCAACTTGATTTGGCTCAGGTCATGATTTAACGGTTTATGAGTTCCAGTCATGCATTGAGCTCTGCATTGACAGCACAAAGCCTGCTTGGGCTTCTGTCTCCCTTCAGTATGCTCCTCCCCTGCTTGCGCTCTCTCTCTCTCTCTTTCTCTTTCTCTCTCTCTCTCTCTCTCAAAATCAATTTAAAAAACTAAAAAAAATAAATTTAAGAGTAATGGGCATTGAGGAAAGCACTTGTTGGGATGAGCACTGGGTGTTGTATGTAAGCAATGACATGGGAATCTATCCCAAAAACCAAGAGTGCAGTGTACACACTGTATGTTAGCCAGTTTGACAATAAATTATATTTAAAAAAAGAAAAAAAATAAATTTAAAAAGGAAAAGTAAATTCAAAAATAAAATAAATCACAAATTAGATTTATATCACATTAAAAATTGAGTGAAATAGTAAAGGATGAATGGATTTAGTGAACTGGTGAATGGTGAATAAACTGATTGAATTGGTAGTGGCATGAGGTCCCAGATTTTCCCATTAGAAATCATCATCAACCTAATGGGTAAATTTACGTTTAATAATCTCGTTAAAAAATGTAACTCATGGAAGTAAACACAATATATTAATGGCATGGAGTGGAAAAAGACATTTTCTAGATCCCTGAATTGCCTTCCTTAATAGGATATGTAAAATATCTTTCTGATAAATAATCATGCTTGTACTTTGTAAAAACAAACACAAAGATATATGGCATAGAAAGTGAAAACCTCTACATTTCAGATACAGTTGCTGTTAATATAAATTCACATGTAAATTATGAAGATTACTAAAATGTTTAAAATATGGAATTTTAATTTCATCCTTCAAATCTATGGGTTTTGAGATAATACATAAAGCTCCTTTTCTACCACATAAGGTCATTATTAGTTCACTGTGATTAACAAATATGGAAATAATGGCATTGTTAGGCAGAAGTTGTACTGATTCTAAGCAAATTCCAGTGCAAGATGAACTGCAATAGGAGACAGGTGAAGACAGTTTAAATACAACCTTCATCAGGAAGAAAAATAAGCCCTTAATTCTGCAGTTACAGAACTATCAACAGTATCCTTTTGTATTGTTCTTTAATAAAATTAGAAAAAGCATGTACACCAGGCTTGCTTGCCAAAAAAGAGGCATCCCCAGCTTAGTAGGTCACTGGCCTTACAGCAGGTTGTACTTCAACACCCACTCCAGTGGTTCAGAGCTCTACTTTCTCATTGTTTCAGTGACTGCATTTCCAGTTTATTGCAGGTCATAATCCTTATATTATTTAAGTTCTATAACTTCAGTTTTTATTTTCACCTGAAGCTAAGATTTTTTAAATGTAATGTTTTACATTCCTCTAATATGATAATAATCTTGGGTTTTATTTTATTACAAAAAGTGAATGCTGTTTGCAAAAGTTATTGAGAGTTTTTTAAAAGGAAGACATGGAAATTTCTTAGGAAAATTCCATGTGTGCTTGAAAAGACTGTATATTATCTAAGTCTTAATATATACTTAAAAGATCTACTTATTGATTATTCAATTTAGCTCTTAAGTATCTTTAGTTATTCTTTATGCAACTGTTCAATTTTGGACTGAAAGTGGTATAAGAAATTCTATTATCAGTGTTTCTTGGTCCATTTCTCCTTTTACTTTCTGTATTCTCTGTTCTTTGAAGGTGTTATCTGGTGCACAAATATTCAATATTCTTATATTATCATTGTGAATTTTAGTCTTTAGCATTATGGAGTGTTCATTTTTTTTTTTTTTGCTTTTTAATGATTAATCTATTTTGTTTTAATTCTTCTGTGATATCAAGATTATATTGGTTCGATATTATTTTTTCCAACTCTTTATTTTTTCCATTTTTAAAAATTTATTTACTTTTGAGAGAGAGTGAGATAGACCAAGTGAGTAATGGAGGGACAGAGAGGAAGAGAGATTATCTCAAGTAGGCTATGAGCTGTCAGTGCAGAGCTTGGCACAGGGCTCAATCTCACGAATTGTGAGATCATAAATGATCTGAGCTGAAATCAAGAGTCTGATGCTTAACCGACTGAACCACCCAGGTGCCCCTCCATTTTTTAAAGATAAAATTTACATAGTATAAAATTCACCCAATTTATTATAGAATTCTACTAATTCAGCAAATGCATACTGTCAATTTAAGTACCACCATAGTCAAGGTATTGAACAATTTTATTACTTCTGAAAAATTCTCTCATGACCTTTTATAATTCAATCATCTCGTGACCTGTAGTTCTTGGAAATAACTAATACATTTTCTGATCCTATATTTGCCCTTTTAAGAATGTTATATAAATGGAATCATATAGTATGTCACCTATTGAACCAACTTCTTTCATCTAGCACAGATGGATGTATATTATATTCAGCTTTGTGAGCATTACAGTGTCACAGCTACCAAACTCAGTAAGTATAGCTTGAAACAGATTTAGGCAATAGGTAAATGAATGATGGGACTAGATTTGGCCCCTAGCAGGCCAGATTTACCCAATGGATTATATTTTGCCAACTCTAGACTAGTATAATGCATGTAAGATCTATCCATGTTATTATGATGTCAGTTGGTATTTTTATTGGTGAGTAATATTCCACTACATGGATGTATCAAGTTTTCTTTCTTTATATCCATGGACAAATTTAACATTTGGGTTTTCCCAGTTACTGATGGTTCTAAGTCAAGCCACCATAAACACTCTTATACAAGTTCTAGATAAACATACTTTCTCATTACCCTTGTATAAATACCTAGTATTGATATTACTAGGTCATATAGTAAATGAATAGTTAACTTGATGAGAAATTATCAAATTGCTTTCTAAAGTGTGTATGTCATATTACATTCTATCATCAATGTATGAGACATCAAATTGTTCTATAACATTGTCAGCACTTGGTATAGTCATTTGTTCTTATTTTTAGCAATCCCAATCAGTGTATAGTGGTACACTATTGTAAGTTTTCATTTACTGTACCTAATGCCTAATGATGTTAAGCATCTGTCATATGCTTACTTTGCTATCCTTTTATCTTCTTTCTTGAATTGGCTATTCAAAATATTCAGAATTCTTTATTGGATTGTTTCCTTCATTGAATTTTAAATGTTCTTTGATTATAATTTATAATATTCACTACCTTTCATTGTTTTGTTTTTATTATTCATATGATCTTAAAATACTTATATTAAATCTTTGATATATTTTATATCCATCACTTTCTTCTGTTCCTTTTTTTCTCTTTATTTTGTTTTCCATTTATTGGTGCTACTTTTCCTTTTTAAAGAGCTCTTTACTGTGTTTTCCATTTAATTTATTCTCATTTAGTATCGTGTAAAAATATATATCAATATCTATATATTTATATTTATATATTATTTTTGAGGTGAATTTATATTTTACTTTAGTTTCTTTTCTGAGTTTAGTCAATTCTTATTTCTTATGTCAACTCTTTAGTATTTATATTCTGAATCTTTAAAGTGTAATTCAAGGAGTATTTTGTAATATCTACAAAAGTTTTTAAGAACATTAAATCAATTTAAGGCAGGGATTGTAAAACTCTGGCCTGGGGCCCAATTTAGTTTACAATCCTTTTTTGGATAGTCCATGAGCTCAGAATGTCTATTACATTTTTGAAAGGTGGTAAAACAAAACAGGGAACATGCAGCAGAGACTGAGATCTAAAATGTTTCCTCTTTTGCATTTATAAAAAAGAGTTTGCCAGTCTCTGGCTTGGGGTTTTGTGTTATAGCTTTACTTACTCTGGATTATGGTTGAGTTTTGACAAGTGAATTTTCAGAAACTTGGCATTTTTTCATCATTTATATTTTCAAGTTATAGTAGTTTTGTATAGATGTGTTCTGCCATTTTCTGTTTATTTTAAATATTTTATATTTGATTAGACCACTGATAACAGAAAGATGTGGTAGCTATGGGTAGGATATTGGCGTTTTGGGGTTTGGGAGGTTTGTTGTAAGAATGTGAAATTTCTTTAACTGACAGCACTTTTGGGAGGAGGTGGTAAGTCTTTTGACTTTCAATTCTTTTTCTCTTTCAGTAGGAACTTTAATACCCACCACTTGCTTCCTCTTCTTCAGTACCAAGTGTCCAGGTGACCATGTTCTCCTTCCAACTGACACTAAAGGCAGTGCTTTCCTAAGACCACCATTTTTTGCTCAATGGCTTTCAAACTTCTCTCTTTAGATTCCCCAGGAAACAGAATTCTGATACACCAAGTCTCTGTTATTATTTTTCACTCAGGGTTGAACTATGTCTTTTTGGGTATCATTTTCTCAATTTTAAGAAATACTGTTTTCTCATCATTATCATGCATTCTCCATTTGATTCTGGTCCTGACCTGGAATCCAGAGATGGTTCTGATCATTTTGGAATACTTATCTGCTTCTTTATGCAGACATTAATGTTCATAGCATTTTCTTTCTCTTTGCTATGGTATAATTATTGGTTATGATCGGTTTTATTTGCTGTCCTCATTGAATTGTTTGTATTTTTTGGAAAATACATAGAACTAGATTTAGGGGGCTGCCATGAACATGGAGGAAACTGGGCTTGCTTATTTATTTAAACTACCAGTATTATTTATGAAAACTAAACATGGATCTTTTTATTTTTGTTCGTTTATTTTTGAGAGTGGGGGAAGTGTAGGGGAGGGGCAGAGAGAGAAGGAGACAGAAGATCCAAAGCAGGCTCCACACTGAAAGTAGAGAGCCTAATGTGGGGCTTGAACCCACAAACCACAAGATCATGATCTGAGCTGACATCGGGCACTTAACCGACTAAGCCATCCAGGTACCCCCAAACATGGCTCTTTTTAAAGCCACTCTTATTCCACACTACTTTTTTTTTTTTAATAGCAGATATACATGGTATATGTATGTGTGTGTGTGTGTGTGTGTGTATGCATATAAGTGTGATCATATCATGTGTATTTATCTATATACATATATAAATATTTATTTGTGTGTTTATTTTTTTATTTTTTAATGTTTATTTTTTGAGAGAGAGAGGGAGAGAGAGAGAGACTGAGTGTGAGCAGGGGAGGGGCAGAGAGAGAGGGAGACACAGAATTTGAAGCAGGCTCCAGTGTCAGCACAGAGCCCAATGCAGAGCTCGAACTCAGAGACTGCAAGATCATAACCTGAGCCAAGGTCAGACACTTAACTGACTGAGTCACCCAGGAGCCCCTATAAATTTTTAAGTGCTGGCATCATTTTTGAAAATACTTAAAGTCTATATTATTTGATGAATACATTTTTTCCACTTTAAAGAAGACATTTTCTATGCTTGGAGTTGTATTTACACGTTAATTTGAATTCTCTCTCTCTCTATCTGAATTCCTCTGTAGACTTGCTAGTTGACTTGAGCAGTTGCCAAGATGTGGTGTTTCATTTTTTGATTATTTGTTCAAATATGCTGAGGTTGTTATTTTCTTTCTTCTTTCTCTCACTTCCTGATCAGTTGACTGGTCAATATCCTCCATTTTACTTATATTAATTTTCAGGGCAAGTTTTTGTCACTTATAATTGAATCTCTCCTTCAGCTTTTCCATGTATGTTGGCTACACTCAAAAGATTATTATGGAATGTGCTTCAACTTTTAGTTCAAGTTACAAAGTCAAGTTTCATAGCATCATGTATTTCCACAATTGGGGTCCACTGTTTTTTGTTTTTTTTTTTTTTTTACTGTTTATTTATTTATTTTGGGAGAGAGGGAGAGCAAGTATGTGAGTGGGGTGAGGAGCAGAGAGAGAGAGGGAGAATCCCAAGTAGGTTCCATGCTGTCAGGGTAAGCCCAATGCAGAGCTTGATCTCATAAGACAGGAGATCATGACCTGGGTTGAAATCAAGAGTCGGACGCTTAACTGACTGAGCCACTCAGGCATCCCTGGTCCACTGGTTTTCTAAGTAGTGAGATACTTTCTAAATTTAGGTGTTTTCAGACACCTAATCAGTAAAACAGATGACATAGAGAATTTTTTTGTAAAAGCCCTGAAATACGTAAAGAGTTATAGATTGGATTGTTGACCATTTATGAGTTCTCCTGCATGGGCTACTAAGGCACTTATGTAAAACTCATATGACTCTGCATATTGCTGAGTGGATCTAGTCCTAATCTTTTCTTAAATTAACAAAACATTGTTGTCCAGACATATTAAGTGACTTGTACATTGTAATGACTGTGTCAGTACTACAAATTAGGCTTTTTGATTACTTCTGAAATAAATATTCTTAGATACTACTGTATCCTAGACATTTGAATGGTAAGTCAACAATTTGTATTTACCAATGAGAATATACAAATTGTTCTATGCTATTATTCTAAACAACAAATTTCATTGTTTTTAAGTAATTAATTAAATATATTAGCAATGTCAGAGTTAAAAAAAAAGCAATTTACAGAGATAAATTAAATTACTTTATATGAGGAAAAACAAGCATGAGATTAGGGAAGTGCTTAGAAAAGTTAGAAGTTATGAATCAATAATCATATAACCAATGGACCCTTCATATTTTAAAATATAGAGAATTAAAAGTCAAAATGCCAACTAGAATGAGCTGTGTGTATGTCTTATTATTTTTTAATTCTAAATATGGAGTTTAATTTGATGTTTCATATTATTTTGGGTAAGCACAACAATATCCTTAGACAAGGGTGAGTCTACTTGTCCACTGTCATATTATTAGAAGGCACATCTTCTGGGAAAATTCCTATTTTGCAATATTTTTTACACATAAAATTCTTGCTTTTCACATGCTTAGTGTTTTTTTTGTTTTGTTTGTTGTTTTTACACACTTTTCAATATTTGTAAAAGACAACTTTTATCACAAGCCTGTGATTCAGTGGGTAACCACACCTGCTAATCTGCCTTACACGGCCCTGGCATATACCTGTTTTCCAGGCATAATTGTTAATCGCACCCATTTTACTATCAAAGGATTCCTCAGGGAGAATAAATGATGATGTTGTCTTATTTATGCCATCTCAGATCTCTTTAAGCCCATCTGTTGTTGAGGCCTTTGGCCACTGTTTTGTATAGTTCTCACCATAGCAACCAGCTCTAAGTGGACTCAGGCCCACGGCTGCCACAGCAACCACCTTCACACAGCAACCTTCAACAGCACTTTGTCTTGAGATCTCATCTCATTCTGTGACTCTCACCTCCCTTACTGAGGTTTTGCTATTGATCCTGAAGCACAGATTCTAGAAAACGTGAATGACACTCACACATGCAGGAAAAAAACTCTGACCAATTTGAAGGGGATCTGATGGACAAAGTATTCTCCTTTCGTCTTTTGGGACAGACTTCCTAAGGAGGAACAACAGTCTTAGATTCTCAAAGAAGTAAGTTCTCTGATATTAAGTCATAATTTGTACATGATTCTAAGCAGTAGTCAACTAGTAATAAATCAACATATTTGTTCTTTCTCCTTTCATTCCCATTTCCTCTCACTTCTGCTTTCTTGGGATTGCTCTTCCTAATGAAGTAGCAAAATATGAGATTTTGTTTTAAGTCTCTGCATTTGTTAGAAACACATATAACTATAAGTTGTAACTGTTGGAAAGTGATTTCATAGGTTCAGAAAAATGTCTAAGTATTTTTGATATCAGGTAGGACTCATTCAATCCAAGGGATGATATTATATATATTGCACACACGCACATGCACAAACACAAGCACACATATGTATGTGCATATGCACATATATTACATAAATATGTATATATGTGTGAGTGTATGTAGATGGGTTTGAATATGGGTATGTGTGCATGAAATGGGGTATAACTTCATCATTATTATCTTTAGTTGATATGGCTTTGAGTGCCCAGGAAGGTGAATTATTTGGAATAACAAGTTTATGAGAAAAAATATCATGTATATCCAAATATGCCAGGGAATGTGTTAGATATTTTGACACTCATCCCTGCTTGCATTTACATCTCATAGCCACTCTGAAAAATAGAGGAATTAAGTCATCGGTTTTAGTTCATATCACTTGTGGTGTGTTGCTATTACCTTTTTGTCAAAATTCTTATTTTCATGCCTTCTACGTTCCTTGCTATGAGGAGATTGATCTTCCTACCCACACTGATGTCACATTTGTCCATATGTTTTGATTAGTCTAATGAAATGTAAGAGTAAGTAACAAATGCCACTTATGAATAAAATGTTTGAGAGCCTGCAGAAGGATTCCCCTATGCACCTTTCCTCTTTTTCAAAATCTACATAAAACAAATTCACAGCTCACCCACAGTGGACATACAGTGTGAGCTAGAAATAAACCTCTATTGTTTGAGCCATAACTTTCAGGTCATTTATACTGAAGCATACAGACTATTCTGACTTATATTCAGTTAATAAATGGTGGTGAAAACATATAAGTGTTTTGGTCTTAAACAGAGAAAGTCAGAATAATATCCTGTTCTTAAAAGGTATGGAACATCATTGGGGACACAAGAGCATGAACATAAAATGTAAAGGAAAACACTAGAAAATTCCTATAAAATCCTGAACAAGGGACAGTCAATAGTTGTTAGAGGATTTCAGAGGACAGAATGATTCTTAATTTACCCTATCATTTTTCCCCCATGACATAATTTCTTCTTTTCGAAACCCTGCATTTACTATATTTTATTTCATGCATTGATGCAAAAAATAAGTAAGCAATCCTCTATTTGTATCTATTTTTATTAACCATATGCATATTTCACTATATTAATATATCATACACGTTATAAAAATACAAAGATGAAAGACAAAATCACTGGACCATCCTATTGACTTATTTAGTTCCTACTTAAGACTCCTACTGATTGCGCTTCTATTAAAACCTACAGACTCTGAATATGTATTGAAGCATTATGATTTGGTTACAAGAAACAAAACACTGTACTAAGCACAAATATAAACAATTATATGAATATTGGGGCCCCACAGAAACCAAGGAAGTCCAATTTTAGACAAGTGGTCAAATTCAAGGTTGTTCTAGAGAGCCAAGATATGTTTTTACAAAAAATGTATATAGTGGTCAGCATAGGAATTGACTTCCACTGAACCTACAAAAACAGGGACTTTTCCAAAATACATAGCAAGTTTAAATGAAGGACTGAGGGAGGAAAAATGTCAAATTCTAACAGCCAATTGAAAGTCTCTATATCCCCATTTTTTGCAACTTATTCACATTCAGGCTTATGCTACTTAGCATATGTCAAAACTTTCATTCCAACCCATTGAATGTTACCCTAATAACTCTCACTCATCTAATCAATTTCAGTGTAGAAATAGTAACCATGTTACATGATAGTAACATTAATCACAGAACTAATAGGAAATGATAAAGTGATAGTTCAAATCAATGAAAAATTAAACTTCTACCTCAGTCTTTAGTACCATCCGACATCCATTTAAATGTCTCACATATAACAGATATAAACATTAGAAGAATATTTACAAAAATAATTTCATAATGCTGGTAATGTAATTCTCAGCGAAGATTTCAGGAAAAACCATACTTAGTCTGGGTATTGAAAAGCCAAAGTTGCATTAATTTATTTGCTCACACCCAAGATTAAATTTATCATATACAGACTGCAGAGGGGAAACTGACAGGACTATTCTTCTTTTGGTTACAATTCTTTATTACCTTTCCCTAAAGATCAACATCACTGTTTCTGTGTTATTAAAGACATTAATCTAAAAATACCTCAAATGACCCTAACAACTGACTTGCTAGTGTGATGGTTTGCTCAGCTGACTGATCATGTTAATTAGACTGGTGAACTGCAGAAAATATCCTTAGTTTTAATATGATACTTTTGGAGAGTTTAGAACTTCCAGATAATCAATTTGCTGTGAAAGAAGATCTTCAGAATCAAAGTAAAAGGAACTAATGTAAAACTGAATGGGTTATAGAATTAAATATTCTCACCCATGGAGTTCTTTAGGACCTAGATACCATTCTAGGAGGACCTTCCAAGGGAGTGTATTAACACTGGAACACTATGTCTAAAATTTCAGACTCGTTTTATTAGAATGTTTTCTACTATGTGGTTTAGATTTGGAGAAAATAAAAAAAAAGCTAATATAACGACAAAATAAATGAGCTTTCTACCTATTTTGATAGTTATGGGGTGTTACATGCCCTAAAATAAGAGACTGTAGCTCTACAAGCCCTTCATTCTTACGTGTTCTCAGTAAACGTCGGGTGTTGTCTATAGTGAACGTTTAACAGAAACAGTGCCCTATTGAAGAGTGATTCAATTTGGAAAAACACATAAAGACAATCTGAAACTCAATGATGTAACTATAGAGTGGCAATGTTAAAAATATTGGTAATGTCAGGTAAGTACCCAGGGGGGATCACATATCAGCAAGTGGATGTAAATGAGGCGTTTATGAAGGATCAAAATACAAGCAAGATCAACACTTTTTTTTTTTTTTCCTGAGGAGTCATTTCAATGCATTTCCTAGTAGTGTTTTCACAGTTCAAAAGTCAGAGATCTCTTTATACTAAGATCACTTTATGTTACGAAATGGCAACAAGATTCATGCTGTTCTTCTGCGTGGCACTGTCACTTTGAGTAAAGGCAAACATCTTATCAGATGTCCATGGTCTCTCTCCAGCATTGTCCCTCACTTACCTGGCACTTTATTTCCATGCTATAGCTTATTGAACGTCGAAGGATTCCTAAAATGCCTCCAGTCCTTTCTGCTGCGTGAACTCTACACATTCACCCTCACACCCCATCCTCATCTCTAAGCATGTCTGACTCCTATTCTTCAAATGCCAGCTTCAAGGTACTTTCTCAGAGTAGCTCTCAACCATTACTGAATCTCAAGTAGTTTCCTCCTGCTATTTGTCCTCAAGCACCATGTTCTCTTCTTCATAATCTTTAACACAATGTACAGCTATGTGTTGGCATCAATTAGGATGCAAGGTAAGCTGGTCATAAACAAACAAACAATATAAAAAACCTGACCTTGAGAGTCAGTGCTTGAATGAGGTAGAATTTGACTTCTGACTCCTCAAACAGAACAGAGGTGAATGGTACTGTGTCTGGGGAGGAACCTCTGTAATCTTCATCATGTGGTTTTTTTATCTTTTCATTCAAAACAGTTTAATTTTTCACCAGCTATCAGGCAAAGGGACAGAAAGAAGCTGAAAACAAAGACCATGATAGTGGAAGCTATACACTGCCTCCCTATTGGACAAAACATAAATATATGACCACACCTAGTTGAGAAGGAGGCTGGGAAATGTAGTCTAGCTTGGTGGTCACATGCCCAATTAATTTAGTGGCAAGAAAGAAGGGGAGAATGAATAGTGGAGGACAGAGGAGTCTTGCTAAGGTAAAGTTTTTAAAGGATTTAATGTCTGTATTTTTCATTAGACTATAACCGCCATGAAGGCAGAAACATAATTATTTTGTTAAATTATTATTTAGCTCAGTGTCTGGCAAAAATGATACTTTAATTCAATAAACAATTCAGAATCATTACTCTAACACATTTTATTATAGCACTCATAAGTATCTGAATTATATGCATTTTCTCTCTTCCCTACCAAATTGTAAGCTCCAAAAGAGAAGGGATCTTTGCTATTAATTGCAAATTTTGTTTCCAGTACATAGTACACTGTGAACATTAAATAAATGCATATTAATAAATAAATGTAAAAATACAGTCTGTTCCCCATTTTATAGGATTTTGACAAGGTTGAGCAGCTGACAAATTCCAGAGCTCTTTCTTCTATACCAATATTTCTCATTGTTTTTCTCATATCATTCCTACTCATTCAAGGTGCCAGGTTAGACATTTTTTTTTCTACTCAATACCCCATGGAAGTTTAATTCTACAGATCTACTGCATATCTGTTTATGTTATGTGGTCTTTTGGGACTACACTGACCATTGTAACATTTAAAAAATTTTTGCCTCTCTCCCCCCTTCAGAAGCAATTTTTTCACCCTTTGGGGATAATATAGACTCTGTTGAGAATGTCTGCTCTATACCAGGACACTTAATATTTTAGTTTATATTAAGGGTTTCAAGGGATTTCATTCAGGGATATAACTGATAAAACCTGACAAATCAAAGTAAATTTTACCAAAGTAATGTGCAAAAGTGTGGTTTTAAAAGCCAAGTATATGACCTAACAAAAATTCAACTTAGTCTACATCCCTATTGTTTTCAATTCACACATTTGTCTGTGTGAATTGAAAACAATAGAGAGGTATCACCTAGGTATCATTACTTGAGTTATTATAATTTTTTATGCACTGGGCCAGCACTTCACCCAAGTTTCTGTTGAGAAGCCCAATTTGTAAGATAAATTGAAAGTTTTGGGTTCAGTGTCCTTCAAGGTAGTATAAAAAAATGAAGTGATATATTGGGATAGTTGGAAGGGGCAAAAAATATCATAAAATATGGGTATGGAGAAAATTATTTGAAGTTTTTTTATTAAAATCATTATTGCTTATGTACAATATAATAATTTTATGATACATATATTTATAATAGATGATATTCAAGTCTGCAATTTCCTTGTCATATTGCATGACTTAATAGAGGAACTTTTCAAGTCAGTGAAATTGCATCCACTGGGCCAGTATCTTACTAGTTAATTACAAATCAAGATTTTTATTAATTATATTTCAGAGTAGATGATGATGATGCAAAATTACTGGGGGTATATCTTTAAACAACTGATGCAGTTTTATAGAACTCCAAAGTGTGACGCTATACTCTACTTATGAAAAATTTTAGTTGCTTAAAAAAATTCAATGTTTTATGAGTTAATTTTGACAGTTTGTCTCTTCCATGCATTTTGTAAATATATTTTAAAAAATAATTAAGGTTATATTCAAGGATGAAGAAGAATATAATTCCAGGACATCATTGGTGAACCACACAAAATAAAACAAATTCTGACAACAGAGCAAGAGAAAATATTGGTTTGAATAGTCTAAGCACTAACATGCTATTTATCCAAAAAGTCATTTTTCTGGCAACCTGAATACTCTGGAACATAGCCAACAGGCAACAAGAAAATTAAGCAAACAAAAAACAAACTGCTAAATACCAATCACAACAAGTGTATATTTAATTCATATTTTAAAATTCCCATATGGGGCACCCGGATGGCTCAGTCAGTTAAGCATCCGACTCTTGATTTCCCATGAGGTCATGATCTCACAGTTCGTGAGTTTGACACCCACACCAGGCTCTGTGCTGACAGTGCAGAGCCTGCTTGGGATTCTCTATCTCCCTCTCTCTCTGCCCTTCCCTTGCTTGCATTCACATGCTCGCTCGCTCTCTCTCTCTCTCTCTCTCAAAAATAAATAAATAAATATTAAAAAAAATAAAGCTCTGTATTCAAGCCTCTTCCATGGACACATCACTGATAGTATTTATCACTTTAGTTATAATCATTGAGTTATTCTCCTTCTTTATCTTATTAAATTAAAAATTCCTTAGTGGTAAAACTATTAAATTTAATATCACCTAGGAGAATAGAACAATGTTGAAATTAAGATGTAGAACATAAATTTCATCCAAAGATTACTAAGGTGGTATATCTTGTTCATCTTTATTATCCATGTAATACTGACCTCATTGTTTGCATATTATTATCTGTGTTAATTTAATAAACAACTACATACAATATGTGTGACAACCTGTTTTCCTAAGTCATACCTAATTAAAAACAGTGTACCAACAAAGCTAGGCATATGCATCTGGGCCAAGACAAAAAAGAAGAGGAGCAGAGGGAAACAAACAAATAAATAAACAAGAATAAAAAAATGCTAATAGCATAGCAGAAAATAAAAAGAGAAAGTTATTATAGTTACTGAAGTCATTCAGAAAAGTTTGAATGATATTCCATTTTATATCTTTAAAAGCAGGCAAGTATATAATACAATACAAAAATATTCTCATCCAAAAATATGTAAAATTTAAAGGTATTAGTTCTTAAACAATAAGTTTCAGTTATGTGGAAAATTAGTGTCTTAAAACAGGTTATTCACATATGATGCTAGATAAAAGATATTACTGTATTGCTAATACAAGAATCTATTTTGGTTCATTTCAACTTTTGGAGAAAGGTCACATGAAAAGCCTAGGATGAGATCTTATCAGAAAAATTACATTTGCTTTACAAGCTTCTCTGATACCATAAATCCTCACTTAAGTTCTTACTCTGTGCTAAGGTTGGATTGTAACTGATGGATAGTATGGCATTGTATTTGCATTAGAGATTACCATAAAAAGATTACGAAGAGGAGGTGTGCTTAGTACTTAGAAAAATCCTGCCTTTTCAATTAATTAATTGGTAGGGAACAAGTAAGTGACTCCTTTAGCAACCTACCTGAATATGGTATGATTTTATTCAGTATAGTACTACCAATTTATAATCTAGTTTTTTAAAAAATATAATGGATTGTCAAATTGGCTAAAATACAATGTGTAAAGTGTGCTCTTGGTTTTGTGGGTAGATTCCTGTGGTTCATCACATACATACAATACCCGGTGCTCATCCCAACAAGTACCCTCCTCAATGCCCATCACTCTCATTTTCCCCTCACCCCATCCCCCCATCAACTCTCAGATTTTACTCTGTATTTTAGTCTTTTATGGTTTGCCTCCCTCTCTTTATGTTTGTAACTATTTATAAGACCTCCATGGTCTTCTGTTAAGTTTCTCAAGATCCACATATGAGTGAAAACATAATCTGTCTTACTCTGACTTATTTCACTTGGCATAATACCTTCCAGTTCCATTCACGTTGCTGCAAATGGCATGAATTCATTTTTTCTCATTGCCACAACTTATATTCTTTGTAGTATTTCTTTAAAAAACTAAAACAAGAGTGCATCTCTGAGATTTAGGCATACGTATTCAAAGTTTTTAGGTGTCCCTGAAACCCAATATTGTTTTGTCATTCCTACTACAAATTTAATTTGAAGAAAGTATAAAATTTGATGAACCCTTACTCACAGGAACAATGCCAGAAACATAGGGCTAAATGAATACAATCAGTTTGCTGTCATTTATGCAAATTCAACACAATATATTTCTATGTGTATGTCTAACGTTGGCCCTTTTATTATTTTTTAAATGGTTTTAATGGTTGTTTGCAAACTTGGCTAATTAATCTAAGTAAAATCACAAACATGATGAATTAAAAAAAGGAACTTACTTAATCCCTCTGATATAAAAGATAGTTACATTAAGATGATTCTCTATTAGCAAATTTCAGAAGGATCTACCTAGTTTCTGGACAATCTCTAAATATATAATCATATTCTCAATTATCATGCTTTATAAAATATTTAACATGCTACCCTCTACCACTCAAAAAGCGAATCTTCCAAGCTATTTCTATAAGAAAAAAATTACGTGCTCGCTTCGGCAGCACATATACTAAAATATAAGAAAAAAATCTTTGAAGCATTACAACATTCTTTTCTCACCTCTAGGTTCTGATATCTAATCTTGGGGCTCCATAGCATTAATTACTATCACAAAACCAACAACTACTTAAAATTTAAAATCATTTTTAAAAGATTTAAAACAGTGAAAGTAACCTAGAAATGATCTTTAATATCATCCTTCTTTTGCACAAAATGGTTTTAAAGCTCAGAAAAGGAATTTGTTCAAATCATATGCCTAATAATAACCAGCACACAATGAACGCTTTATAGATATTCACTATAGTTAAGTCTTTACATGGACTGTTACACTTAATCCTATCAACAAGGTAGGTATTATTACTATCCTCATTTTACAGATGCATCTTGGTGAGGATATGAAATTTTTTTTAAGTGTGAAAGACTATATAACACTAGAAATCAAGTCTTTTTCTTTTGGGAAACTTATTTTTTATATTACCTTGTAGTGTGTAATTAATCCTCTTGAAAAAACTTAAGATAAAAAATAATTTTTAATTCAGGTTTTATACTTAATTTAAGAACATTTGTAGAATGCAAAAGCCTTGAGCTAACAAATTTCATAGAATTGGAGCCACTGTAATTAATCTAAGGTCACATATTAAAGTTAAGGACATCTGATAAACTGAAATCAAAATCCACCTACTTCCATATACATAAAAATAGTTAAATCATATTTCATTGGTTCTTTGATGCATTTTTTTCACTTTTAAAACTATGAAATCAGGCTGCTCCTTACAACCGAAGACATCTTATAAATGATACTGATCAGGAGACAGGTATTACAGTCACTGTTGCATGACATGTGCACATGAACTAGCTGGAAGACTAAAACCTTTTTTTTGTTTAAAAGTAAAGACCATTCATGGAAAAATATGAATACTGATTGTTCTCTGGATACTTTTATTGGCACTTTTTAACAAGATCAATAAAGTTTCGGTATCTAAATTTGCAACATAGTGGCAGGCAGTATGTTCTCCTTAAAGAAATTCTGCATAGAAAATATATGGACAACATAGGCCTTGATCCTGCATAAAAACCCTTTGGATATGGACAATGTTAACTCTAAGTTAAAAAAAAGAAGAAGAAGCACCAAATCTTGCCTATTAAGAAATTAGGGACATATCAGTAACTTTCTTACACTTATAATTTTCTTTTTAGTGTACATACAAAAGTAAAATATGATAAAGTATCAATGTTTAAATATGTCTACAAGAGATCCTTAAATATGCATGACAAAAATTTTAAGTGATTGAAGTCAATATTTTTAGTTTTTTCTTTTTTTCTTAATGACGTAGAATAATGGGGCATTTTTCAAAGATGGTGCCCTACATATGTTAAAGCACATTAGTATATGACTTGATGATGATGATTTTATGAAAAAATTGTATCAAATAAAAGAGGAACACAATTCTTTGAAGATGACCAATAATTTTAAATTTCTGAATGAATAACAACCCAGGTTCAGCTAGGAAAATTTTGTGCAAGAAAAGACCAACATCGACAAATCCTACATAGTTTACTATTAAAAAGTAGGATCAGTGATTGATTTTGGTGGGAGGAAGAACAAGACAGTATTGAAAAGGATTATGAGGAGATGTTCGAATTGCTAGCAATGTTTTATATTTGATTTTAGTTGGTAGCTGTGTGGGTATTTGCTTTGTGATTATTCACTGAGCTGTGCATTTTGTTTTGTTGCTATTTATACATGTGATATAAGTTTCAATGAAAAAGGGAAAACATTTTAATAGTCATGGAACAGATATAAAATAGTCATAATAGTTATTAAAATTTATCTTGAAAGCAGTAGTGAAATTTCCACAATGGTGAAACTAAGAAAAAGTAATATTTGATGTACCTAGTATCATATAGGTAATCAGTACTAGAGATAGACCGACTCTATTTGAATAGACTCTGAATCTAGAATGCCAGAAGCATTTAAGTAAACAGTATTAACTAATGTACAGGATACAGAAAAAGTTCAGGATACTTAGGGTATGAGGCAAAGAAATTGACAAAATTCTCCAAAACAGAGATTACAATTTTCTGGCTTCAAAGTTTCCCCTGTATGTGAGATATTATAGATGATAATGTTTGGAGAAGGGAGAATCACATCAAAATTTCTACATGCCTAACTCTCCACAAACCAAATGTAAAACATGTAAGAAACACAAGCTTGGGGCATTTGCATAAGCAGGTCTATCTGACTACACATGCAGACCATCTCACCTAAGTGCTCCTTCTCCATGATGTATAATGCCCCAAATATAGTCAGGGAATGATTTATAAAAACATACGCCATTACATATTTAACCACAGGCTCTGGTTTTATCAAATATTTTTCTTTCAAATTTAATTCATTACTTTCTCACTCACTTCTCCTTAGAAACTATGCAGAAGGCAGTGGAACAACATCTTTGAAGTTATAGAAGGAAAAAGAATAGTTCAATTTAGGATTCTGTAACCACTAAAAATACCTTTCAGAAATAAAGGCAAAATAGTTTTGAAAACATACAATCAGAAGGTAAGAGAATGTGCCACCTTTAGACCTTTACATTAATAAATGTTAAACAAGTTTATTTCATGAAAAGTGAAGGAAAAATGAACAAACTAATGAATAATGCCAGAAGTGATAATATGTGGGTACACATTCAAGATAATTATTCTCATTTCTTTATTCTCTCTAAAATATAATGATTCATAAAACAAAAACAGTAACAGCACATTGGGATTTTCAAAAAGTATTATGACACCCAGAAACCACATTGTTTCTGCATGTATCCTATACCTACTAGAGCTTCAACTAGTTCTTTAATTTTTGCTCAATATTTCCATACTCCATTGTGTCCACTTAAGTAACTGTGTTTTTTTTTAATGTATACTATATGGCCATCCATCTCAGATAGACCTTAACCAACTCTCTTCTGAAGTACCCAGTAATGAAGGGTATCGCAACTGTCAAGTGTGTGTTGCAGTGTGTGTGTGTGTGTGTGTGTGTGTGAAAATTGGGGATTCTTATGTTTTTTTGTGTGTTAAAAGCCATAGTCAAATGCAACATATTGATTTGACCTAGTTATTTCTTCTATGAGAATATTTACCTTAGTTGGATGATTGTCTACAGTCTTTGAGATATACCTCTTCTCAGTTAAAGGAACTCTGTAATAAGTAAACCAGACTCATTTCCAGGCAATACATGAATGAATCTTAGAAACTTTGTGCTATATGAAAAATGCCAGAAATTAACACTCTATTCTGTGTAATTCATATTACATAGAGTTCTGAAAAAAGCAAATATATAGTAATGAAAAGTTGACCAGTGATTGCTAGGGGATAAAGGTAATGGAAAAACATTGATATAAATGATTGACTATTTACATGATGGAAATATTCTATATCTTGCATGTGATAGTAGTTACACATCTGTATATATTTATGAAACCAATGGAATTATACACTAAAAAAGATGAACTTTATTATATGTAAATTATACTTCAATATAAATAACTCCCTAACTACCCTACCCCAAATAAAATTCTTATAATCATACCTTACTTCTAGAGATAAATTGGAGATTTAGTCAGAATAAGGCTTCCCCTGTGTCTTGTCTATTGGTTGTGTAGATAGCTTTGGATCCACCCTTATTCATTATTCATGTTCCTGAGTATATTATCTGCATATTTAATCGTGAAATTATTTGAATTGCTTCTTCCTTAGCAGACTCTTTTTGTTGTTGTTTCTGGATAACTCAGAATATTATTGGAATCTTTGATTTCCGTTGTTTAATGTCTATGTTTGGTTAAGTGCAGTGTCAACTAATGCCCAAAAGCAAACCAATAGCTGGTATTTACTGAGTATTTCTTAGGTATCAGTCACCCTTCAAAACTCTTTACATGTATTTATTATTAGTTGTTCATGTAACCTTGGGGAGCATATTATCTTCATTTATACATGAGGAAACTAAGACACAAAGAGGAGAGTAATATGCCCAAGCTCACAGAACTGGAAAGGCAAAGCTGAGATAATTGTCTTTCAGAAGGTAGGTAGCAAGTAGATTTGTCAGTAAATTGTTGGACCCATTTTCCAAATGTCACTGTTTTTACTCTCCTTCTAGATTTTACCAGAAACTTCAAACAACATAAATCTTTATATTCACACCTTTAATCTGATAAAAATACAAAAATTTAAATATTCCTTTACATGTGACCTGATTTACCAGCCAACTCAGAAACATCAAGTCGCACACCACAGTCTCCCAGTTAAGAATGGGCTGTTCAAGAGGACCTTGGTGGCTCAGTTGGTTAAACGTCTGACTCTTGATTTCACTCATGTCATGATTTCATGGTTTGTGGGTTCAAGCCCTGTGTTGGGCTCTCCACTGACAGTGTGGAGCCTGCTTGGGATCTCTGTTCCCCCCTCTCTCTGCCCCTCACTCTCTCTATCTCTCAAAAGTAAGTAAATAAACTTAAAAAAAAACAGAATGGGCTGTTCATGATGATCACAGTTAACACTACTATATGATACACATGTAAGTTGTTAAGAGAATAAGTCCTAAAGTTCTCATCACAAGGAAAATTTTCCCTTCTTATTTTTACTGTATTTATGTGAGATGATGAATGTTAATTGAACTTAATGAAGTAATCATTTCCTACTATATGTAAGTCAGACCATCATGCCATACTCCTTAAACTTACACAGTGATGTATGTCAATTATATCTCTGTAAGACTGGAAAAAATAAAATTAGAAAAAAAGAATGCATTCTTCCTTAGAATGCTTCTTATCCCCCAATATTAAATCATCAAGGCCTACCAGCTGTTGATTTTACTGGTCAGATAGGTCTATTATATTGAGAGTTTGAAGGTATCAATATACCTACATGTGTCATTTCTTTAATAAAAAAATCCAATATATTCTTGTCCTCCAGGGAATCTGAGCTATTTGAATTTTATCACAGTTCTGCACTTTAGTAAATCTAGAGGTCCTCAATTAGCATGTTCAATTAAAACTTGGTTAAATGCAGGGGCACCTGGGTGGCTCAGTCGGTTAAGAATCCAGCTTCAGCTCAGGTAAGGATCTCACAGTTGATGGGTTCAAGCCCTGTGTCGTGCAGAGCCTGGAGCCTGCTTCAGTTTGTGTGTCTCCCTCTCTCCCCCTTCCCCTCCCCCGCTCACGCTCTGTCTCTCAAAAATAAATTAAAATGCTTAAAAAAAAAAAACTTGGTTCAGTGCAGGGGCACCAGGGTGGCTCAGTTAGTTAAACATCTACTCTTGGTGTCTGCGAGGGGATAATTTCATGGTTCCTGGGTTTTAGCCCCCACAGGAGTTCTGCACTGAGGGGTGGAACCTGCTTGGGACTCTCTCTCTTTCTCTCTCTCTCTGCTCTTCCCCTCTCTCTCAAAATAAATAAATAAACTTAAAAAAACACAAAACTTGGTTAAGTACAGATTTTGGTGTATCCTAGCCACCTGAGCAGTAGTGGCTGGGTTTCCTAGTCACTCATAATATCTGCACCATTGATTGTACTTCTGGTATTAGAATAAATATAATATCTCTTTAAACAGAGATGTGATTAATATTTATATTGCTTTTTTTCACCTTTTTATTATTGCATCCTTTTATTCTGTCAAAGACTACTGTGGAGCATTTGTTAGAGCATCTAAAAAAGAGTGCAAATTGAAATTGAACTCCAATATTTAGAGATCAAAGAAAGCTTCCCACCATGAGCTTTTATACAATGAAATCACCACATGGCCCCAATCTCTCTGCCCTGGTATCAACTGGCATTTTTATCTCTCTTCCGGGCTATTTTCCCCATACAGTTTTCTTTTATTGGAAATAGAAATTCCCAAGTCACTTGATCCCACCCTTGCTAATTGTCAAAATTAGGTTAGATGCTGCAAGCAAGTTTTAGTCAAAACAGAGTAATCTTCACCCTCAGAGAGCACTTGCTCCTGTGGTCCATACTAAGGCAGAACTGGCACATTAAGGGATTGACCATTAGTAACTTGTTTTCCCATTTCATATGGAAAACAGCCACCAAATTTATCCAGTTTTAACTTATATTTTCTTTGCTCCAGGTTTTTTTTTTTCCCTCCAGTTTACTTTTGCTTCATTTGCTTTATCAGTTAGTCTCATGTTTTGCAAGGTTTCCCCAAACCCAGGCCTTGAAGTGATAACTTGAGTGTCCATTTACTTGGAGGTGAGCCCAAGATCATGAATTAGACTGTGGGAAAAGCCAGAAAGAGAAGGAAGAAAAGCTCCCCCAAAGGACATGTTACTGTGTGTAGTAGAGGGTTGCCAGATAAAATTAAGGATGCTCAGTTAAATTTAAATTTCATATAAAGAGTAATATTTTTAAATATATAGGTATGTGCCAAAATTTGCATGGGACATATTCACAATAAAATATATTTGCTGTTTATCTAAAATTCAAATTTAACTGGGTGATTTGTATTTTTATTTGCTCAAGCTGGCAACTCTGGCATGATCCCAAAATCATCTCCTCAAAGGACAAGATAGTTGACTTCCCAATTTTGTTTAGGGTTGTTGTGATTGCTTAACTCTGTGCTCCCCTTCCCCTCTCTGGACTTCATTCACAGTTGTGCCTGCCTGCCTCAGCAAGCTCCCATGTGTGGTATTGGAGAAAGCCTTTGGCAGAGAAGAGACACGTGGGCTTGAAGGGAGAAAAGTGGATCTCTGGCCAGGACTTCATTCTCCTGTGAATACAGTTCCCAGCAGGAAGCCCTGTCTCAAGGCTGCAGCTCCTGGTGAGCTCTTGTCTTCACTATTTCTTTCTCCTTCTTCAGCCCAAGGCTTGGCAATGGCTTTCCACACATTTTGGTCCCTAGGTTTCTTAATGTCATTTGTCTGTCACTTTAATTCTTCATCCCTCTGCAACTAGTCACTTAATAAAGTACTAAGTAATTTTTATTTGAACCATATGAGGGAAATTTTATGTCTTCAGACCTTGAGTGACACCTTATACAATTTTATGTATTTTTTCTGAATATGCATACTATTGTTTCTCAAAATAAAAAAAATAAGCAAGAGAGGAAGAAAGAAACACACAGAGCAAGCCTTATGACTGTTTAATTGGTGGTGTGGAAGGAAGAATCTGTGTAAGTAGAAGATGGTTCTTTCTTTCCTTGAGACTGGCCATTGCACAGGAAAGTTGCATTCTACTGTGATAAATGAACTTTGTGGACAAGGTTAAAATAGTGGTGAGAACACTCAATTCAAGAAGATGTCAACAAATCCATCTGGATGCATGCCTAAGTCACATCCCCCAATATTTTCCATCAATAATAAATATGATTTCTTATTATCATTGGTCTGAGTCCCATTTTATATATTTCAATTGATTTAGAAAATAAGCTGAAAAGAGAAATTTCATATGGAGCCCCTAAAATTGGATTTGAGGAACAAAAACAGAGGGAAGAAGAAGTTGTGGTATGCATGAATCATGCTTATTAAGTCCTTATGTATTAGCAATTAAGAACCACACAGATTATTTTACTTTAATAATGTTTATGGAATTATATTGTTCCAGGAGGTTTGTTTTTCACTTCTGTGGTTGACTTTAAACTGGGATAGCGAGGGCAACTTTGATATGATCATATTTCTTCTTTAGCTTCTTGATGTGATAGATTATATTAATTACATTTCATCTATTGATTAGTCTTGTATACTTGAAATAAATCCTACTTGGTCATGGTTTATAAGTCTTTTTATACATTGCTAGATTTGCTAATATTTTGTTGATATCTATGCACAAATATTAATGAGTGGTATTGGTCTGTTGTTTTCCTACTTTGTAATGTCTTTGCTTGATTTTGGTATTAGAGTAATTCTGGCCTCATAGAATGAATTAGAAGGAGTTAAAATGAGTATCCTTCCTGCTTCTATTTTCTGAGGGAGATTATGGAGAATTGCCATAATTTTTCCCCTAAATGTTTGGTAGAATTCATCAGTTAACTCATCTGTGCTTGGTGTTTTCTGTTTGGAATGTTATTAATTATAGATTCAATTTCTTTAATGGATATAGACCAATCAAATTATCTGTTTTTTATTGTGTAACTTTTGATAACTTGTGCATTTCAAGTAATGGGGTCAGTTTCATCTACACTGTCAAATTTGTGGGCAAAGACTTGTTCATAATATTCTCTTATTATACTTTTAATATTTTGGGAACAGTAGTGATGGCCAGGTATTCCCTTTCACTTATGATATTAATAATTTATAGCTTTTCTCTTTTTTCTTAGTTGGCTTGGCTATAGACTTATTAATTTTATTGATCTTCTCAAAAAACCAGCTTTTGGCTTGCTTGACTGGAGTTGGCCTTGTAAATCTAAAATTGTAAACATTAATTGGGAAAATAACCTTAGAGATTACAATAGCTATAGTAGGTAGTTACAGAACATTTGATGAGATCTGAGATAGGCAGAACAGGAAGATCAGTGCAAAATACTCAGAGAAAAAGTATAAATGGGTGGGTTTCAAGATGACAGTTAATATATATGCAAATTCAGGTATTGCCTTTCCCAAGAGGTTACATTGTAGAGAAAGGTCTAATATTATGGAAAGGGTTAGATGTTCTCTAAACAAGAGAATATTTTCTGGGTGAGGTAGTCCTATTCAGAAACATAAAAAGGACAAGATACATTTGATCAATGAATTCTTGTAATGGATCATAATATCATTGATTTTGTTCTTTCTAATCATGGGAAACTCCATAAAATAATATATAGAAGAATTTTTTAGGCAAATAAATTTCTGGGCCATAAAATGAGGGCAAAATAGAGAGAGAAAGAGAGTAAAATAAAAGAAGACATTCATATTCAGCAAGAAGCATAAATCATACTTAGGATTTAAAAAAATGAAAGAACCTATCTAAGAAATAAAAAAAAAAAAAGCCACTTCTCCCTGAAATGAGTAGGAGAATATCAGAAAAATATCCGTATCCTAGGGGGACCTGGTGAGCATCTGACGTCAGCTCAGTCATGATCTCAGTTCGTGAGTTCCAGCCCTGCATCTATTCACTGCTCAGTTCAGAGCCCCTTTTGGATCCTCTGTCCTTCTCTCTCTCTCTGCTCCTCCCCAACTCATGCTCTCTCTATCAAAAGTGAATAAAAATTTAAAAAATATATCTATATATTTACATATCTCTATCTCTATAAACTAGAAGTACAGAAATATGTGGAAGAAAAAAATATTCTTGTCAGCTTTGAAATAACAAAAGCAGAGAGGAGTTAAAATCAAGATGTAAATTAATACCAGAGAGGTATTACTTTTAACGTGGTCTCTAAGGCTTATCAAGAATCAATAGCATTTGTAGATCAAAAATTTGTTGAGTATAATTCTCCAGTTGGAATGAAAGGGGGAAAGTAAAGGAAAACAATTCCAAGACTAAGGATTCATAAAACCAAGGATTCATAGGTCCAAGCCATCCAATGTCAGATGAATGCAACTCAAAATGACAATGACAGGAGCTATTTGGACAAGAAACAGTAGAAATTGCATGTCAAGATGGAACCCATATAATCTGTGCCCCAAATATAGGAATCAAAGGGAAATTAAAACTAAAAGTTCTTAACATGTCAGAAATGTGCTATAAATACTATCTTGTCAGTGAGATTTTCACCATTGCAATTTCTATACTTTTTATCATGTTAAGAATGTCAAAAATACTATAGTCTTAGAGAAGAGGAAATATTTTTTTAGTGCTTCCTACCCTCTATTTTTAAATAATATATATAATAGTTTTTTTGGTGGAATATTTCTACAAATAAAATTAATTTCACAGGCTGAAACCAAGAAAGTCTTCTCGTTTTATTCTCCTCCTTGCAGGTACCAATAATTTTTGCCATAATATTTGGGAATAAAATCAGATGTAGCTAATGCTGTGATAATATTTTATATTCTATTTAACTCTGAATT
This sequence comes from Cryptoprocta ferox, assembly GCA_028646485.1. NCBI lineage: Eukaryota > Metazoa > Chordata > Mammalia > Carnivora > Eupleridae > Cryptoprocta > Cryptoprocta ferox. The sequence goes on along the minus strand of CM053576.1, from coordinate 66,637,170 downwards.
CTTCAAAAGAGGGAATTACGAGAGACCAGATAACTGCTAAGGTCTTAAAGGATTTCATTGGAAGACATTCTATATTACAGCTGCTGAAAGAATCTAGGTCTACCAGATATCAAGAATCACTTTTGCTGAGTTTAGCAGAATAAGAAATTAGATAGGATTAATTTTGTATTCAATTACTTTGAACCAAGATAAATGGACTACAGTCCCTACTCTCCAACTAGAATTCATATAAATGTCCTTTATAATATGGTTAGGAACATAAACCAACTTAGATGAAGGAAAAAAATATATCCACATTACTATCATTTTTAACACTAAATAACTTTATGATTTCATACTATGTAAAAATTAATGGTAGGGATAGGTAATGTGTAAAGTTTCTTCCAGTTTCCAAACTTGTTTTAAATGCTTTAATATGAAAATAAATTTACCTTAAAACAGACCATTATTCTTGATAACATAAAGTACAAAAAGGTTCATTTCATAAATAACATATATAATAATGTGTTTCATAAAATTTTATAACTGTGCTTATTCCTGCATGTACACATGAGGTTTCTGAGGCAGGGAGAGATTTATTGTTATAGCAATAAGCACTTCCCAGTCCTCACACACCCCCCCCCCTCCAATTTCATTCTTCTGGGTGCCATTCTATATGTATTAGGGTCTATACTATAAATGAGGAAACTTAATGGTTACATAGGAAAACTGGAACAGTAGCCTTCCTTTCCTCTTGAGAGGAGGTAACCTATTTCTCTAAGGCAAACAAATTCTTAGAACAAAAGGGAAAAGATACAGGTTACTTATCCTTTGGAATATAAATGCAAGCAGAAGATAAGCCAAGCCTTTCTGAATTTATAACACTGGAATGCCTTCCTGGCTCCAGTTCTGGTCCTCTTTGAAATGCAAATACATTCCTCAGACTGGTAGATAATGGCTTCATTATTTACTTACCCTTAAACTTCAAAATCTCCTTCCTGACCCAGGTCCCAAAATCTGTTCTCAGAAAGTCCTACCCATGCAGAAACATAAAAATATCTACTTCCTAACATATTAAACTATATTTTCAACTAGAATTATTTTAGAACTTTTTCTTTTAGATCAATGATTCTTAGTGTGTGGTCCCTTGACCAGCAGCATTAGTACCATCTGGGAAATTGTTAGAAACATGAATTCTTGGACCCCACCCTGACCTTCTGAATCAGAAACTCTCTGGATTGGATCTAACAATCTGTTTTGTTTTGTTTTGTTTTTTTCTACAAGCCCCTGTGATTTGGATACACATTCAAATTTGATAATCATTGTTTTAGATAAATAATTAATAATATTGACTTTCCCTCCCAATTTATTTTATTGTGGTAAAATATACATAATATAAAATTTACCATTTAAACAATTTTAAGTGTACAATTCAGTGCTATTAAATACAGTTCTATTGTGCAACTATTTCCACCCATCTCCTAAATTTTCATCTTGCAAATCTAGGAGTCTATATCCATTAAACAATAACTCTTCGTTCTCTTATACCCTTAGCCTTTGGCAATAAACATTCTACTTTCTGTCTCTATGATTTTGACTACCCTAGGTGGAATCATACAGTATTCATCTTTCTGTGACCAAACTATTTCCCTTAGCAAAATATCCTTAAGGTCCATTGATGTTGCAGCCTATGTCAGAGTTTCCTTCCTTTTAAGGCTGAATAATATTACATTGTATTATAGGGACTACAAACAGGCTGTCCCAAGGTGAGTCACTTCAGCATGAAGATTATATTTTGAATTTAAGGTAATGAGACTCTGTGGACTCAAGAGAAATTTTCTTCCCCCTTCCTTAGCTATATAGCTAAATTAGGGATCTTTCCCAGAGAAAAGTCTACTACTAGAGATAAATTTTATCTGAGTAACCCATCTGTATGGCAGGGCAAACATCTAATTACCAAACATCTGCTCTTCTGTGAATTACATTCCTTTTCTTCAAAGTCTCAGACCCTTGTCTCCTTCTCCAGGATGATCTAAATACTTCATTTTGCCTGACTGGCTTTGGAATTTCCATGTCTATGTGGATTTCCTATAAGAAATGAAATTTTATTTTCTCCTTTTAATCTGTTTCATGTCCATTTAATTCTTAATCCAGCTAGGAGGATCTAGAAAAAGACAAAACATTCTTATTCCCCAGCAATATGTATGTATCACAGTTTGCTTATCTCTTCATCATCTGATGAGCACTTGGGTTGTTTCCATTTTTTAGCTAGTTTTGAATAACGTTCCTGTGAACATAGGAGTACAGGTATCTCAGATATCCCTGAGACAAAGATAAAAGGAAATTAGATCACACATCATAAAGATAAAGTGGAATTTATTTCAGTTAATTTTTTTAGATTGAGCAGTTATACTCTAGAATTTGGGAAAGGAATGTATGGAAAATTTCTTCTGAAGATATTTTTAAAATAATATATATTTGTGTTGAAGAAGTTTTAGATAGAGCTTTGGGTTTATTACAGATATGATTTCTGTTTTGACAACATTGTGTTGATAAATCTTCAGCCATGAAAAATTTATTGCCAAGTATGGCATTGACAAATCCAATATTTAAGTATTTTATATGTATTTCATACTCTAGCTTACACATCCACAGGTTGGACATTGTATGATTTACATAATTGCAGAAAGGTTTCACTGTAAAATCCTAGATTAAAATTGCTTCATTACACACAACATTTGAAGTTCAAGTTGATATATTACACAATGTTCCTTATCCTAATATTTTTCAATATTTGCTCCAAAATGACCATTACACATTCCTAATAAAGGTGCCTAAAGAAATTTAATTCAATGAGATAATGAGCTACCATAGATCTGAAGATCATTCTATTCTACATTTTTTTGACAACTGTGAAGATGAAATTTAAAATTCCATTAGTAGTTCCCTGGAACATATGATTTCTAAATAAAAATAAAAAGCTTGCAAACATTTATGATTTTAATATTTCCTCTATACAAAATGAATTATTTAATGATACCATATAGGTGAAGAAATTTAATCATCCCTTAGAATACTTTGTGTCCCCACTTAAGCTTTGATATTTTGACCTACTCCTTATTTAGGTTTAGTAAATATGGAGAGAAAGATAATAAATAAAATTGTCCACTGAGACTAAATATCTGTTAATTCTATTATATCATGTTCTTTCCTATAAATATGAAGGTGTCTTGATAAACCAAATCATGGTTGGATTTTATAGTACCTACAGATGTATTTAAATTGCTGTTCTCATACCTGGCTATCACTAGTTTTAAAATCCATTATAAAAGAAGTCCAGCCTAGGGAAACTGTCAGAAAAATAGATAATTTAACTCAATAGGGGAAAACAAGCTCAGAACTCACCAAAGTTAGTGCTTTTGAATGTATCTAAGATAGAATTTGGTTTAATTTAAGAGCATACACAGAATAGGATAATATAGATCTGAAACATATTTTACCTGTCAAGAAAATACTCCACAAAATTACTCACCTTTGTATTTTACTACTTTATACATCATAGTTCTGTGTGTGTGTGTGTGTGTTTTGGTTTCACAAAGCACAATAAATCTAATTTTTAAAATGAGCAGTAACAATCTGTTTCACTCTGTATCCTCAGTAGACAGCCCAAAGGCTCAATGCCTGTCTGCAAGACTAGGGGATATCTGGACTTTGTTACTGTATTGATAACAATTCCACATGCAGTCACCAGGATGGGCTACGTGACTGTTGCCTTGATGGATCACTCACCACGATTACTTAATATCTGAATTACTTAATATGGTAGATTCTATTAATTCTTAATTATTTTCAGGCATGAAGTAAATTGACTTGAAAATTATATTCATTTTTTAGGCCACACAATACTATATAGGCACTGTACACATAACTAGAAATATAGTCTCATATTAAAAGCAAAAGGATCTATTAATTTCTTCAATTTCAGTGATGTTGTACTTTTATATTTTAAAAAGTACAGTTATGAATAAAAATGCCACCAATAATATGAAAAGAATAAAAATAGTTGAATACATTTAAGTAACTTGTATTTAAGGAAACAATTATTGGCCAGTTAATAAAATCTAACTGGTTACTTCCAAATAAATTCAGCATGATATGTCAAAGTTATTTGTGCTCATCCCTAGGATTTAGCACAAGGTTTCTTCAGCAGTTTGACATTTATATTCAATGGAGAAAAATAGAATTATAAATATTTTACATACATCTGCTTTTATTCTCAGAATAATAAATTTGTAGAATGTGTGAAAATATAATATACTCTAAATAATACCAGACCTTCCTGAAATACCACATGCTGGGTGATTAAAATCATTAAAAAATTTTTTTTCTGTTAAATTTTAGTAAAATGAAGAAATGTAGAAAAATAAGAAATATATTAAAGTAATTTTAAATCTACTTTTCTTGGACATTTTGAGCTAAATTGTATTACATTGTTGAGGTATTTTATGAGTCTAATGGCTTTAATTTAGAGGTCCAAAATTTTTTTCTTTGAAAGACAAAGTAATAATTTTCTTAGGATTTGTAGGCCATAGAGGTTCTAGTGTTTGATGTTTCTTTCTTTCTTTTTTTTTTTAAGGTTTATTCATTTTTGAGAGAGACACACACAGAGTGTGAGGACTGAGGGTCAGAGAGAGAGTGAGACAGAATCTGAAGCAGCCTCCAGGCTCTGAGCTGTCAGCATAGAGCCCAGTGTGGGGCTCAAACTCACAAACGGTGAGATCAGACCTGAGTCAAAGTTGGTCACTTAACCAACTGAGCCACCCAGGTGCCCCAAGTGTTTGATGTTTCTACTGAAGGACAAGGCTTTGAGTTACTTGCTCTGTCAGTTTTGCTGACATCACCCTATTCTGCCTAATTTGAATCATACAGTTTCGGAGGAGGACCCTTAGCTAGTTAACAAGAATGCCCACATTAAGCACTTCAGATTCATACAAATGTGAGATGGTTGTTTCAGGGGGAAAATTGTGCAATTATTTGAGTTGCAAGATGAAGTAGCTACTCTTGTAAAACTTCATTTTAATTAAACGAATCATGTAAATTCAAATTATGGTGTTTGGTCATGGGTATTGGACACATATTTTATAAATGAATGAAGTAAGCACTGTATTTGTGGCCAATGGTAAAATGTGAGATTTTAAGTAAAATTTAAATTTATGGAAAATTTATATCTGCCACATTACATGATAGTTCCCAGTGAATAAATAATTTTCTGATTATATCTATGCTTATACCAACAAGTATAGTTTTTCAATATTATATTAAATGTGCTAACATTTGGAAAATCTGGATAAGTCGTTGTATAAATCTTCTCTAAATGACCAATGCATAGATAAACATCCATACAATGTGCAACACAGGCCAATCAATTTTAGCATAACAGAGTAGGAAATATTTATATGGTTCTGAATTCCATACTGGAACTGTCTTTTAAGGAACTACAACTTGAAAAGTTTTGGTGTAGTATCAAAGAACATTTGTAGTTATATGAAGTGGTTATTAAAATACTCTTCCCTTTTCCAGTTACATGTCTGTGTGAGGCAGGATCTTCTTCATATATATCAACCAAAATAACATGTCATAATTAATTGAATGCAGAAGTGGATGTGAGAATCCTGCTGTTCCCTATTATGTAGGATAATGAACAGATTGACAAAAATATAAAACATGACACACTTCTCAATGATTTTTTTGATTGGAGAAAATACATTTTTTTTAAGTTTATGTCTTATTTATTTTGAGAGAGAGATAGAGAGCAAGTGGGGGAGGGGCAGAGAGAGAAGGAGACAGAATTCCAAGCAGACTCCTCAGTGTCAGCACAGAGTCTCAAATTGGGGGGCTTGAACTCAGGAACTATTAGATCATGACCTGAGCTGAAATCAAGAGTCAGACACATAACCAACTGAGTCACCCAGGCACCCCAGAAAATGCAGTTGTTTTTATAAAAAATATGTTATTTATATTAAGACGTAATGATTTTTTATTTGTTAAATGAGTTAATAAATTATTGCTTTTTAAATTTCTTCATTGGCAAATACTAATATATAAAACTCTGGCAAACCAAGCTCTTTAGAGTCATTATATTTTAGTAGCATAAAAGTTATTTTTTTAATATTTATTTATTTTTGAGAGAGAGAGAGAGAGAGAGAGCGAGCACACAAACAGGGGAAGGTCGGGGGGTGGGGGACAGAAAATCTGAAGTGGGCTCTGTTTTGACAGCAGAGAGCCTGATGTGGGACTCAAACCCACAAATCGTGAGACCATGACCTGAGCCAAAGTCAGATGCTGAAATGACTGAGCCACCCAGGTGCCCCAAGAGTATATATGTTCTAAGAAGAAAAGATGTGTGAATTGTTACTTTAAGAGATCCTTTACTTCCCTGGTTATGTTCACTTTGGTATCAAGATCTTGAATCCAAAAGGCAGGTATCTAAGATGATAATAAACAAACTTGTAAGGAACTGAATTTTTTACACATATGTTTTATTCTATGCAAATATATGCATAATTAGTTTTATAGGGAATACAGTGTTTTCTGAAATTGGATTTCATTGCCCTTTCATTAAGAAATTGATAAACCCTTAACCAATGGAATGTCCAGGTCGCCTCTGCTCCTCTTCTATGAGTGAAATTGTGTCCTTACTCTCTAATATCTTTCTCTTGCAGTGAAATTGTTACTGGTTCTTTGTTTTTTGGTTAATGTTTGATCAGGGTATCTTCAAACCTGACAATTATTGAATGATGTGAGGGTTAGTTATCCTGATTCATATGCTCTGTCTATAATGTGAGATGCCTCTGAAGCTTTTTCTTTTCAGCTGAGAGTTCCACTGGAACATGTTCTAAGTGCTCTCAGGCACTTGTCTTGCAGCATTCTCTGACAACTGCAGCAAATAAAGGGAGTTATATATGAGAGGACATGTGGTGCATCAGAGTGTTTATTTCCTTTTGTTTGGGAGATTTCTTGATGAAATGAAGACAAAACAAAGACAAATTTCTTATCCATGGATGAAGGCATGGATGAAATATGGATGCCATTGTATTTCCTGTGTACTCATTAGTCATATCTAGTGAAAAAATAATGAATGTCACTGCTGAATCACTTCATGGTGATCACTATGTGGTTTATATGTGCAAAGCTATGGATTCAGTGTAACAGTTTTAAAAGTATGTTTACATTGAAAAAGAAAAAGTATGGCAAGCTGCAATTAAAATTTTACAGAAATATTGCATATGCTAAAAGTAAACTATCTCCCCACTTGAAAGAAAGGAAGAAAGAAAGAAAGGAAGGAAGGAAGGAAGCAAGGAAGGAAGGAGGAAAGAAGGAAAGAGGGAATGAGGGAGGGAGGAAGAGAGGAAGAAAGAAACAGGTGAAAGAAAGAAACCAATGAATGAATGAAACTAATGAAAGAAATAAAATGAAAATTAGATTTTTGCTCTCACTTTTCCTGTGAGGAGGCCAGTCCTGGTCAACTTGTGTGTGTCTTGGTGGAAGACTTTTATTTCTAGGTCTTTATTTTGGCTCAAATGGAGTGACCTATAGCTAATGGAAATTTGGCTATTTAAGACAATCTATCATGTTTCTTTAACAGGCTTTTTGTCTTTTGTCACACACTTTCCCCCTCTTTGTTCCTAATATCAAATTAATCTAGGAATATAATCTCAATAATATCTAAGAATTATAAACTTGCTAGTCAAAAATAATACTGGAAAACAGATTTTAGTCAAACAATGCTGACATTCAGTGACTACTTAAGCTCATGCAAAATTTGTAAGTAAAAGGACTTGAAAGTGTTTATTTAAAGGTCTAGTCAATGTGAAATACTACTGTTATCTGCCTTACTGATCAATGTATCTAGGTCACAATCTAGGAAACACCTTACATAGTCAATCTTTCAGAAGTCTCTGAAATATCAAAGACTGCTATTCAATATGTCTATAAAATCATTGATGTTAAAGTTATTGTGCCTACCACATATGACATATTCAAACTTCCCCAATGTAGAAGTGGATTTAAAAAGATATATAAATCATTTTCATTTTAAGAAAATGGACAGTATCCATTCTAAGAGAGGAAAAGAGATGAACATTTTTATCACTACACATAAAATGTTTATATCAGTTAATATATTTTATTAGTAAAATCATGTATAATTTATTAAATTGGTGCTTTATGTATTGAATATAGATTTACTCCTGCTAAATTAAATGTAAAAGCTATTAGCAAAAATTAACAAGTTTATTAAATCAATAATAAATATTAAAAACACTCTGTTCTGGTGTATCTATTTCTCATAAATAATCTAAAGTTAACATAATTATTTTAAATATCTTTATAACAGTAAATTAATGGTACTGATGCTTAAATGCAAATTTTAGCTTTTTTTTAATCATTCGTTTTATGGGTACAAAAATAACTTTGTATAGATATTCTCATTTGTTGGTTAAACATAGAAAATGCTTGTTAATTGCAATACTTGCATTCCTAATTGATTAATACTTGTTCTACACCTATTATATGCCAGGAGATGTACAGACTGCCCACAAAGAAACTTGGCATTAATATTAGAATTTAGTTCTATGATTTCTTGCATTTCCCATGCAATTAAAAAAATTGATTCCTAGAAATACTCTGTTCCTTTTAGTCCATGTTGATGGTTAGAAATTATTAAAGCAAGCCCTGGTAACTGTTTTTAGGATATCAATTCCTATTGGATAGAGATGGGATTTTTCCAATATTTCACCCATAGTTATATCATGATTTCTGTTTTTAAAGATTTATGCTTTTACATTCAATAATTACTATAAATCCTGTTATCATTCAACTATCAATACTGACATAAGTTTTTGGCTGTGTTTATATATATGATTTTATATATATCATATTATATACATATATATGTATATATACATATATATGTTGAGAAAATATCCATGTATTCCTTTTTTATTAATAGCCTTTTAAAAATAAAAATGAATAATTTTATCCCATTTTTGATGCACACAAAAAAAGTGGTAATATAGAATTGGTAATATAGAATTTATTTCTTGGCATTGTTATAATTAATCTTACTATTAATAGATTTTCTACTATTGATCATCTTCCATACATAGGTTAGTTTGCTTAGTTAGTTTGCTACTTAGAAAGCCCCACAAAATGCAAAAAAAAAGTGAATAGCTAAAAATAAGGCCTAGAAAGTGTTGCAATTTCTTAGAAAACAGAACAAGATGAATTTGTAATAGGTGGTAGCCTGGCTCAATCACAGGAAATTGTCTGGTATCCTTTGTGCCATGACAGATTTCGTTTCTTGCTTACGACCTGTTTAAAGTCAAGGAATTGTAAGAAAATTCCTCTCTTTTAGTAAAATACTGTTTATTTTAACCAATGAGCTGTGGGGGAAATGACTAGAAAAGTCATCAAAACAAGCCTTGGAAATGTCTTCATTAGTCTTACAATGGATTTTATTTTTCTTTTCAATTCAATTTTTATAGTCTGAAAATACAAAGTATCAAGGCTTTTATAATACTAGCCTTAAATTTTGGAATGTTCTACAAATATATACCTTGTTTATCAGATTTGCCCTGATATCAGTATCTCTTTCCTATATACTGTAAAACTTATACACCATTCATTAAAAACAGTATCTAATCCATACACAGTTCACAAATCCTATATCTTCTCAACTCTGCATTTAAAGTCATTATTTCAAAAAAAAGTCATTATTTATTTCTCATTGTTTTGTTTTCCCTCATGCTATATGAGAAAAAGAAAAAAAAATATTGATTTTGCAGTGAGTGCTATAATTCTCAATTAACCGCAAAACAGTGGTGAACAGATGTCAGTACCTTACTCTTCAAAAAATATAATGCTATTTCAAATTTTAAAGTTGTAAGATACCTTACTATCTAAATATGCAACTTTCAGTAGTATTTCCTTTTTTGACTACCATTTATTTATTTTATTTATTTACTTATTTAATTTTATTTCAGAGAGAGAGAGAGAGAGTGCATGAGTAGGACAGAGGGGCAGAGGGAGAGAATCTTAAGCAGGCTCCACGCTCTGTGTGGACCTGATTATGACCCATGACCCTGGGATCTTGACCTGAGTCGAAAGATTTGGATGCTCAGCAAACTGAACCACTCAAGTGCCCTTTTCCTTTTTTTTTCTTGACTGCCTTTTAGTATGAAAAAAAAGGAGAAAGAAGCAGTTATTTTAGTTGTTTTGTCCTTATAAAGTAATATATTTAAAACTAAATCATCAATAATTGCAGTTTTGAAAGTTTTCAGATAGATACACTATTTGCATAGCACATTCTAAAGAAATAAAAAACTTTTTAGAGGTGAAGTGAAAATAATTCCTTCATCAATAAAACAAAACATAGTCTTTCCTCTTTATTACTTATAAAGAAAGACATAAAGATTCATTCTATGCCATCATTATTCACCTCTTCAGTAGAGCTGAAAAGAGTTCATGAAAATTCATGTTCAGAAAAGTTAAGTCTTAATAATTAGAATAAGGAAGAATAGAAGACTAAGACACCAACATAATTGCCTTAACCTCAATCTATTATTACTCACAAGATTTGACTGTTGTGTTGACTGGTTATCACCAGCTTACACTAAATATGGGGATAATAGACCCAAGGGTCAGGAGGTCCCACCTTGATTATGATGGATTTACCCAAGTGCCCAGCAGAATGCCTAAAATTAGCAACTATTCAATAAATCTGAATGAATAGATCATGCTCTGTAGAACAATATATTTAAAAAAGAGTTTGCCATGTTCTTAATTTCAGAGTTTTTGTGTTCTGGAATTTTTTCTTAGTTGTCTTCCTAGCTAGATGCTCTGATTTCTGCAACTGGAAATTTGGCTTTCTTAAACTAGGCACAATATTTTCCACCACCTTTTCACAGCAAAAGAGCACATAGAATCTGTTTGACAATGATTAGTTGGATGACCCATAATTTTTCTGACAAGAAAGAAGTCATTTTGTATATTCCTAAAGATATTATGACTAAAAATTCATAATAGAGTATTTATTTTCAATTTATTATATAGCTCACATACATGGGCACTATAGGAAATATCCATTTTACAAAATAAGTTGGATGGATTGTTTTTAGGCTTAATATATTATAATTTCCAGTTAACCTTTCATTATACATTTAATTATATCACAGATCATTTTAATTACTTAGGAGTAATAATGGATTATCTAGTTTTCATGGTACTTTCCAGAGAATTTCCAAATAAAGGGATATTCTCCTTTTGTTTCCTGATAGAACTTGTTTCCTGAATATTTTCGTAAACTAAAGTAATCTTCTCTTTCAAATATTTTAGAAAACATCTCTTGTCTTGACAATGGAAAATACCCAACATGCTGAGGATCATTAATGAAGTAATTTTGAAGCCTAATTTTGCTTTGGGTTAATATTGTCTCCAATATTTTCAAGAGTACATTACTATATATTTAATTTATAATACAAGTTTAGAGCCAAAAGAAATCAATGAATTTAGAGTCTGACAAGGTGTTTTACTAAGAGAAGTTCTTATCTGAATGTCAAACAGGTGAAGCTTTGACTCTCTTAAGATTAACTTGCATACTATCCAATATTTTCATGCTGAGAAAGCACAGACATCACCCTGATTTAGAAAAATTTAGGAATTTCCATACACAAAACCCATAAAACAGACAAATACCCATTATTCCCTCAAAATGGAACTTTAGACTTAGGTTTGGCTTGCACTCATGCTATTTGTAAATAATAAAAGAACTAGTTGGTTAAACACTGCCAAAGCGCTGAAAAATAAAATTTACTCCTTAAATGCTTATTTAAAATAATATAATTTAACATTTTAGTGGATATAAACATGTTAATTTAATTAGATGACAGTAGAAAAGAATCAGGATGAAAATCTCATAGGGGTTTAAAAACTGTAGATCTTTAATGAACATTTGTTACTTATGCAAAACATTTACATAACTTAGCCATATTTCCACAGATTCAGAAAATACATCTGGTATCAAAAAACCTCAGTGTCAGACAACTTGAAATGCAGAATTTAGAAGCTGATGGAGAGTAATGGAAAGAATCTATAATATTGGATTATTAGAAGATCCAAAATGATTGACAATAATAAAAATAACATAGCAATAGTTATTTTTTGCTAAGCATTTTTATGTTAAAGTTATCTTTCCAAGAGCTTCTCATTATTAATTTATTTAATGCCAGACAACCTTATGAGGTTTGTAACATATGAACAACCTGAGTTTATAGATGACTTTGAAGCAAAAGGACATTAAGATACTTGTCCAGAATCGTGTAAATAATAATTTCAGGACCCTGGATTCAATATCTAATAGTGTAGCTTAACTATTTCTCAATATTAATAAGATAATATGAGATAAGCTAATAATTAATAAGACAATATGAATAAGATAATACTAATAGTTAATTTCTTAATATTAATCTGCTACTAATAGTGGTGATCATGCTCTTCAAAAACAGGACCCTTGCTTATCTTTGAAATGGTTATGACAGTAATATAGACTTAATAGGTTTGTTGTCAGATTTAATAATGCTAGTGCTTATTTTAACATTTTTATAAACTACAAATGTTCAGTCTTAATATATATTAATGTACATCACTCATACAATTGTCAGTGTGCTTATGTGAATGTTTGTTTCATTACTTAGATTCGATGTTGTCAAAGTTTTTCTGTAAAAGAATTTATAATATATATTGGGGCTTTGGGAATCATGAATAATCTCTCTCAAATTACTCAACTCTAGTACTAAACAGCCATAAACATATGTTTATGTATGTAAACTCATAGGTAAACAAATGAGTGTGTTCCAATAAAACTTTATTTAGAAAAATAGACAAGTCTAATTAGGTTCACAGGGCATAATTTGCCAAACCCTGGCTTAGAAAATACTGGTTTAGACATGATAGAGTAGAGACGTTAAATTTAAGACTTACATTTACAGATTGTATAACTAATATGAAGCTGCAGATGCACATTATATTGAATCTTACCTATAATATCTCCATTATAATATCTTCTTTAAATAGAGCTGCATGCCAGCCTGGTAGCTTCATGGGATTCCGACTATCTGGTAACTATTTCAATAACTCAAATGACAAACATGTATTTCTAAGGCCCCAAGTGAGCTAATAGATTGACACCTGAATTAATGATTAGATGAACAAAAGCTACTTTCACATATACTTCCCATGCAGCTATTTTAAATTGTACATAAGACAACTAGAAGATGGAAATTTTATACACAATGTCAAGAAGCACTTTGGAAAATGTGATTCTATGTAGAAGTAAATTTCTGGGGAAGTCTCTATTATATTTAACTGGCAGCTTGTCTGCTGAGCAGATGATACTAATGCAGAAGGTGCTGCATAAATTTCTCATTAAAACAGAAACATGAACTTTTTATGTGAAAGCACTTTAACTCCCTATTCCTATATCTGCAGTTTGTTTTCCAGTGAAAATCAACTTTGAAAAGAGAAACCTTATATGTGTTTTTATTGATATAAATGAAAAACTAAAATGATATGTTTGGAGAAACACATAGAAAACAAATATTGTATGTTTTTATACGTAGTATGATGGTTGATGAAAATGACACTTAACTTTATTTTGTCTACATTCAAAACATAGCTGTAATCTCACTTGGCAGTAAAGTGACTTTACTTTTCATTAAGTTAATGGAAATTTCAAATTTTGGACTTCTTCTCAAATGTCCTCACCTTCAATTTTACAAAGTCTAAATGTAAGACTAAATAAACTTCGTGGCACTCTGACAAAAAGACCTCACCTACATATATACACATAGATGCACACATTCACTGTAAAACTCTGCATTTCCCCCAGCCTTGTTTGCTTTTTTGTGTTCCTTAAAAGAAGAGGAACTCTTCTCATCCAGAGCTAATGCCTCTCCCATCTCCTTGTTAGTCCTTTAATCCATCTCATGGCCTGATGCTATCTTACTCTTTTCCTGAGTCTGTCTCTAGCTCCAAAATCCTGAGTCTCCCTTTCCATTCACTCATTCTCCTCAGTCTGAAAATCTCAAAATTCTACTAAATCATCTGTCATAGACACTGAATCTCCCCTAGTTGGCATTTTAATTTTCTTTTTTTCTTCTCTGCTAAACATCTTGGAAAAATAGTCTCTATTTTCTTACTATCTTTAAAATAAGGTATCCTCTGATGCTGCTTATAAACCTGTAATACAGCTTCTTAGTAATTTCAGAACCTTAAATCCTTTAACAATCTCATGAAAGTTATGGGTTTTCTCCCTCAATAATGTACATACTTAGAGATTCTTTATATGAGTTTAGGGTATTCAGACCACTTGAAGTTCTTCTATAATAACAAGTGATACATTCATCTTAAGCTAAGCATCCCTGCACTTGTACCTGGACCTTCTCTTTCCTTCATCTCTGTAGTCTCTGTCCTGTTTAATTTTGATGCCACTTCCAATGGGTGTCCTCTGTGTGGGTCCTGAGTTGAAAGGGCACCCTGGTTTCCTTTTGAAGTGCTCAGAGCACCTTAGTACCTACTGTGGACTCTTTATCCCACTATTGCTGTGGACAACACTCTTTCTGGATTCTCTCTTGATTTTTTTCTGTAATCAATCCCCAGAGATTCCAATACCACCTACATAGTCATGAATCTTCAACCCATGAATCGTTCCTCAACCCCCTCCATAACTCTCAGGTCTTATACTGGACATCTCTTATACATCGCACATTCAATATGTCCAAAATTACCTATAATAATCCCTCCAAATCTATCCCTACTCTTTCTTCCTATCTTGATGAAATGCAACATCATGGCCAAAAATAGAGGGGGGAACCATCCTTGATACTTTTATCCTTTATATCAGACGTATGAGGAAGTCATTTTGACTATACTTCTAATTTACTCAGATTCTCTCCATATTATTTTAATTTATTGTTACAGTTTCTAGATGTGTCATTTTCAACCATACAACCATAGTTCTATAACCAACCATCATCATACATCCACACCTCCATTCTAGAGTCACTCTCTACTAACATCCATTAAGGTATCCCATACACTAAATATAATACATTCAACTTAGCTCTGTTGTCAAGGTGATTTAACTCCTTCCTGCCTACACTTTCAGCCAAATGTCCTGTCTATCATTAATATTTAGCTTGACATCTAGTCATAATGAACTACTTGTGATTCCCAAAATATAACATATAATTTGTAGACAGTTTGGCTTTGCACCCATGGTTGAGAATTTTTTCCCTTCCCCTGATCACAGAGAAACTCACTAACCCCTTTAAGACTCAATTCAATGGTCAAAGTCGCAGAGAAATTTTGCCCAAACTACCTTTCCAGTCTTTGATGTTATACTTTCTCCAGCTTCAACAGACCTTCAATGAGGAAGAAAGGCAATTCAAAGAGAGCAAATAAAATACTTAAGCTAAAGTTTAATAGAGGTCAGAGTTTTTAGCTACTTTTTAGTTTTTCACATAATTATGAATGTCAATTTTTATATTTTTCTAGTTTTTTATATTTTTTACTACTCTTATATGGATATCCCAAATAGCATGTGTACTTTAATTTTTTATATCTAAGTATTAATAATTATAGTAGGAAAAACCACCCCCAAAAATGTGTCCACATCCTAACCCTCAGAACTTATTATGACAGGATATATGGCAATGGGGAATTAAGTTTGAAGATGAAATCAGTTTGCTAATTAGGTGAACTTAAACTAAAGAGATAATCCTGTATCTTATGGGTGGGCTCAGTGTAATAATAGAAATCCTTATAAGTGGAAGAGAAAGTAAAAGAGTAAGAGAAAAATGTGCCATGGAAGAATGACCAGAGAGGTATTACATTGCTGGTTTTGAAGATGGGCTATGGGGCAAGGAATCCTGATGAAGCTGGAATGGGCAAAGAAATGAATTCCTCTGAGAGCCTTTAGAAAGGAATATAGCCTTATATTTTAGCCAAGTGAGATCCATGTTGGCATACGACTTACAAAAATTAATGTAATACATTTGTCTTTAAGCCACTAAGTTTGTGGTAATTTGTTGAGAACAAACACAAAAATCAACACATAACTTTCCCTATTCCTGAGGTTTAAATCTCTCCCAATGGAAATGCAAAATTGTGGAAAATATACCATTAGAAAAAATAGGGAAAACAGTAAGTAAATTAATGTTTAAAAAGTTAGAAAATAATAATCCAAAGTAACAAAAAATAATCAGAGCCTTAGTTTTTAATAAAATTAAAGTCTTTATAATGCAACTATAAAGAGAAAATGAAACCAATAAACTAAAACTGCAGAGAAATCTTCTAAAATCTTCTAACAGTTAAAACTATTTCATCTCATACATTATTCTCTAAAATTTATGAACAGTTAAAAACACAAGTTTTGAAAAACTGATGTATTAGTTGAAATGGATGAATTGGTTGCTTGTGAAGTGATAATTATGAGAAATAATCAGAATCACATTATCAGAATATTCCTGACTAGTCCTATATTGACATGAATAATATACATTTTTTCTTTTGTACTTATGAGCAGATGAGACACAATGATATAATGCTCCTTATTTATATGACTAATATCCTATCTCTAGTTCCCTATTAATTAGGTTTTAACTTTTACTAAACTTTGAATTCATAAAATTGAATTAGAGCATACAGAGATTGTGTAAAAATTGTTATTTAAAATTCTCAAGAACGGTGGAATTTATCTTCCAAAATGGTTTAATTTAGATATTTTTGCCTATTTTCCCCCTTTTTATCCTGCTTTAGATTTTAGCAAATATCTTAAGGGGAACAGTATGCATTTAAGGAAGGACCCCCAACTTCCTGTCCTAAGCCACGTTTCTCTGAGCCCTAAGTATCTCAAGTAAGGTGTGTAGCTATATACCTCAGGAGGTGTAGCCTTCTTCCTTTAAATACCCTGGAGAAAACGTGGCTTCAGAAGTCACTTTATTTCTCCTGTTGTATCCTTTCTCTGAAGTCTTAACCCTCCAGTTCCTCAGGATATCTTTGAAGCTTGAAAGAAATCATTTCTGGGTTTCTGTTTTGTTTTGCTTTGTTTTGACTTTTCTTGTTGACTGGATGGTGGCATTAGATTGTAGTCACTTGACCTAATCTAGAAGCAAAAACTCCTCTGATTAAAAAAAAATTAATTATATATAAAGAAAATTTTCCTGTGTTATTCTCTAATGAGTACTTCTATGATAGTTTGGCAATATAGCTTATTTAGAAACCAGTATTGTGTATATGCCACCTGCCATTTTCAAAATGTTATATACAGACTAAATATAACAAGATAAAAAGATCTGTTTTTTAAGCAGCCATTATTTTTTCTAATTACTTATTGTTTTATCCTTCTGTCTTGGCACTTCTATTCACTGGCCATTTTAATTGCCTGTTATATTCCCTTTTAATTAGATGGGAAATTAGTAGATCTTTTGGTTGGAGGCAACAGAAATATAAGACATTAGCTCACAGAGTTCTTATTAATACAGAGAAGTGTAAGGTATGAAAAATAATCCATAATCTTTGTATGTAATAGTACTTGTACAAAGTTAGAAAATATGTACAGTACACAATATAGAAGTTTATTCCCCTCATCACCTCTTATCTTCCCCTGTCCCCATTCTTCTTCCCAAAGTTTACCAGTGGTATCAATTTTTGTAATTCCTTGGAAAAGAATTTAAATTTTTGTATGTTTTTATTTATTACTGAGACAGAGAGAAACAGAGCATGAGTGGGGGTGGGGGCAGAGAGAGAAGGAGACACAGAATCCGAAGCAGGCTCCAGGCTCTGAGCTGTCAGCACAGAGCCTGATGTGGGGCTCGAACCCATGAACTGTGAGATCATGACCTGAGCTGAAGTTGGACTCTTAACCGACTGAGCCACGCAGGCTCCCTGGAAAAGAATTTAAAAAAAGAAAGAAAATATACATATTTACTTTTAATTTTATGCAAAAGAGATAATTACATACATATAATTACTTAATAAAATCATTTGGAGATTCATTTATTAAGCAAATGTTTTCTGAGTGTCTATCATGTTTCTGGAATTGAATTGTAACTTTGTCATTTCCAGCTTATGACTGTGAGCAAGTTTCCTAATCATTCTCTGTCTCAATTTCTTTGTATTTAAAATAGAGGAAATCGTTGTCCTTACTCATAGTTTTTGTGAGAATTGAGTAGGTTGCTATATGTCAAAGCGTTAGTGTTGTCTTGCTTTGTAGATAAAAGGCATCATATATATGTTGGCTCTTATTATTGTTCTTCTTTCTATTTTTATATTTCAGGTACCATGCTAGGCACGAGAATTTACTAGTAACAAAGTTGACAAAGACTTTGATTTAAAAAGGCTACATTCCCATGGTGGGAGGGGCAGGTGATAAACAAGTAGACTAAAAAGTAGAATAATAATATCAGCAACTGATATGTATAATGAAGATAATATGAAGTTGATATAACAGATTAGGACCAAGTAGAAATGGGGGAGGTCATCAAGCAATTCTGGCACAGTGGTTGGGGAAGGTCTTTGACATACTGATATTTGAGATGGGATATAAGAAGTGTTAGTACAAGGAGAATGAGAGGAAATGTATTTCAGGTAGAGGAAAGAGTAAAAAAAAAAAATCTCTGGTTTACATGAAAATGAGAGTATGATGTTTCATGTAAAAAAAAAGGTAAAAGTGTAGCTTTTTGAAAAGCAGTGAGCCAGGGAGAGTGGGATAAGAGAGAGGTTATAAAACCTGGGGAGAAGGTCTTTTATTGGACATACTAATACAGCAACCAGTACCAGACTTGCCTTCTACTATATACAACTATAAATTGGACAAGCTCTATATTTCTAAGTTGTTGGAAAATAGGTAATGTCAAGCTGTGTCTTGTGTTCAGCTAGGATATCTGATGAGGGGCACTTTCCTCAGTTCAAGGTAGTGGAGCCCAGTCAGAGGGGCTGTGTTGATAAGCTGAGAAGACAGACATCATAGCTGAAGGGGTTCCAAAGTGCAAGGGTCAAGAAGAGAAATCTGTATAGGAGGGTGAGGAGAGTCGAATCTGTACATGGGATTCCACAACAGATTTTTGGCCTAGAGCTTGTCTTTAGATATACTAGATAAGACTTCAAAAGGCCCAGAAGAGGAGTCATCAAGGGGCTGTGAGCAGAACAGAGATATGAGAGGTCATACATTTTGTGAAACTTTGGAGTTTCAGCTTAGTGCCTAGAGGGATCTTCCTGTGCCCCTCAGGCATTCAGATAAGATAAGGAACAGAAGACCAAGATGTTGTAGAAAGAACAATAGGGACTATGTCCTAGAACAAGGTTTGGCAAACATTGACTGGAAAGAGACAGACAGTAAATATTTTCATTACATACTTCATCTTATTTTTAATAAATCTTTATCAATATAAGAATTTCTTAGCTATGGACAAAATAAAGCCACTGGATTTTGTCACCCGGCTTTTGTTTGCCAACCTCTAGTATAACATAAATCTAACACTAAAATAGGCCCATCATAATAAAGAATAAAATCAAGTCTGAATGATCAAAATGATTCCCCCAAAGTTTAACTGCTTATCAGAAAAAATCAATATATATTAACATTAGTTATGGTTTATAACTGACTATCATGTATTATCAACATGGTAGAGCATAAACTCAAAAACATTTATAAAAGCAAGAAAATGCAATCTATAATTTAAAAAAATGAAGGAGCCAATGGAAACAGATGCCAAAATTACCCAGATGTTGGAATCAACAGACAGGAATGTAAAACATATATTATAAATACGTTCATGGACTTAAGAAAAAAGAGAGTCATATTGAGTGAACATATGGGGAATCTCAGCAGAGAAATGAAAACTATTTTTGAAAGAACCAAATTGAAATTTAAAAACTGAATTATAAAACAGGAAATGAAAAATTTACTTGATGAGCTTAACATCAGATTAAGAGTAAAGTGTCAGTGGCCTGGAAAACAGATCAATAACAATTACATGAATAACAGAGAAAATAGACTGAAAAATAAATGAACGGAGCCATAGTGACAAGTAGGACATTACCAGGCAGTCAAATTATGTGTTATTGACATCTCAGAAGAAGAGGAATACACAGTGGGGCAGAAAAAAATCTGAGGAATTTACAGATTAAAAAATTATCAAAATTGATGAAAAATATTTGCAACTTAGAAATGCACAAACTTTAGTGAACCTCAAGTAGGATGCATACAAGGGGAGTATGCCCAGGAAAATAACGGTTTAGTTACTGAAAAGCAAAGATGAAGAGAAACTCTTCAAAATTAGCCAGAGGAGAAGGACACATTGTAGAGGCAAACTAAGATCATTTCCTCAAGAAAGGTTTATACAGCATTTATTCAGTAACCATGATTCATAAATATGTTCTCTTTATAATGCCTCTGTCCATCTATGCACATGAAACAATGAAATGGATAAGTTATATCTGCACACATGTACATCCACACATAGAACACATGTAACAATGTGATTGATGCTGGAGAAGTGCTTTGTTTCTTTATGTTTTGTTGAATTTATCCAAAACGTTGGATTTGCTTTAGACAAAATTTGAGTGAAATATTTTCTTAAGTCAGACTTAGCATACTTCACTGATTCAAAGGTGTATCCATGTTCTTACTGACTTTGCTAAAGGGAAATAAAATTTTATAAACAAAATGGCATTTCATTTCATTTTCTTAAATAGTACTTTGTAAACCTCATATATCTACAGACAAAAATCATTGTTCTTTTTTTTAAAGTTTGTTTGTTTATTTATTTATTTAGAGAGCCTGGGAGGGGTAGACAGAGGCAGATAGAGAGATTCCCAAGTAGGCTCCATGCTGTCAGCACAGAGCCCAACATGGGGTTCAAACTCACGAACTGTGAGATCGTGACCTGAAACAAAAGTCAGATGCTTAACTTATTGAGCCACCCAAGCTCCCCCCAAATTACCCTCTATTCTAATTCTTCTAGTGAAAGCTTTTTAGGTAAGCTAAAGTCAAATCAAAATGGTTTTAACCTGTTGTTTAGAAAGTAAATGAGTAACAATGTCATACTGTTATTATTTTAGTTTTTCAGATTTTATTATAAACTTCCCCTTCACATCAAACACAGCATATGTGCAAAATCTATAAAATATTTCTTTGCTTATTGAATAAAGCAAGTTAATGCCTCAAAACATATGTTATGCTGAGCAATCTCCAAATGCTTTTATCAATACATCCTATTTTGTATTAGGTTTCAAAAAGGTCATCAGTCTACAAGAAGTTGAGAAAGCCCTGACAATTTTTAGGTCTTGGTCTGGCATTAGCAGTCACACTGTCAAATGTGGCCTTTAGAGAGAATTTTGATCTACTGGAAAACAGGCAGTTCAGCTGAAGCCTCTATGGAGGAAGTCACCTGATGGGCAGGTCTAAAACAGAAAAAAAAAATCCTTTCTGTGGCTACTTCTCAGAAAGATTCTTTACATGCTAATTTTTCACTTTCATTTAAGGAAAAGAATGAACAAAGAAGTGAATATATTCATTCAGCAATTATATTCATTATGCAAACTCATAAATTTCAAATCTTTAGAGCTTCTCAGTTTAGTCTACTGTATTGTTCATTAATTTGAATGTGGTAAAAAAGGAAGCATTGGAATAGGAAAGGAAGACAAGCTGAACATTCAGGTTTGCATTCTAAGTGCTCTGTTCATATTAAAAATGAGACCAACACCATTTTGAAAATCTTGACTTTGAAAAAAAAACATTATCTAGAATAGGTAAGTGGTGAATATTACTAGGAAAACCTTCTTTGTATAAAGCCGATATTTTAATGGACACATTTTTCTTGCTTACCTCTAGTCTGTTTTTTTATCAAAAATCAAGTGTTTCTTCTTATTCCTAATATGTTGTTATCCTTGTTTTATATTAAAGTCTCATAAACATGTTTTACATTAACAATTATATTTTTTCAATTTTTTCTGTTATATTAAAAAAATAAAATTGATAATACACTGATAGGAGATGCAAGAGATGAAAAGTAGAATGCTAAGAGGAAAAGTAAATATAGACAACTCTTTTAAGAGTTAAAATGCCCACACTACCCAAAGCCACCTACAAGTCCAATGCAATCCCCATCAAAATACCGAAGGCATTCTTAGCAGAAATAGAAGAAATAATTCTAAAGTTTCTGTGGAACCACAAAAGACCCAGATAACCAAAGCAACCCTGAGGAAAAAAACAAAGCCAGAGCATATCACACTTCCTGGATTTCAAACTGTACTATGAAATCTTAGTAATTGAAACAGTATGGTACTATTGAAAACATACACATCAACCAATGGACAGAACAGAGAGCCCAGCACATATGGTCAACTGGTATTTGACAAGGGAATCGGGAATACCCATGAGGTGAAGGAGTATCTCCCCTATAAATGGTGATGGGAAAATTGGAGAAATGCATGGAAAACACTGAAATTGGATGCCTATTTTACACCATTCACAAAAATTAGATCAAAATAGGTCAAAGACCTAAACATAAGACTTGATACTACAAAGCTCCTAGAAGAAAACATAGGGAAGAAACTCATCAACACTGGTCTTGGCAATAACTTTTTGGGTACAATGCCAAAAGCACAAATAACGTAACAGAAAAAACAACAAATGGGACTACATCAAATGCAAAGCTTCTGCATAGCAAAAGAAACAACTAACAAAATGAAGAGACAGTAGAATGGTAGAAATTTTTTGCCAGCCATCTATCAGATAAGTGGTTAATATCTGAAATATATAAAGAACTAGATCAAGTCCATAACAGAAAAACAAACCATCTAATTAAAAAAAAGACAGAAGAACTAAATAGAAATTTCTCCAAAGGACATCAAAATGGCCTGGATACATATGAAAAGATGATCACTGTTACTAATCATCAGGGAAATAAAAATCAAAACCATGATGAGGAATCACCTCACACATGTTAAAATGGCTATCATCAAGAAGACAAGAGATAAATAGGTGCTGGTGAGGATGTGGTGAAAAAGGAGTCCTTTACATTGTTGGTGGAAATGCAAATTGGCCAACCCATATGGAAAATAATATGGAGGTTCCTCAAAAGATTAAAAATAAGATCTACCATATAATCCAGCAATTCAATTTCTGAGTATAAAGAAACAAACAAATGAGCAGAGAGGAAAGGGAGAGAGAGAAAGGCAGAGAAAGAGAAAGAGAGAGAGAGAGAGAGAGAGAGAGAGAGAGGCAAACCAAGATACATACTCTTAACAATAGAGGACAAACTGATGGTTACCAAAAGAGAGGTGAGTGGGGGGATTGGTGAAATAGGCGATTGTTGGAAGCCATTTTCTAAACTCAATAAGTTGAGAAAAACTCCTTGTTAGGTAAGGCGGGTTTGCAAGGCCTCCTGCCGTCAGATGGGGACCGATGTCTACCCTCCACTCAATTATTTTTGCTTAAGAACCAACCCCAAGGCACCTTGCTGACTGGTATCAGGAGTGACTTACCCCCTTACCCTAAAATATGCTAATTGTACCTTGTGAAGGAACTTATTATAGGGATTTCTTTTTGTGTTTATGGGAGCAAATATTACATTTCCTGAGAAACCTGTTTTTCTTCCCATCAAGAAAACAGGCTATTGACCCCTGCTCACAAAGAAGTAACTTTTTCCTTTGCTATGCTAAAAACATTGCCTTGTATTTGAATGCTAAAGATACTTTTCTTCCCCATATGATAAGCATCTAAGTCACCTACATCAATCACTATTGATAAAGATTATGCATGAGTCTTCTACCAATCTATGTTCTGGGAAATTTTTACATACCAAAGAATTTGTCATCAGAAATCATTGCCTAAGGCAAATGCCACTTCTGTGCTTGCCCCATACATTTTTTCCATAAATAAAGCTGACTCTCCCTGTCAGTGCAGAGATGCCTGCCTGATGATCAGAAAGAAACTCTAGGCTCTCCCACTCTCCTTTGCCGACACCGTCCATCCTTCAGGGAGCCCTGGACCTGCTGGAGCTGGACTCTGGCAGGCAATGGGGATTAAAGACAGCACTTGTGATGAGCAATAGGTGATGTATAGAAGTGCTGAATCACAATATTATACACTTGAAACTAATAATACACTGTATTTTAAATAAAAACTTTAAAAAGTCAGTTTTTTTTCTGTTTTTTTAAGTTTACTTATTTATTTTGAGAGTGGGGGAGGGGAGAGCATGAGTTGGGGAGGTGTTGAGAGAGAATCCCAAGCAGGGTTCTGCTAATTTTTAAATTAAATTTTTTTTCATGGTGTTAAGTTGTATACATACCTTATATATTTTGGATACTAGCCTTTAATGGGATATGTCATTTGCAAATATCTTCTCCTATTTAGTAGGCTGTCTTTTAGTCTTGTTGATTATTTCCTTTGCTTTGCAGAATATTTTTATTTTGAGGTAGTCCCAATAGTTTATTTTTTATTTTGTTTGCCTTGTCTCCGGAGAGATATCTAGGAAAATGTTGCGAAAGTTGATGTCAAAGACATTACTGCTTGTGGACTCTTCTGGGATTTTTATGGTTTTTAGGTGTCATATTTAGGTCTTTAATCCATATTTAGTTCAATTTGTGTATAGTGTAAGAAAGTAGCCCAATTTCATTCTTTTGCATGTAGCTGTCTAGTTTTCCCAACACTATTTGTTGAAGAGACTGTCATTTTCCCATTACAAGTTCTTGCCTCCTTTGTCAAAGATTAATTGACCATATATTGTGGGTTTATTTCTGGGCTCTCTATTCTGTTCCATTGATCTCTGTGTTTATTTTCGTGCTAAACCATATTGTTTTGATTACTGCTGATTTGCAGTATATCTTGAATTCTGAGATGGTGATACCTCCAATTTTATTCTTCTTTTTCAAGACTGCTTTGGCTATTTGGGGTCTTTTGTGGTTGCACATAAATTATTTGTTCTAGTACTGTGATAAATGCTATTGGCATTTTGATAGGGATTGCACTGAGTCTGTAGACTGCTATGGGTAGTATGGACATTTTAATAATTGTTTTTCCAGTGCATGAGCATGGGATATCTTTCTACTTGCTTGTGTCCTCTTCAATTTCTTTAATCCATGTCTTGTAGTTTTAACAGTACAGATCTTTCACCTCCTTGGTTAAGTTGATTCCTAGGTATTTATTTTTTTGGTGCAATTGTAAATGGTATTGTTCTCTTAATTTCTCTTTCTGCAACTTTATTACTAGTGCATAGAAATGCAACAAATTTATGTTTATTGATTTTGTATCTTGTGACCATACTGATTTCATTTATCACCTCTGTATCTCTGAGCACAAGTCCAAAGTACATTACATTGATATGTTTTGTTTTCCTTTGTTTTTACAACAGGCTCTGTTTACTTTGAGAGTTTAAAATTAATCTTAAATCTCATTTTTACAGTTTCAGCACTAAGCATAGGATGGGGTGTATGTAGCCCTCAATAAATATTTGATTCATCAAACTGAGATTAAACTAAGAAAGGAATATAGCTGCATAATTCAGCAAAGTGTCTTAAACTGCTCTTGGCATTAGTCTCGATGTCCTTTTTTTCTTCAACAGTTTTTGATTTTATTCTCATGTTTTAGAATAATCTATATATTTTCTTTTTTCTTATTGTTTATTTATTTATATATTTTTGAGAGAGAGACTGAGAGAGCAAGCAGGGGAGGGGCACAGAGTGAGGGAAAGAGAATCCTAAGCAGGCTTCGCACTGTCAGTATGGAGCCCAGTGAGGCTTGAATTCATGAACCGTGAGATCATGACCTGAGTGGAAACCAAGTGTTGGACACTTACCTGACGGAGCCACTCAGGTGCCCCTAGTCTATATATTTTCTAATCAGACATATATGGAATGGTAATTTAATGTGTCAAAGAACCCTACATATTATAGAAAGTCTTCTGGAAAAAGCCAAGGAGAGTGAAAGGTTCTGGTAAGACGATTTTATGTAGTCACATTGTGTTCTGCTTTTATTATATATGGTAGCTCTTTTGACCAATATTAGAATCACCTAGGTAACTATTAAAATTGTGGCTTACCTATAACTCAGAAAAATTACATTAGAAACATAGAGAATGGGCAATAGTATTCTTGAAACTCCTCGTGATTCTAACCTGTAGTTAGGAAGGATAACTATAGTACTAATTTCTGTACTAGAAATTAATATTATGTATATACTTAATTATCACAAGTGCAATTCCACCAAAATATAGATGACTAAAACTTTTACCTAGAATCAAAAACTATCCCTCCAGTATGATTTTTCAGTTACTGGTAAGGTATGTACCAGAGAATCTTCTATAAGCTCTTTTCAATAAATGATAATATTAGGTTAACGTATCTCCAAAAGAAAGAAAGAAAGAAAGAAAGAAAGAAAAGAAGAAGAGGAGGAAGAAGAAGAAGAAGAAGAAGAAGAAGAAGAAGAAGAAGAAGAAGAAGAAGAAGAAGAAAGAAAACAACATAGTTGCAAGACTTCTGGCTTTATTCATATTTTTTTTTAATGAAGGAGAGAAGAAACAGTCAACAAGGGTAGGTGAAATGTGAAATTAGTCTTCATAATATCATTCTGGTATCTGATTCCCCAGAGGGCCTACATACTATTACCCCCCACTATCACATAGGTCCTTTAGTCTCAATGGCATTGTTTTCAGTTTCTAACTTATTTAGGATAGGTTAATTTATCCAGTGGTAACAAACCAATCTAAAATTTCAGTAAACTAGTGCCAATAAAACTTTTTCATTATCACCAACCCTGCTGTGCATTAAATTATTTTCTAGGATAAATGTTCTCCATACTTACATAGTTAAATATCCAAACTTCTGGGGTGCTATAACCCTACTTCTGAACAATTACACATCCATGGCCTATGTATTTGATATGGTAGAGAATTGTGCATGGAGTTTCAGTTCCCTCAGCCCAGAGGTAGAGCATATTGATTCTGCTCATTGCCCATTGTATAGTACTGGACATGAGGCTACACGATGCTATAGGTTACTAGCAATTTCTTCCCCAAATAGTTTGGTTGTTTATTTACAGTTTTCTCATTCAGTTCTGAATGAATATTTTCCCTTATAATTGGGAATTTCTAAATCATCAGCTTTCATTTAATGCATGTAATTCTATTTATCTGATGTTTAGACTCTGTGTCATATAAATAAAAATTTCAATTTTGATTATTGTTTCAAACAAAATGAATATTCAGTACTAAAACACAGATCCTCATATCATACTAAGGTATATTAAAAGACAAATGAAATAAGCAATCAAATAAACTAGTTACCATATTCACCTTTACATAATCTTGCCCTATAAAACCATATAAGAATGTATTGTGAATCACTGGCCAATAATAGGATTAATTTCCAGATTCTGGTCACTAATTCTTTCCTTTTCCTACAGTCTCTGACACAAATACTTATAAAAATCCTGGAAAAGCCCTGGTGGTTATGAACACTGAGATTTTTAACTTACTTTTTCATGGTGAGGTAAAGTTAAATATAGATTTAAAAATTTACAATTAACAGCCTCTATTTCTCATAGGTGCTTCTTTTTTAAAAAATACATTTTAAAGAAATATTAATCTTTTCTAAATACTTTGAATTTAACAAACACCATCATCTAAGCCTTTGCAGTGTTCATATACAATATCTATTATGCAGTAAAAATTACTAAAGTATGATGAGATAATACCACATGATGAAACCCTAAGATAAATCAATTAATAAAAACATACTCATACCAATAGTGGAGTTAGCTAAGAATTAATATGTCACAAATATAGAATGGAAGATTGTAGAAAATAGATTAAAAGACAATTCTACCAGCGAACTTGAATCTATATAAAACAGTCCAACAAGGACTATAAACAGAAAATATAATTTATGAAATTAAGGAAACTTGTTATAAGGGTTTAATAGTAGCTGATACACAGCAAAAGACAGGACGAGTAAACAGACATATCAATGACTAATTGCATTGACTGATATCCTATAAATTGAATAGACTGAAGCAAAATAAGAAAAAAATAAATGGAAAATATACAAAAGTCTACCAGGAACATGTGGATCAGAGTAAAAGAGCCTAATGCAGATATAATTGTAGCTTGAGAAAGAAGAGCTATGTGTACCATTGACTATATTTGAGGAAATAATATAGACTAAATAAATATATCAGCTCACAGATTCAAAAAGAACCTCAACCATAAGCAAATGAAAAACATTGCAGATAAACACAGGGTAGCAAAACTACTGAAAGCAAAACAAAACAAAAATCAAAGCCATACTCAATACCCTGCTGAGAAAAAGACACAGACACATTGCTCTGCAAAGATAATCAAAAGATTGACAAGCAAAGCTTATAAAGGTCAGAAAACAATGGAATAAGAACACTGTAAAAATAACATAACTAAGCCAACTTAGAAGTTTATGCAGAGAAAAAAATAACCTTTTGAAATAAAGTGAAATGAAAACTTATTCAGACCAAAAACAAAGAAAAAAATTCTGAGAATACATCAGCAGCAGACCTTCACTAGAAGATATGCAGTAGAAATTTCTTCAGACAAAAGGTAAATGATTACAGAAATGTAGGAAAGAATTAAAACCAAAGATAGAATGGATATGAATAAACATAAATTAAGATAGTAGAAACACAGTAATTAAAATGTTTATGCATAAAAATGTATAAAATAAAAATGTTAACAATGCAAGCTGCGGTAAGGGGTAACTGGAAAAATGTTCTAAGTTTTCCCATTTTCAGAGACATTTTAAAATTAGTAAATTGTGTATGGTTATGAGAAATCAAAATGTGTTTTTAAAATCTAAAATATTAAAGGATTTAACTACTCAATGAATATTGAATTCATGTAAAACTAGTAAGGAAAAAGGAAAAAGGAACAACATTTAATTACTCCAAAAGACATAATGATTGGAAGAGAAATACTGTAAAATAGAAAAAAGTATATATAAATTCAAATATATATGTTATTATATACACTCTAAAAATATTAAATATTCATTAAAAGATTACGATTATGAACTGGGTAAATATTATGTGCTGCTTCTCAGACACATCTTTCATAGGAGTATGCTACGTGTTTGAAAATAAAAGAATTTTTAAAATATACTATGAAAACAATAATTAAAAGAAAATTGGCTAGTTATACTAATATCAAACAGTGTAGATATTTATGTCAGAATCACAAGAGATAAAGATGGACATTTCAAAATTATAAAAGGTTCAATCCATCAGGTATATATATTGAGTATAAACATGTATGCCTCTGGTAGCTTATTTATTTTTATTTATTTATTTATTTATTTGTTTGTTTGTTTATTTAAGTAGGCTCTATGCCCAGCATGGAGCCCAATGTGGAGCTCTAACTCACAACCATGAGATCAAAACCTGAGCCAAGATCAAGAGTCAGACACTTAATCAACTGAGTCGCCCAGGCACCCCAGCCTCTGGTAGTTTAATATAGACAAATAATATTTGAAACAAATAAGTAAAATGAAAAATAGTCACACTTATAATCAATGTGGGAGATATTAAATCGCATATCTTATAAACCTTGTATAAGCAAACAAAAATGCCAAAAGCATATAGAAAATATGAAAAACACAAATAAAAATATGTATTAATAATCATGTGAAACACCTATCCAAAAAGACAAAAACATGTTTATTTCATAAGGACATTATACATATATTTTTCATATATCTTGGATAATAAAGTATATCTAAACAAAATTCAATAGATGAAATCATATTTAGTATGTTTTCTGACAAAAGAAACATAAATAACAAAAAGATACTTAGAAAGTCTCCAAATGTTAGAAATTAAGCAACATACTCTCAAACAACCCATGGGTCAAAGAAAACATCACAACAGAAATTAGAAAATATTTTAAACTGATAATGAAGATATAATATATAAACATTTATGGGAAATAGCAAAAACAATGCCTAGTGGGGAATTCATAGACTTAAATACATATATTAGGAAAGAACAAAGGCTGAAAATCAATGATCTAAGCTTCTATCAAGATGCTTAGAAATATATAGCAAACCAAAGAAAATAAATATAAAAAATCACAAAGATAAAAGAACTTAATTGAAGAGAAAAAAATGCATGAAAGAGTGTATTAGCACAAGAGTTGGTTCCTTGGAAATATGAATGATTTTAATAAAATGCTAGCAAGACTAATCAAAGAAAAAATAAAAATTTGCAAATAACAAATATCAGACATAAAGTAATATTACCTCAGACTCTACACACATGAAAATAGACATAGATATATTTTAATACTTTACATGAATACATTTGACAATTTTTGAGAAGAAAAAAGTCCTTGAAATTACATTCTGAGATTGGCACAATAAGAAAAAAGAGTATTAATAGTCCTGCATCTATTTAAAGGAGGCACATACACATTCTATTTTTTTTAAGTTTATCTATTTATTTTGAGAAAGAAAGAGAGCAAGTAGGGGAGGGGCAAAGAGAGGGAGGGAGAGGAAGAGAATCCAAAGCAGTCTCCCCACTGTCAGTGCATAGCCCGGTGGGGCTCGAACTCAAAAACCATGAGATCATGTCCTGAGCCAAAATTGGACACTTAACCAACTGAGCCACTCAGGCACCTCACACACATTCTATTATTAAACTACTCTTCAGACAGAAGATTGCTTGACCACAAAATTATTTCAAATACTGAAGAAAGAAATCAAGCCAAACTTATAATGGTTGTCCAGATTGTGTGTGTGTGTGTGTACAGTATTTTATAAGATTTACCTAACCTTGATACCAAAATCTAACCAAGATTCATTTAATTTTTTCCTCATGCAATTCTCCAACTTTTCATCTCTGTACTTGAATTTTAATATAATTATTTCAAATTTCTTGTCAGTCAAGTCCATTAAGTAGTCATCTGTGTACTGTGTACTGTAATTCTCAGGATTTTCTCCTCGATTTCATCACTTGGTATTTCTAGGGATTTTTTTTTCCTTTTTGTTTTCTAACTATGTTGTATAATAATGTAGAGGCTCTATATTATGCAGTCTTCCACCAGAGGAGGCCCACTCTTTCCTTTTCAAGGTAGACAGAATATTAACCAAATCAATTTAATCCTATCTTAGAAGGTGTCCAGTGGAGACAGGAGTTCAGTTGTAGGAAGACTCACAGTCCAGTCCTCAAGACATGGTTTCCAAAGTTTTCAATTTAGAATTTAGTGCATTCACCAGAAGTACTTCTCTGGGACACCTAGACTCTATCTCTTCAAAACCAGGATACTTCGGAAAACTCTTCTCTGCTTTTCAGAATATTACAGCTAAAACTGTGCGTCCTACTCCACCCAGATTCAGATTTGGCTAGTGTCTTGAAGGATAAATTGACAGTATGTTTGAAGCCATTTAAGTGTCCAAAGTTGTCTCTGTATCCCAGGAGTCAGCAAACGAGCCTCTGGGCCTAATCTAGCCTGACTTTTTCTATAGCCTAGGGGCTATCAAAAGAACATTTTATAAATGTAAAATTACATAAAATTAAAATGTCAATGTCCATAAAGTTTTATTAGAACAGAGCCACACCCATTCATTTGTTTATTACCTAGGGCTACATTTGCTGCAAGGGCAGAATTGAGCATTTCCCATAGAGACTGTATAACACCAAAGTTGAAAATATTTACTCTCTGGTTTTTGGAAAAAAAAAAAAAATGTCATCCCCTGATCTAGTCTATAAGACCAATGAAAGTTCTGGCAGTTTCTGTGTCCCCTAGCAGTGGTCCTCTGCCTAGGCAAAGCCAAGATTTTTATTGAACGCCCACATGAAAAAAATATAGTTTCAGATTGTAAATTTATCACCTGCAGTCCTCTCTCTCCAAAATCTTTAACCCTCAAATGCTTTTTGTTTAAAACTGCTCTAATTTATTTAAACAAATATATTTTTTTCTATTTTATGTACCTTTTGCTATTTTATCTAGTTTTTCTTGACAGGAACAATCATATACCACAAACTACTCCATTCTATTTGCAAGTGGAAGACAACCATTAATTTTCAAAATTGACATATTTCTTTTGCTTATTCCTGGATGTATCCAGGAATTTAAAAAGGTAAAAGTTGAAAATATTTGGGTCATCAGAAAGTATCATATTTGAAAGTAACCAACAAAATTTTCTAGTTCAATCATTTATTTTGTAGATTAATAAATCACAGCTTAGAAGGAAGTGTGAGCAGAGCACCTGGCTGGCTCAATTTGTGGATCATAGGACTCTTGATCTTGAGGTTGTAAGTTTGAACCCCATGTTGGGTGTAGAGATTCCTTAAAAATAAACAATCTTTAGGAAGAAGTGTGAGCAATTTGTGAGTATCTACCTCTGAATTTTGGTAGTCAGGACTTGAATCCTAAAACTCGATCTAGGGGATTTCTCTGTTGCCTTCTGTCCTCTGTGTGATCTTCACTGTACATGCTCATATGTGTGTTTAAGTTTAGTTGGAGTGGTAGGCTCTGTGTGTTTGTGTGTGAACCTTCCAAGACCTATGTGTATTTGTGTTACCGACATAATTAGGTAATGCTCTCATACTTGAAGTTATTGAAAGTTATCTTTAAACTCTTTGGCCTATGTTCTTCCCAAGAGAGAATATTATCTTCCTGCCTTGTTTGGTACAATGAAATTACCAAGGATGTTTTTAGGTCAGTTTAAATTTATCCAAAGTGATTTAAATATTATTTTTGAAATAGGAGTATAATGTGTCATTTAAAAAAATAGTTTTAATGAGAAAAATGCTGACAGATTCATAGTGCTAGTGTCACTGCATACTAGTTTTTTATTCAAAGCACCAATTAAGTACAAATTTACATTTAGCTTGTCAAAAAGAAATCTTTTAAAACATTTTATTCAGCTTTTATAATTTTAAGCAGAACTTATCCTCTAACGCCAGATCATATATGCTTACATTTGCTTCTGTTTATCAGCTATTTAGGTAGATTAGTATATGCTTTATAGAAAACAGTGGAAGCCCTAAAATAAATACATTTATTATTGTAGAAAATGACCAAAAAATTAGACCAAGACCAAGGAATACCAAATGCCAATACCTTCTCATGGGCATTAAATATTTTTAACCAAAATTATTAAGTTGAATGTATTTTAGCATCCAGGACAGACGTATCAAACTATCATTGATAACATACTTAGAAATATCTTTATACTTAGAAATTTATTCAAATGTCAAGTTTTTCATGAAATCTTTTGAATTAAATATCTTAATTCGGTTTTCTGTTATATCTTATTATAATAGTTTACACCTTGGGACTGGGTATAATTAGAAAATATTTATTATGCTGGTGTTCTTCCTACTGACCCTTAGTAATCCCAAACAAATATGTATTATTTAAATACAGGTTTTCAGGCTTAGCCAAATATTTCTTGGTTTTCATGCTAATGTTAATTTGCTCCAGAGGTAGCATATTATCAGCATGGTTAAGCTTAGTTGGAAAACAACTGATGATTCTCCATTATTTGCCACTTCTATGATATTGACTTGCTATTTGTCTTATTATTAAAACAGAACATCTCATTGATATTTCTATTTTTAAAAAGCTGTATGTCAAAAATTTTTGAGTAAATTAAAATGAATTATTTCTTCAATTCCTGGGAAAGTTGATGAAACCTCTATGTCTCCAGTATTTGTAAGGAAAAATATCAAACTTCCTTTTTTCTATTATTGATCTTCTTGGAACCGTAAAAGACAGGAGAAACACATGTGATTCCATATAAAATATGCACATAAGATAGATATAAATGTGGAAAAAACATACATGAATTCTTAAACTTATTTGAAATTTAGCTAATTATTTCCCATAACAAAAAGCATGTTTTAAATATTGATCAAACAATTTTCTGCTAACATGCCTTTCTTTGTGAATAGCATAATACCAGGTAGAGTAGGCTCACAATAAACATTTATTGAAGGATTAACTAACTAAATGAATGGATGCAAAATTATGCAGAGCAAGATAAACATAAAGAAAACAGAAGGGATTAGTAACAAAGAAACACTTCCTAGTTTTGAGTTTTGTGACATATTTTGAATGACTAATACCTATATAATTCAGAAGAAGGTAGATATGCTGCAATTAAGAATAATGATCAAATTTTAGTGGCTTAAAACAACAAAGTTTTATTCCTAGCTTATGTTATCTGCCTAATATGTACTTGCTACAAACTCACTGTTTCAAAATGATTGATGAAAGGTTCATCTTACGTGTTCCTAAGATTATCATGGAATAGGAACAATAAAGCTGCTAAAAGCTTCTGTCCAAAATTTGATCCACATCTAGGTCCAGGACTGGTCACATAGTCCCATTTAACTTTAAGAGGCAGAAAAGTACAACTATTTGTGTGTCCGTAAAAGAGAGGAACTGGGTATCAGAGAGAGTGGTAATGTGTACCATGGTAGGGCAATTTTCTAAATCAGGAGGGAAATGGCACAACCATAGGCTAAGGGCTAGAATTAACTGGGACCAGGAAAGAAGAAAGGAAGGAAGGGAAGGGAAGGGAGAAAAGAAAAGAAAAGAAAGAAAAAAAAGAAAAGAACAGAAAAGAAAAGAGAAAAGAGAAAAGAAAAAAGAAGGGAAGAGAAGGAAGGAGGGAGGAAGAAAAGAAGGAATGAGGAAACAGGAAAAGAAAATACATCCAGACACTCCCATAAAAAAACCTATGGGCATTTAGTCAATTAACACCACATAAGCTATGATAGTTTGAGAAACTTCCATTATTAAATTATGGGCTTAATGGATTTGGACTTGATAATATGAATTACAGAAAATAGATTTTTGAATTTGAATTACAAGGATAAAAATATCAACCACTACTATATATATGTATTAAGTACTTGATAAATCTGGTATTTTTGCTTTGGGTAATTGGAACAGGAGAAGGCAGAATTATAGTAAAAAGAGCTAATAAATTAGTTACAATAATTCAAGTAAGGAGTAAGATTTGGACTTGGGCTTGTAATTTTGCTGAGGAAATGGAAAACATACGCACATACTCACACACAGGAGAAAATCTAGACCTTTCTAAAGAGGGAGACTCCCAGAACTTGATAACGTATTTAATTTTAAAAGAAAATGAGAGAATTAGAAACATCTATGGTTATACATTTTAGGGATTGAGAGAAGCGTATGTTTACACATAAGTACAAGACAGATAAGACAAGCATTTTTTGAAACAAATCAAAGCATTTGAACAACTTCACCATAGTGAAAATTATATCAAAGTAGAAATAAAGTTAAGACAGACAAGGCTCTCTCTCTGTCTTTGAATAGCAATATGAAATTAAGGGGAGATAATTTCCTATTCATGGGAGCTATTCTGCTTTGAAATTTACTCATATGCTCAGATATGTTAGAAAGGTAATGCACTCTGTAATGTGGTCTTTAAAATGCACAGTGTGACTGGCATGGTTTAAATAAAACGTTTAGTTGCAATATCACCCCAAATTATCCTAGCAGGGAGAGCTGAGGCAAACCACCAATTTTAACTCCACATGTATTCCAGATACAGAAAAATGGATAAATTGGTTTCTTTTGTGCTCTCCTTGCTGCTTGTCTTTATGAGCAGTGAAATTGTGTGCATGGAGATTTCAGCTTGCAGAGAGCCTTCCAGAGGAGAGCTGCAGGAGTTAGCACTCACTGGGTAGCCTGGACTGCAAATGGAACCCAGCAATAACCATGCTAAAGAGTGTGGGTGTAGATTAGAAGGTAGGAGGTAGTTATTTTAAGCAGCAAGCTCCAAGTGTCTGAACTCTGGTGGGGGAAATGTAGAGCCCCTGGATAAGTGGGCATTCTAGGAAAGGTTAATTTGACTCTTCAAACAGTTGTTATTCAAAAGATTATCAATAGGTTTCCAAGACTTAATAAGGAGTGATTTTATAGTTTTCTATTACTGTGACTCTATGATCTTCAGTGAGTCACTTAATCCCTCTGCATTCTTTCTCTGCAAAATGGAGATAATGTCTAGAGATCTGAGAGTAAGTCAGAAGATCATATGGGTCTCTCCTCACTTTAGGATGTATAGTTCTATGATTTGCAAAGGCCTCTACATAGTGCACAAAGGCCTCTAACTATAACGAGTTCCCACTGTAATTCTTTAACCTCTAAAATTGTGGCCACTTACCTCCTGCGATTCAACACCATTCTAGTTTCTCAGCTAGCTCTGCTCTGACTTGAAGATAATATAAGAAACCTTTGATAAGTAATGGCAAAGAATTAAGTACCTATAATTTGGAGTCGTTATGGGAATCGAATGTATTAATGGTTTAAAGTTCTTACCCTAAGGCTTGACATATACCAACTATTCAGTAAATACTAGTGTTGGTGGGCGTACTGATGGTCATCATTTAAATGGTTCATTGTGCTAATGACCCCATCAACCTTTCTGCTGATCCACTCCAAGATAATACATGAATTCCTTTATGTCAGTATTAAATGCTAATAAGTTTCTTGTGACCAAGTTATCCCTGTCCATTATCTTTCTGTATCTTGCTTTTCTTTTGTTCCTTGGTCTCCTCTCTTGTGGTCAATCCTAAGCTTAACTAATCAGTTCTTCAAGTTTAAAAAAATTTGTCCAAGAGCTCTACACTATGTGACATGATTGGATTCTTCATGTCTAATTTGACTGTCCTGATGCAGGTGGTCATGTGGACCTCTACTGGCTGGAGTCTGCGACCTGGTGGTCTGCTATCCCTCTGTTGCAACATCTTCCCTCCAATGCAATATAATTCTCAATATACCTGTCCAGTTTTTATGGTTTCCAGTGAAACTGCTAATAGATCACACTTCCTTCTTAGTTTCTGAAAGATTTACAAAATAAGGGAGATGTCAGAATCCTATCTTTCATATGGGTGCTATTGGTGAGTGTGGGTTCAGGTTACGAGATCAATAAACTACCTAACAGGAACCTCAGAATTAGGTGAGACCAGATGGGGATGACTGCTGCTGCAGGAAATGAGATTGAAAAGGAGAACAGTGTGGAGCCGAGTTCAGGATGCCCTGGTTTCTCCCCAAATGTGCCAACTGGAGAAGTGAATAAAGGAGGGCTGACAAATTAAAAGTGTCTTAAAAGGGAAAAAGTCCCTCCCTGGGGAAACTAGAAGTGGCTCTCTCCTGATTGTCTGCACTTTCCACTATGAGCAGTGACCTCTAAGTCTTCCACATTTGGACAAAATCCTGATAGTTATTACGATCTATATTTTATTTGGGGTAGCACTAAGAGACTAATATAAACCTTCTGTAAAACCTTTACTTTTTGATGAGCTCTACGTGAGAGTAAATGGAATACAAGTTTGTGTTCATTATATAAATTTAGCAAACATAATATTTGGTGTTAATTAAAAACAGACTCTGGAGAGAGATGCTAAAAGTGCAGCATCCTCCCTGAAGACAAAATAAAAGAACATTTATTTTAAAAAGATAGGATTGAATCCATATATAAAAGCAAGAGATAAAATAATTGTGTAATGAGCATTAATTTAGTATTGGGCATTTTCCCCCATGTTATAATCACCTCCTTTTAAATATGTGAACTAGGGTATCATTTCTATTGGTTCTCTGTCCCAG
Source organism: Cryptoprocta ferox (assembly GCA_028646485.1). Classification (NCBI taxonomy): domain Eukaryota; kingdom Metazoa; phylum Chordata; class Mammalia; order Carnivora; family Eupleridae; genus Cryptoprocta; species Cryptoprocta ferox. Next base: position 66,599,458 of record CM053576.1, on the reverse strand, counting down.
CATAATGTCCTCTAAGAACTTCTCTTTTGCATTGTAGGATAGTGCTGCTGGTCATCATCAAGCACTTTTAGGATTTGAATTCATTAAAATACTTTAATAGGGATGAAAAATATTTCATTTTGGAGTATATTCTAAGGGTCCCAAAGGGATCAGTAGCAACAATAAATTAACATAAAATGAACTTAACATAATGCCAAGCAGTAAAACAGGGCAAATAAATTACATGGGTCTTATCTCTAGTAATTGGGAGTTAGAAAAATAGAACAGGAAATCTGACAGCATTTGCTTTTTGGCTTTCTTCCTTTAAACTCTCAGTAGCTATGTGGTGGTGGTGGTGGTAGTGTGTGTGTCTCATTTGGAAATGGAGAGGTCAGTTCTGCTTCTGCAACTATATACTTTTATGCACATTCACAGCTGTTAACAATGTCCCAGAGTCATTGGAAAGGCACACATGACTCTTGCTGACCTACAGCAGTAATATGTATTCACTGAGTATTTACCCTAAGCAAAGCATGTGCTGAGCAGTTTGCATGGGATCTCTCAACCCTTCAGTTACTCTATAACGTAGGTACTATTATTTCCCCTACTTTATAAAATATTTTTAAGGTGAAATTTAAAGAGGTTATATGTATCTTGTGCAATAACACATTACTAGAAATATTCAAAGATAGGATTTTAAATTCTTGACTATCTGGCTCCTTAGCCATCTTGTAAGCCAGAGACTTCCAAATTATTCACCAGGGCATGAGCCAAAAGATACATTAGGGAGTGGATAGAAGACATTAGGATATGCATTTTTAAATTTATTCATCCTTTTAAAGTTTTATTTTTGCAAATTTTTAGAGTACACCTGACATATTAGTAAATTATTATTCAGATATTTATAAAGTATGTACATCAATATAGTGTATTGATTCAATTTTTATTATATTTTTGTTTTTTATTGATATGGATACATGATATACCTGAAGTTGGCTCTGATTCAATTGTATTTGCAAAAGTAACAAAATGAGTTTTTGAAGTTTACCCTACCGCTTTCAGCTCTTCCACTTTTTAACATGCTTGCTTCCTTAACCTCCAGGCAGCCAGTATCCTCATGCTATGTACCACGTATGCACAAATGACTTTAGTGTCCCATAACAGTCTCCTTTTAAGTTCAGGTTTTCTCTTCTTGCCCTACTTTCTATATGTGAATTGTCTTTGATCAATGCTGCTGTCTGAATCTCAACATAAAACAAACAAATGATCCATTAATGTGATCACACAAGATGCTGATGAGTAATGGCATGACATCTTCAGGGTATCAATAATGTAAAAGTGAACTCTTTCACACCAAAGAAAACTTTTGGAAGGGAGAGTAGAGGGAAAAGTCATTATTTTCCTTACTTCTTCACTCAAGGATATGGATTATCAATTATGTGGGATGTGTCAAGAAATTTAGGAATACATGCATGTTTTTGGTGGTGTTTTCACTTTGCAACATTGGTGAAATTTAAAAAGAACCAGGCATTTTAAACATAGGTCATTAAATTTATTTTCTTATTTAAAGTAGGGGTTTCCTAAATGCTGTCTTACCGCATTAAAATCTTTTCTCCAATGACCATTTTTTTGTTATTTTGCTTGTGAAATTTGATAATTTCTATATGAAAATATAATAATGGCTTTAGCATGAAAAAATCCAAACTTTGCCAAAGCTCAAGGAAGAATATTCTTGGTTATATCTTATGCATGGCAGGAATTAACTGCCAATATCATTAAGGTCTTTAGAAAAAAGGTTTACAGTCTCTTTGAAGTTTTGATATTATGTCAGTATATACTAGTTGTGCAAATGATCACCAAGCTAAATTAAACAACGAGTAGATATTTGATAGATTTTGTTTTCTGTGAGTACTTCTTTACTTATAAATCCATTTCTCTGGGGGGATATCAAAGCTATGCACTCAAGGCAGAATTTTTCTATCTTGTAGAAGGTACAATGAAAGAGGAAGAGAGCAGAAGAAAACAATGGAAACTAAAAACAGTTTATTTTTTTTAAATGTTTTCACTTATTTTTGAGAGAGACAGCGTGAGCAGGGGAGGATCAGAGAGAGAGGGAGACACAGAATCCTATGACAGGCTCCAGGCTCTAAGCTGTCAGCACAGAGCCTGACGTGGGGCTCAAACCCACGAACCATGAGATCATGACCTGAGCCGAAGCCGGACACTTAACCTACTGAGCCACCCAGGCGCGCCAAAAACAGTTTATAAAAAATATGAGTAAATTCAGTTTAGACCTGGTGAGTTTGTTCAATTATTTGCAGATTTTGATTTTAATGTGATTCTATTTATCTTTTCTATCAGAAGTGGACATTTTCACTGCCATGCTTTCAGAAGATATCAGTGGTGCTCTGACCCATCACAGCGAGCATCTTATCCTAGCACTCTAGATAGCACAGAGAAGACTCAAAGAACAGGCAAAGCATTTCTACAGGATGCTGTGCACAAAACAAAATGTATTTCTACAATATGACAGAAAGTTAGACTATAGAGACAAGCATAGAATATTAACACTTAGTCTTGGGATGAAAGCAACAGAGGTGGAGATGTTGAATATTACGCATTAAGTACACATAATGAATATGTGGTGAATTACACTACAAACTTACTTCAGTATTCCATTGCTCTACTAGGGTTTGTCTGTATCAAAATATGAACTACATTAATCCTGTAGGTGCATTCAACCTACCTAATCTATTTTGCTTCTGCATCTTTAGAAAAATCGAATTATTCTTGCAACAGATTTAAAGCATCAAACATTTATCCTGACATACTCATGTTTTTATTACTTTAAACCTTAAAATGTTGAGATTTGAGCAAGTCTTTTACTTTTTATGTCTTAGAGAAGATAGACAAATAAATCTAACTAACTTCGATTCCTTAATAGAATAATAACCTCTTTTCCAGGTTGACACGATTTATAACTAAAAGTGTGTGTGTCTGTGTTTGCATTACATAGTTCTGTCTAGATAGACTGCAATTGAAAAAGAAAAAATTAATTTGATAGCCAGTCTTCCTAACAAAAATGGATTCTTCTGTATTTGTTTCCCAAATGAGAGGTCAATTATCTTCATTTTCATGTACTTGCAATTTAACTTATTAAATTCTGTGTTGAGCACAAGTTGTAGCCACATTATTTTATAATACCATCTTGTTTATTGCCACCTCTTCTTGCCACTTAATAATTATATACAAAAGAAGAATGATTCTCCTAATTTATTGATGTGTTGTTGCAGGACACATTAACAAAAACCAAACTGAAAATATGAAGACAGATTGAAAGAATAGAGAAGGACCAATTGTAAATGGAAATCATCAGTTATTTGTTGAAATGAACATTATTTCAATTGTTTTTATTTATTCAATTTCTGTGTGAATAAGCTTTATAGAACCAGAATTTATATAAGGAAATAAACAGAGAACAAGTAACACTACACCTTCAAGACACCAGTTATTTCTGTTTTCAGATATTGAAGTAAACCCAATTTAAACTATTTCATACAGACTCAGATTTACATGCTGTGGGCAGAACAGTTCAAATTTTTTTCACTCCAAAAATTGAAATCATTAAAATGAATTTCCCCCAAATAAAAAACAGGGTTAATTAACAGTAGATATTTTTATGGTCACTTTTCTTCTTGTGTGCTTTTGCCTCGGGAAAAAATGGAATAGGGAGAATCTAAAAGTAAAGTTTTTCAATCCTTTATAAACACTTATCTATATGAATTAAAAGCAAACCTGTCATATTATCTCAGTGAAAGGTGTTGATATGTTCAATTTTATAAACCAGTATAGAATTCTGATCATTTATATAAAAATGATACATTTTTATAATGAATGAATATTGATACCTTATTATAAGTAGGTCTACATGTTGTTCAGTTGTTCAGGTTTCTTCTGTTTTTACTTTTGTTTTATTTTTTCTGTTCAGAATCTCATTCAGGACACATTACATTTAGTTGTCATGGCTCTTTAGACTCTTTTTGGCTGTGACAATTTCCCCGACTTTTCTTCTTTTTGATGACCTTGACTATTTTCTAGAGTACTGGTTAGATAATCTGTAGAATGCTCCTTTCTTGGAAGTCGTCTGATGTTTTTCCTATCGTTAGGCCGAAGGTATTGATTTTTGAGAGGAAGGCCACAAAGAGTGCCATTTTCATCAGAGTATACCAAGTGTACACATTCTTACACATGATTTTCATCCTTACTGTTGACCTTGATCACCTTGCTGAAGTAATGTTTGTCAGTAATGTTTGTCTCCATTGTAAAGTTACTTTTTTATCCCCCATTCTATACTGTTCTCTTTAAAAGGAATTTGCTATGCACAGCCCATATTTAAGAACTGGAAATTCATTGTCTCCCTCCTTTAGGGTAGAGCATCTATACAAATTATTTGTAATTCTTCTGCATGGGCTATTCGTCTCTTCTCATACACTTATTTATTTACTCAATTGTTCATTTATATCTATATTGACTCAAGAGTATTTGATTTATGCCAACTAACCCAATATTACTTTATTTATTGTATTGTTTGATTTGTATTCCAGTTTTGTGCATTGAGAGCTCTTTCAGATAGTTTCTGTGCTCATTTGACTTTCACCCATCAATGTGTTTTATTATTATTTTTTAGTACTTCCTTACTTTCTCACACTACAGTATCTTCCATATTTATCTTATGTATTTGTATCCCAATCTTAAAATCAGTCATTTATCCAAGAAGTTCTTCTTTAATTAAATAATAGTATTAAAAATCAAACTCTGAATGCTAGATGTGCTTGTTGCTACCAGGTTTCATTGCTTTTAGTCCATCTCCACTGAACAAGCAGAGGAGTATATAGCTCATGCATATATATTCATATCCATAAATATTTTTATATGTAACCATCTGTATCTGTATTAAGCTAAACATGAGTTCATACTGCTATCTCCAACTCTAATCCATTACCATATGGATATTCTTGCCAACTCCACTCTTTTATTTGTAAATTCTCATGTCTATAATAAGTAACCTGCCTCCCACTTGTCAGACATTCATTTATCTGATTGTTTAATTCGAGTATACATATAAATAACATCAGAATTATTAACCTATACTCCCACTCTGAAACAATTTCATCAATTATAGAATAGCGCTTGTGTGCAATTTCTTATACCTCTAGCCTTACAGACCTCACCCATTTCATTAGGTCAGCCCCCTCTCTCCCTGCTCCCTTCAGTGGAGTTATTTCCTGCATTTGTAACAGAGTTACATTGTTATGCCACATTCTGAATTTCTCCTGGGAATTATCCAACTTCCTAAATATGCTTTTAATTGCTTTTGTTAAAGTTTACTTTGTGATGTAACTTCTGTGAATTTTGACAAATGGATAATGTCTTGTATCCATCATTACCATATTGTACAGAATAGCTTCATCACATTAAGAAATCCATTGTGCTTGACATAGTCAACTCTCATGTCCTTACTCTGAACTCTCAGCACGAAAGATCTTTCTTACTCTATAGCTTTGCTTTTTCTGTCTTATACTTGGAAACATACAGTACGTATCCTTTTTCATATTGACTTCTTTCACTTAGCAATATGTATTTTAGGTTCATCCATGCCATTCTGTGCCTTGAAAGCTGATTTGTCTTTGCAGCTAAAAAATTATACATCGTATGGCTATACTACAGTTTGTTTATCCATCCTTGTTGCAGGATAGCTTGGTTCTTCACAGTTTTTGACTCTCATAAATAAAGCAGCTACAAATGTAAGTTGTAGGGTTTTAAGTGGACATTTTAGGTCAGTTCAAATATCTAGAAGTATGATTGCTGGATCATACAAAATGATTGTGCTAAGCTTTCCAATAGACCATCAAACTCTCTTCCAAAATGGCCATACATTTTGCATTCAACAGAAACGAATGAGAGTTTGTCTTATCCACATCCTCACCAGCACCAAGTATTGTCAGTTATTTTATTTTTTTAAAGATTTTAACCATTCCAATAGGTGTGTAGTGATATCCTATTGGTGTTTAATTTGAAGCTCCCTGATTATGAATGATGTTGAGCTTCATTTGTCAAATGATTATTGGCCATCTGCATATCTTCTTTGGTAATGTGTCTGTTTAGATCTTGCCCAATTTTTTAATTAAATTGTCTTATTTTCTTATTCTTTAGTTTTAAGAGTTCTTCATATGTGTTAGATAGCAGACCTATATCTGATATGTGTTAGGCAAATACCTTTTTCTCAGTCTATGATATATATTGCCATTTTCTTAACTGTCTTTTTCAGAGAAGTTATTATATTAGTGAAGCCCACCTTAATAATTTTTTCCTTCATGGATCATGCTTTTTGTCTTTTATCAAGAAGTGTACTGCTGCACAGTGAGATAACATTTCACATGCACTAGGTGGCTATAATAATATTAGAGAAAAAATGGAAAATGACAAGTGATAATGGTGCAGCCACTGTAGAAACAGTTTTCCCATTTCTCAAAAAGTTATAATTTCATATGACCTACCAATTTTGCTTCTAAGTATAAACTCAAAAGAATTGAAATTAGGTACTCAAACAAATACGTGTATGTACATGTTTATGTTAGCACTATTTATAATATCTATCAACAGATGAATGGATAAATGAAATGTGGTATGTCTACGCAATGGAATATTATTTAGTACTAAAAGAAAAAAAAGTACTAATACATGCTACAACATGGATAATTCTAGAAAACATGCTGAGGAAATAAAGCAAAATACAGAAGGTCACATATTGTATAATTCCACTTATATAAAATATCCTGAATAGGTAAATCAGTAGAAACAGAAAACAAATTAGTGGTTACAGGTAAAGGGAGAAGGACAGCTTTATGTATACAGGGTTTCCTTTGGGGTGATGAAAGTATTTGGGAACTAGATATAGACGAAGATTGCACAACATTGTGAATATACAAAGCGCTGCTGAACTGTGCATTGTAAAATGATTAATTTTAGGTCATTTGAATTTTGCCTCCAATAACATAAAGGTAAAAAAAACCCTCATTTCCCAGCCGTTGGTCATCTCCTTATTCTCTTATGTTTTCTTTTTACAAATTTTATAGTTTTTTTTCTATTTTACTTAGTGAGTTTTAAGTTAAAAGGTATTTCAAATGATGATAAATGTTCTAGTTTACATATATCTTAAAGTATATTTTTCTTAGTTAGCTAATAATGTAATTTTGAATAGTCTTTTAAATTTTAACATTTACTGTTTTAGAATTTAATAAAAATATTTTGTATATATTAATTTCCTTTTTCCATCTCCTTTCTTTATTCTCATATATCTATGTTTGGTTTTATAATAAATAATTTCTAATTGTTTTAATAAAAGATGAGCTTATAGGGCAATGTGGAATAAAAGCAAGAAACCTTTTAACATACAGTGCCTGTTTTAAATTAATATAGACAAAAATGGAAGTTTTCTTGATTGCCTTAAACTTGAAAGACAGGTTTAGTTAATACTTGTTGATAAAAAAATTGCAATAAAAGTGTTACATAATTTTTATCTATCTATCTATCTATCTATCTAATTGTTGGATCTATATGATAAGCATGTAAAATTCACACTCTAGTTACATAAAAAATATGTTTTAAAAATTTTGTGAAAGTCAAAGCAATTCAAACTAATATTTTTCCAGCTCGATTGTTTTCTTTGGAACAATAAATATGCAATGCATGTTCAGAGGGATAAATCCAGAATACACATTTTACTTTATATTGGGAACCTGCAAATTAATACTAGGATGCTGAAGCTATCCACAATGTGGTATTAATAAACCATTCGGAGATAGTTTTAATATTTATTATCCTTTCACTTTGATTCCCAAACCAGACAGAGACCCAGCAGGAAAAAAAAAAAAAAAAGAACTACAGGCCAATATTCTTGATGAATACGGATGCAAAAATCCTCAACAAGATACTAACAAATCTAGTTCAACAGCATATAAAAAGAATTATCCACCATGATCAAGTTGGATTCATTCCTGGTTTACAGGGCTGGTTCAATATTCGCAAATCAATCAATGTGATACACCACATTAACAAAAGTCAAAATAAAAACCATATGAACCTGTCAATAGATGCAGAAAAAGCATTTGACAAAATACAGCATCCTTTCTTAATAAAGACCCTCGAGAAAGTCAGGATAGAAGGAAATTATTTACACATCATAAAAGCCATTTTTGTCTTTACAAAAAAACAACTATTATCATCCTCAATGGGGAAAAACTGAGAGCTTCCTCCTGAGATCAGGAACACAACAGCGATGTCCACTCTCACCACTGTTGTTTCACATAGTGCTGGAAGTCCTAGCATCAGCAACAGAAAACAAAAGGAAATAAAAGGCATCAGAATTGGCAAAGAAGAAGTCAAACTTTCACTTTTCGCAGATGACATGATACTCTACATGGAAAACCTGACCAACTCCACCAGAAGCCTACTAGAACTGATCCATGAATTCAGCAAAGTCGCAGGGTACAAAATCAACATACAGATATCGGTTGCATTTTTATACACCAATAATGAAGCAACAGAAAGAAATCAAGGAACTGATCCCATTAACAGTTGCACACACACACACAAAAACATAAAATACCTAGGAATAAACCTAACCAAAGATGTAAAAGATCTGTATGATGAAAACTATAGAAAAGTTGCACACACACAAAAAAAAACATAAAATACCTAGGAATAAACCTAACCAAAGATGTAAAAGATCTGTATGATGAAAACTATAGAAAACTTATGAAGGAAATTGAAGAAGACACAAAGAAATGGAAAAACATTCCATTATTTGTTAATAATAAATATGTTAAAATGTCATTACTACCCAAAGCAATCTACACATTCAATGAAATCCCAATCAAAATTGCACTAGCATTCTTCTCAAAGCTGCAACAAACAATCCTAAAATTAGTATGGAACCATAGAAGACCCCGAATACCCAAAGTAATATTGAAGAAGAAAACCAAAACAGGAGGCATCACAATCCCAGACTTTACCCTCTACTACAAACCTGTCATAATCAAGGCAGTATGGTATTGGCACAAAAACAGACCAATGGAATAGAATAGAGAACCCAGAACTGGACCCACAAATGTGTGTCCAAGTAATCTTTGACAAAGCAGGAAAGAGTATCCAATGGTAAAAAGACAGCCTCTTTAACAGATGGTGCTGGGAGAACTGGACAGCAACATGCAGAAGAATGAAACTAGACCACTTTCTTGCACCATACACAAAAATAAACTCAAAATGGATGAAGGGCCTCAATGTGAGATAGGAAACCATCAAAACCCTAAAGGAGAAAGGAGGAAATAACCTTGACCTCAACTGTAGCAATTTCTTACTTGACATATCCCCAAAGCCAAGGGAATCAAGAGCAAAAATGAATTATTGGGACCTCACCAAGATAAAAAGCTTCTGCACTGCAAAGGAAACAATCAACAAGACTAATAGGCAACTGATGGAATGGGAAAAGATAGTTGCAAGTGACATATCAGATAATGGGCTAGTATCTAAAATCTACAAGGAACTCACCAAACTCCACACCCGAAAAACAAATAATCCAGTGAAGAAATGGGCAGAAGACATGAACAGACACTTCTCTAAAGAGGACATCCAGATGGCCAACAGACTGATGCTCAGCATCACTCATCAGCAGGGACATACAAATCAAAACCACACTGAGATACCACCTCACGTTAATCAGAGTGGCTAAAATGAACAAATCAGGAGAATACAAATGCTGGCGAGCATGTGAAGAAATGGGCACCCTCCTACACTGTTGGTGGGACTGTAAACTTGTGCAGCCACTCTGGAAAGCAGTGTGGAGGTTCCTCAAAAAATTAACAATAGAACTCCCCTATGACCCAGCAATAGCACTGCTAGGAATTTACCCAAGGGATACAGGAGTGTTGGTCATAGGGGCACATGTACCCCAATGTTCATAGCAGCACTTTCAACAATAGTCAAATCATGGAAAGAGCCTAAATGTCCATCAACTGATGAATGGTTCAAGAAGATGTGGTTTATCTATATAATGGAATACTCCATGGCAATGAGAAAGAATGAAATCTGGCCATTTGTAGCAATGTGGGTGGAACTCAAGGGTGTTATGCTAAGTGAAATAAGTCAGGCAGAGAAGGACAGATACCATATGTTTTCGCTCATAAGTGAAACAGGAGAAACTTAACAGAGGACCATGGGGGAGGGGAGGGGAAAAATAGTTGGGGAGAGGGAGGAAGGCCAAACCATGAGAGACTCTTGAATACTGAGAACAAACTGAGGGCTGTGGGGGTGGGGGAGAGGGGAAGTGGGGTGATGGCCATGGAGGAGGGCACTTGTGGGGATGAGCACTTGGTGTTATATGGAAACCAACTTGACAATAAAGTATAAAAGGAAAGAAAAATTAAAAATAAGTAAATAAATATTTATTATCCTTTAGCAACATTTTTCATCTTTAATATAAAGCTTTCAATTATCTAAAATGTTGTAATTTATACTTTGTTTTATTTATTTATTTTTTAATTTTTAAGTGTTTTATTTATTTTTGAGAGAGAGAGAGATAGACTGTGAGCAGGGGAGGGGCAGAGAGAGAGTGAGACAGAATCTGAAGCTGAGCTGTCCGCACAGAGCCCGATGTGGAGCTCAAACTCACAAACTGTGAGATCATGACCTGAGCCAGAGTGAGACGCTTAAGTGAATGAGCCACCCAGGTGCCCCTATTCTTTGGATAAACAGCTAAGTTCATTAAAGTTCGAAAAGAAAGCAACAAGAATAGAAGTGAGTATAAACAAAGACCATGAATACATTGGTAATATCAACAGAAGGACCTTATCTATATTGCATTCTAACTAGACTGGCAGTCCTTCAGTAGAATGCAACAGCTAGTTCATTGTATGACATATGTTCCATTGAATATTTTATAAAATATTGGGCTTTTTAGGGTAGTATATTTGATTCAATGCCTGTCAAATTTTCAGAAGCCATGGAAATGTTAATTTAATTAACATAAAATATGATTGGTTATAGAAGAAGAATACAATGTTCTAAAGGAGGCAGTTTCTTCATGTATAGAGAACAAAGCATTTCAAGAATAAGGATAATTTTATTATGAATGAATATGAATGGATACAGTAGCTTTAACAATAGGAGTCATTGCATCTGGCTATATCTGAAATCCTTAGAAATACAGATCTCAGGATACCTTAGATTTGTCATACTTATTTTTCTATATAAAGTTGCTTATTTTGAAGCACTTTCTGACATGTTAGGCCTAATGAGAGCCTCATGTACCCCCTTTACTGATTCTGTGCCATGCTCCCCTTCACACAAATCATATAGCATGACCCAGAAGAAACCTGAGTATGCTTGCTTCCTGCCCCCAAGCCCTGAACTCCTAGGTTATTTAAAAAAAAAAAAAAATAGACTGGTTTCCTTGCAAAGGTCTGAATATACATGCCTTTAGAAATGATCCACTCTGATCTTAATTATATAGGAATTTTTTCCTGTTTTACTCCCTATATTGTTCCCTGGCCTAGTTACCTAATATCAGAGCTTGTGATTGGAAATTAAAATGTGATCAAATCCATAATGCTCAAAATTTATTATGAATAGAATTCCATTCTGTGTCTAATATATGCTTATTCTTGCCCCAAATGCTCAACAACTGTTGAAGTTTGAGAAAACTAACTGATATCAGTCTTTTCTCCTACCTGATTTTAGACTAATAGAAAGATAAAGTCACAAGTAGAGGCCATTTTCCTGATAAGGAAATTTCCACTCGCACCATCGCATTTTATAACTACTGAGATTGGATTGATTTACCTGGATATAGTGTGATAGTTTCAATTAAGGAGTGTAGCATTTCTCATGTTGAAACACTGGGGCCTAGGGGTACTTGGGTGGCTCAGTCGGTTGAGCATCTGACTTCAGCTCAGGTCATGATCTTGGGGTTCGTGGGTTCGAGCGCCGCATCAGGCTCTATGCTGACAGCTACCTCAGAGCCTAGAGCCTGTCTTCAGATTCTGTGTCTCCCTCTCTCTCTGACCCTCCCCTGCTCACATGGTCTCTCTCTCTCTCAAAAATAAATAAAACAATTTAAAAAATTAAAAAAAAGAAACACTGGGACCTTCTCTTAGACTGAATAACAGTGCAATAGTGCAGACTAACTTCTCACAAGGCAGCACAAGACAGAAGTTTCAGAAGTAGCAATGACTTATCTAGACACTTAAAGGTAGGAGTGGCTATTAATCCAGATTTGGATTGACTACCCAGAGGCAAAGGTCAGCTTTCCGAAGCAGCAGCATTGAAGAAAAGAAAGATTATACACTACACATCTATGTTTTTCTGCAGGTTTTTTTTTTAATATTTATTTATTTTTGAGAAAGAGAGCATGCCCAAGAGTGGGGGAGGGGCACAGAGAGAGTATGCAAAGCCGGCTCTGCACTGATAGCAGAGTACCCTGATGTGGGGTTCAAACTCAGGAACCATAAGGTCATACATAACCTGAGCTGGAGTCAGAAGCTTACCCAATGACCCCTCTAGGTGCCCCTGTTTTCCTGTATTTTAAAGATGAGAGGGACAAGATAATTTAATTTCAAGTGGGTCACTTCTCTTCTTGAATAAATTGAGTGAATGACACAATCCTGACTCTGAATCTCACACTTTGTCCTTGGTAAGCAATGACAAACCAAGTACTGCGTGTGTCTAGAGGAGGAAAGAAGTAGAGATATTTGCAAACCAGGCATCTGTAGCAGGTGTGTCAATGGAATATACTTCCTGTTTCTAATACAGCTGCACATGTTTCTGGCAGGCAGCTTGAATTTATGCCCTCAACCTCAGTGATTTTGTCTTGCTTGGCTCTAGATTCTGGCATGTCTATGCATAAATTGTCAACTTTATTAGAGTTATAAAAGGCCCAAGTGTTAACATCAAGCATGCAGATGCAGTTCTTGCCTAGCCAAGCACACTTCCTGGACCACCAAAACAGTGCAGCTGCAACCATTGTGTGCCATTAGCAGTGACACTCTGTAAATCTTAATCTGTTAAACTGTGGTACCGTCCTAAGTTAATACAAGGTAAGCATTTGCTACTTTAATTAGGTAGATGAAAGATTTCTATAGATATGCTGTTTTTTCTCCTTAAAGGCTGAGTTATGTATAAAAAATCAAAATATTATTTATAAAAATGGCTAATTTATAAGTGCTTATTTAGCAATAGTTTAGTGACTTCATTTAGCCTGTGTCCTTTGATTCTTCAAAGTGTTTTGGAAAGTCATTTTGAGGTTAGGACTTCTATTTCTTCTATTTCTAATGCATACAGATGTTTGTTGATTCACTACACTTGAAGGGAAAATTTGTGGGTCCTCTTTTTTTTGATTCCTTAAAACTCACTCACAACTGTTCACATCATTCTGTTAAATAGCAACATGAAGAAAAGAATCAGCCAAGATATCATAAATTAATATCAGTTAATGATACTATGAGTATGATATCAGTGTCTGACTTTGATAGAGAAACAATAAGTCAAACATGAATGTTATACTAATTTATTTCAAGTATTTAGTAAAAAAAAAAAGACTGGTGTTAAGATGACTGAAAAAATAATATTATTGGCCTGAGGGAATAAATCTTTATAAATTTAGGAGTCATTAATAGAAATTTGATGTATTAATTGAATATCATGAAGATCTATTATTAGAACATCCTTCTCAAAACTATTTCTTTGAAACCTGGTGTATGTTATTTATATACTATGCCTGGGGGATACAATGGTAAACAAAATATATAGCATCTGTCCTTCCTTCTGGAACTTGTATTCAGTCTACTATGTTTACTAAATGTACTTTGAAATTCATAGAATGTCATTTCTCTATGACTATAGTCTCAATCCTCTAAATGAGTAGATATTTATTTCTTTATGTTTTCTATTGCTGCTCTAATAAATTGCACAAATTTAGTGGCATAAAACAACATACATTTATCTTACAGTTCTAGAGGTCAGAAGTCCTAAAGTCAAGGTGTCAACATGCTGTGTCCGTTATGCACATTTAAACGAAGAATCTGTTTTCTTGCCTGTTTTCATTTTCTAGAGGCAGGCTATATCCCTTGTTCTTTGGCTTGTGACCTCCTTCCTCCATTTTCAAAGTCAGAAGCAGTATAGCATTTCCAAATTACTCCTTCTCAGGGCGCCTGGGTTGCTCAGTTAAGCATCCGACTTCGGCTCAGGTCATGATCTCACGGTTCGTGGATTTGAGCCCCACATAGGGCTCTGTGCTGACAGCTAGCTCAGAGCCTGGAGTCTGTCTTCAGATTCTGTGTCTCCCTCTCTCTCTAATCCTCCCATGCTCATGCTGTCTCTCTCCCTCTCAAAGGTAAATAAAAAACATTAAAAAAAATTACTCTTTCTCTCACACACATCTCAGCTTCTATTGTCACATCTTTGTTCTGAATTTGACCCACCTGCCTCCTCTTATAAATATCTTTGTGATTATGTTGGTCCCACCTGGACAATTCAGAATAGTCTCCTGATCTCAAAAGCCTTAATTTAGTCACAACTGGAAAGTCTCTTTGGCTATGTAAGGTGGCATATTTGCAGGTCTGGATAACAATATAGACATCTTTGACAACCTATTCTTCTTCCTGTCACAATCTCTCTTTATATTAGGGTGACTCACTCACTTGTAAATTGATAACCTATTATATATCACATAGCATGCAGATGAAAAGTCCAGTTATCTAAGTATTTTTCTTAAATATTACATAATCTGAAATTATTTTGAAAAATTTGGATGATGGATTACATTTTAATTTTTTTATCACAAGTTGGTTGATGCTTTTATATTTATATATATTTATTTCCATGGAGTATATAGCTTTGTGTCCTGAAAGGTTAAGAAAAACATGTGTTTCCAACCTTATTCTTTATTCTTCATAATCATTGCTTTGTTATTGTACCATTGTACCATTTATCCACTTACATACCTAGATTCCATTTTTAGGTAGCTGACTGTGAATCCAAGGAAACTGAATTACACTCAGCATGTCTTTCATTAATAGTGGGTGAATTCAAATGTAAACTAATCATTTTAGTTATCCCTAACCGTGATGGTTAATTTTATATGTCAAATTTGTTGGGTCACAGTGCCCAGATATTTGGTCTAACATTATTCTACATGTTTCTGTAGGATGTTTTTGGATGAG
Source organism: Cryptoprocta ferox (assembly GCA_028646485.1). NCBI lineage: Eukaryota > Metazoa > Chordata > Mammalia > Carnivora > Eupleridae > Cryptoprocta > Cryptoprocta ferox. The sequence continues at coordinate 66,584,204 of CM053576.1, read as the reverse complement.
ATTTACATTTAAATGTGTAGACTCTGAATAAAGCAGATTGCCCACCATAAATGTGGATGGGCTTCTATTTAAAGAAATCCAATCAATTGGAGCCTTGAATAGAACAAAAGGCTGACACTCTGCTCGCCCCAGGAGAAATTCTGCCCACAGACTGCCTTTGGATTCAAACTGCAACTCTTTCAGAGTCTTCAGCCTGCTGGTCTCCTCCATTAGATTTTTGGACTCACCAAGTCTCCATAATTGTGTGAGCCAATTCCTTAAAATAAGTCTTTTCATATATATATTCCCTTCTGGTTCTATTGCTCTGTAGAAACTTGACTAACACACTAGCCAAGACTAAATGTAGTTTTATGATTCCCAGGTTAAATTCTTACAAAATAACATATTAGAATTACATCTTTCTAGTTTTCTATTGCTGCATAGCCACTTATGCCAAAACATAGCCATAAACATTTAATGTCCTATGGAAAGCAACTTACCTGGCTGGTTTCTGGTTTAGAGTCTTTCATAAAACTGCAACCAGGATGTCAAGACTGCAACCATTTAGGATTGACTGGCTTGGAGGTTCTGTTTTTAAGTTCACTCAATTGGTTATGGCTGGGCCCTCTTCATATGATTGCTCAAGGCTTGGCAGCTGGCCTTCCCCAGGGCATGTTGTCTATCTAAGAGATAGAAAGCAAAGCCATACTGCTTTCTATGTCCTAATATCCTTGTCACATACTGTTTTTCTTGCTTTATTTATTCATTATAAGTGAGTCATTAACCCAGTCCATACTTAGAGGGAAGGGACTACATACAGGTGTAAACACCTGAAGGGTAGGACCATCTTGGAGGCTGGCTGTGATATGTACTTAGAAGAATAAAAGGCACAAAATCTTTAATAGTTATGCCCTTTAGTTTACCATAGCAATAAGCAGCAAGTAGCAAACCTCATCCTGGGGATTAAATCCACCTCAAGGCTTGTAGTTTTATGGCCTTCAAGGTAAGAATTTTTTTTTAAAGAAAACATTGTAAAAGGGCTAAAATGAAGACAAAGAATATACGATAGTATCCATACGTGGCTAGAAAACTTAAAACATTCACTATCCGGTCTTTTACAGAAAACTTTTGCCAATCCCTGCTCATCAGGACCAGTATCTGAGGCAATGCCAATGTCTTCACAGTTCCCTGAAACAAGTTAAGCAAATATGAATTTGTTAACTATATTATTTTATTTTCATTTATATAATCCAGCAATAAACTTTTGTTTCTGTTGTCGTTGGGTTTTGCTGTTGTTGTTTAAAAATTAAATCTCAACTCCCATGAATAATTTATGGATACTGTTATCAACTCAGAAATGAAACCATTCTCTTTTAGGAAGCCCTTTGTATCAGTCACACTAACTTTCATTATTTCTTCAGCAAGGCCAACTCAAGAGGGGAATAAGTACAAAAGAACCACAATTAATACTGATCTTAAGGTTTTAGAATTCCTTGTGTACAGCTCAGTCCCTCCCTTTGTCATTCTCTTTTTGGGGCTGTGTTCACAGAGTCTTCTTGTGTTCCTTTCTCAGAATGGCTATTCTGATCAAAATTGGAGAAACTAATTTTTTATTCCAAAGATATTTATTATTCCTACATGTCCTACACATTCCACTATATAAGATATTTCTCTGCTGTACAGAAACACAAAGTCCATCAACAAATATTTACTAACAACAAAATGTTAAATATTTTATGTACTATGGAGATCACAAAGAAAAGGCTGTCACAGTGAATTTGTAGGACCATGTGGGAGCAAACTTCTGCAGATGTAACATTTGTCAACAACCAAACCAGTATAGTGAAATACTAAGTCAGTTCTACAGAGAAGAAAGGTATGGAAAACTTGTTCAGTTGAGTTGTGTACATTTTAAAAGTAGACCACTGTATGATGTTTAACCTTAAGGTCATGCTAGAACTTTGTCAAAATCTATGAAAACTGAACACATTTTTTAAAACAGAATAGGGGCAATGAAACCTCAATATGTGATTTTGCCTTGTTTCATTTTAATATTTCTTTTAGCACCAATGGCCCAGGATGACTAAAAATTTAAATGTCCCAAATATATTTCCAGCAAGTACCTGGTAATTATACATATCATAAAAAAAATCAAACATACAAACCACTGCTTTGATGATGCCATGAATATTTTTATATTTTCACCATTCTTAAACAGATGTCCAGATAATACAATATAACTGAATTGCTGAGAACTTAAACCCCAGATTGTTTCAGATGCAATGAATGAAGCCACGAGAGATTACAGATAGAATGAAACAAGGGATTATTTAAAAATGCCTTCATGTATGTGTATGTATGTATATGTGTGTGTGTACTTAATTCAATTTTAACTCCTATATACAATAATATTGCTTTTGTTCAATCCTTTCATAAAACAATAAACCAGACCCTATTTGTTCTTTTTAAAATTTTCTTTCTTTCTCTTTTCCTTCCTTCCTTCCTTCCTTCTTCTCTTGGAGCTCATTCATTTGGTTTCCTGATGTAGGGTTTTTCTATAAATTTGATGCATATGCTTCTCTGAAACCAAGCATTATAAAAGAGCAAGATGGTGTTGGAAATAAAACTTTTTCTATCCCCTCCAAAATTTAGTTAACCTCCATTCCCACCTTATCAAAGCAATTATCTGATACATATAAAAGTTAAATTGGTATAAGTATAAATGTATATTTGCAGGTCTGCCTGAAATTTCTATCTGATTTGAACATTGGAAATGCTTCTTAAAAGGTAGGCTTGTTTGCAGTCTTCTTAGGAGATTTAATGTCATACACTTTATTTCAGGCAGGAAGAATTTTCTGAAAAGAACACTGAAGAACTATAGGCATGATGAAGTATTCAGTTCTAAATGTTCTTAGACAATTTGAAAATGTCAGGACACACATTATTCTGTTTATATTAAACAACCTGTCAGCCCAGCACATTTGTGAAAAATAACAGTGGTTATTTGTTTGGTATTTTCAATGTCTCTGCATTTAATTCAAAATGCAACCCCCTCTACCCAGAGCCTACATTAAAAAAAAAAAAAAAATTATTTAACACCATGTAGTTTTTTCCAGTCACACAGTAACATTATTAATGCTTAAATTAAAAGAGAACTAATGATAATGCCCTTGCTGTAGGCTGAATGTTTGTGTTTCACCATAATTAACATGCTGAAACCTAATCCCTAATGTGATGGTATTTGTAGGTGGAACCTTTCAGAAGTGACTTGGTCATGAAAATGGAGCCCATATGAATGGTATTAGTGCCCTTATTTGGGGGCGGTAGATTAGTGCCTTTATATAACAGACTCCAGAAAGCTCTCTTACCACTATTTGCCTTGTGAGGCAACAGCAAGAAGATGGCAGTATGTGAATCAGAAACCAGGCTTTCACCAGATACCAAATCTGCTAGCACCTTGTTCTGGGACTTCATAGTCTCCAGATCTATGAGAAATACATTCCTTTTGTTTATAAGACACCCAGTCTTGATATTTTTTTCTATAAACAGACCGATTAAACTAAAACAGTCCTATAATTCACAGAGCAAAGGAGTGCAGAATATGGAGAGTAGTATAACAACAAAGACAAAACCTATTGATCTAAAAAGAAAACAGTCTTCATATTACATGTAGAGTGTAGGCTATTGACAGTGTGAATGTCCACATGCTAGTTATATTAAATATACATGGGTGCCTGGATGGCTCAGTTAGTTAAACATCTGACTCTTGATCTCAGCTCACATCATGACCCCAGGGTTGAGGGATTGGGCCCCAGGTTGGGCACTGACAGCATGGAGCCTGCTTGGGATTCTTTCTCTCCCTTCTCTCTCTTTCCCTCCCCTGCTTGTGATCTCTCTCTCCCAAAACAAAACAAAACAAAACAAAAAACTTTAAAAAATGTAGCTTATCTAGGGGTGCCTGTGTACCTCAGTCAGTTGAGCATCCAACTGTTGGTTTTGGCTTAAGACATGATCCCTGGGTTGTGGGATCAAGCCCTTTGTTGAGCCCATGCTCAGCATGGAGCCTGCTTAAGATTCTCTCTCTCTCTTTTTCTCTCTCTCTCTTTTTTCCCCCCTCCCTCACTCATGCTCTTTCTCTCTAATTAAAAAAAAATGAATCTAATTCACCTAATGCCTTTTTATAATATAAATTGTCTTGTTTTAGCTGAGCCCTTGGATGTAAATTTTCAAATCAATTAGTTAATATGTCCTGAGAGTTGTACTCTAGCCAAAACATTATACTAGGTAGACATCATGGAGAAATCAGAGGACTCTAAGACATGGTGCCTGCCTTGTCAATCTGGAATCTCTGGGAAATTGCAGAGACCAAATAGAAACCAAAGTAAGTCAAAATAAAGGTGGGAGAAGTTAAATCTGCAGTGTTCCTGAGAATTGAAGTTATAATGAATGAGGATATAAGGTCAGCAACTGGATTTTCAGGAATATCTGTGCATCATAAACCAAAAAATATCTTTCACTACTCTCAATGGATAATGAATATTCTAAAATATCTTCAAGGTAAAAATTAACTCTAGGAAAATTAGAATATAGTCAACAGTTTTTTAAGAACATAAGTTTACTCATAAGAAAGTAAGGAAAGCATATAGGGACTGTCAATCTGTTTGGGCTGCTGTAACAAAAATAACTTTAAAAAATTGTTTTAAATGTTTATGTATTTATTTTTGAGAGAGAGAGAGGGAGAGAGAGAGAGCTGGGGAGGGGCTGAGAGAGAGGGAGACAGAGATTCCGAAGCAGGCTCCAGGCTCTGAGCTGTCAGCCCAGAGCCTGTTGCAGTTGTGAGATCATGACCTGAGCGAAAAGCAAGAGTCAGATGCTTAACTGACTGAGCCACTCGGGTGACCCTGCAACAAAAATACCTTAAACTTGATGGCTTATAAACAACAAACACTTATTTTTCAAGGAGATGGAGTCTGGAAAGTTCAAGATTATGAAGCATGTCTGATGAGACCAGCTTCTTGTTGATGGCCATTTTCTGACTCTAACCTTGCATGGAATAAGGGGAGAGGAGTCTCCTTGGGACTTCTTTTATGAGGACACTAACCCCATTCATGAGGGTTTTGCTAAGTTCATATTATAGAGTATACAAAATAATTTATACAAAAATATATATAGTATAGTGCAATGCATATTGCAATATATACAATATAATATTGTATTTAGTACATGTGCATAAGAGCATATATGACATATACACTTCCATATATATTATAGTACATGCGCATATATAGAAGAATTTGACATATTAGTGAGAAGGGATGATACAAAGTTAACCATGATGAACTGCATTAGACTAACAAACAATTCATTGACCAAAAATAACATATTTCAAGAGGATACATGAATAATGCTATTGTGAACATTTTATGCATATCCTCTGGGGCATACTGGCATGCATTTCTATTGGAGATATATATATATATACATACATACATACATACATATATATATAGTGAATTACTAGATCATATAGTACAGATACTTGTATTTATTCAGAAGATTCTGACAGATTTTAGAAGTGGTTATACCTATTCACATTATCAACATCAAAATATAAGAATTTTAGTCACTCCACATCCTGCTAACACTAAATATTTCCAGTTTTATAAAATGTAGCCAAATCTACCATCTGGTATATGGTCATAATCATACCTTTTCTTTTAGTCTGAGTATCACTGTGGCCATCTAATGGTCCCCAAACTTGCCACCTTCTCCCCCTCTATTTTGAAGCTTTAGAAACTGACACTAACACTATTTACTTCAAATTTGTCCATGCAGAGTCCGAATGGATAACCTAATGTCTATTCACTATTCATCCACACCATTATCCCTTTAACAGTTTAATTCATGAACACAAAACACAATACATATAAGGCTTCAAATATTCCTGCTACCTAACTTATCCTCCATAAAGTCTTCTTCATCCAGTAATTATTTTGTAGTTTTCTGTGATCTTTCACAATAGAGACCTAGTTCCTCCTCAGTAAAATTTCTCATTCTATTGCAAGCTGTCAACAAAGAGAAAGTCTATCTCCCATATCTTACTTTGGATTTCATTCTTTCTAATGCTTTATATATATTCAAGGACTAGGTTTGGCATATTTGGAGACTAATTTAATGTCAGTCCACAAGCTTTATTAGCTATTTTGGAGTTCATGGAAACGAGCTAGCATATAATGAGTAAATTCAGATTGTGCCACACTAAAACATCTGGTGATTGCTTCCTGAGGCTCTCTCATTGTTGGAACTTACCCCTCAGGTTTTACCTTGTATTTCTTTTTAAAGAGATGTTTGGATCAAAAATGAAATCATATCCTTTCTCAAACCTTGCCTCGGGCCTTGAAAAACATACATGATCTTTAAAAAAAAATAAAAAGTCTTCACTTTTTTATACTTTGACTTTTGCTTTGTTTATGATTGAAATAGTCTGGGTTTTAAAAAGTGATTCATTTTCTTAAATGCTTAAAGAAAAGTACTAAAGACAAAACAATTATTTAAGTCCTATACAGATTTGTCCACAACAAATTCATATATAGTTCTATTGAGAATTAATAAAATGGATTTTGTATGTAAAAAACAAAACCACCCTCTGATTATACCTGAAGATTTACAAAGAAATCAACTGCTATTTTTTAACACTTCTATGTGCCAGGCAATTTCCAGTGATTATCTTGCTAATCCTCTAACTAGTCGTATTGGAAAAGTGCTATTGTTCATATTTCCTAATGGGAAGCTAAGTATTAAAATGAATAGATCTCATAAACAGTAAGTAGCAGAATTTATAAGTTATTTTTAAAAATTATGTGTTTTTATTTATTTTTAAATGTTTATTTATTTTGAGGGGGGGAGGGGCAAAGAGAGGGAGACAGAGAATTCCAAGCAGGTTCCGTGCTGTCAGGGCAGAACTCAACGCTGGGCTGGAACTCACAAACTGTGAGATCATGACCTGAGCCGAAGTTGGACACATAACCAGCTGAGTCAGCCAGGTGCCCCTTATATGAGTTTTTTTAAATCAGGTTTTCATGTTGTAACTGTTAAGACTTTAAAGGTAGCAAAGCTCTTTTTCCCCCCACTATCGTATCCTGTGTGTTTGACCTAGTGCCTGAAATTTAGCAAATATTCAGTAAAAGTTTTTAAGTTAAATAAATGAAATGAATAATGTAATATGATTTAAAATCTGGCAGTAGCATATAAAATGACTGAATAGAAAGGCAGACAGAATAATTAGATCTTTTGGGTAGTATTTTGAGTATTAAAGTGTTAAGAATTTTAACCAACGTCACTTTAGTGGGAATGGAAAAGAAAGGCCATAAATAGATTATAAAATTGGCAGCCATATAGAATCTTCATCTGGCTAAATATTACTGAGGGAAATAACAATGTGAGCTACTAGTTGTTAGATACACTGATCACATTACAATTATTTTGCTGCCTTTTTTACTGTTTTGGCATTGTACTACAAAGAACTTATTCATCACGTCTTTACTCTGAACTCCCCAAAGACTCTCTTTTTCAGGTCTCTTTTTTGGGTCTCAGTATGGAATATTTCTGGTGGTAATATGGATACAAATTTTTAAAATAATTTACTCTGGCTATAAAAATCAGTTGCATATAAAATTGAGATATAGCTTTAGTTTAATTCATGTTAGTCTTTCCCTACCTAACATAAAGTCCGGACCTTCAAGGAGCACATTTATTTATTTCACTTTATATTTGTAATTCCTGGACGTAGTATGTTGTTTACAAAATATGTACATTTGTTTAAGTGAAGTAATATTTTTGGCTCTTAAGGAGTATTTTTCAAAGACAGCCAACTGATGTACAACTTGAGTATCTAATATGAGTTAAAGGAAACCATTTTCCTAATATCTGAGGAAGTCTGCATGGGAATTCATCATTATCATTATCACTAGGCAGTATGTTGAGCTTCAGAAAAGCTGGGTATTATTCACTCTGAAAGCTCTGAAAGCCTACTATACATCACCTCATTGCTTTTTAACAGACTTGAACACAGAAACTGAGTGTATGGAGAGCAAGAGTTGCAATAGTTTCCCAAATATTCATAATTTTTAACAATGAATATCACATATTAACTAGACATTTTTCCTTATATCAGGAAGAAATATAAATAGATCCCCTTTGTACCATATTGTTTAGTGTTGTCAAAAATATTACAATTTTTATGACAAACTGAAAGTTAGATTGGCTATCCTGTTTTATTGTAGAGATGAAATTAAGATTGAAATATCAATTCCTCTCTGTGTCCACTAGTTATGGCAGAGAAATAATGTTCTCTAATCTGCTTCAATCTTCATGACATTAAAAACTAATGCATTTTGGAAATAAGTTAATTTGGAAAAAATATAAGGAAAATAAGCTATTTAAACAACTTGTCATGATTTTGTTAATTTTGTTTATTGTTAAGTTATATATGCTTTGAAATAGAGTCAGGGATGACAATACGTAAACTATAGATAGCTATTGACTTGGAAATGACATATTTTGCAATTTTTTTTCTTATTTCTAATTAGGTATTGGGAAGAATTTTACCTCACTCTTTTTCCTTTAGGCAAGTGATTTTCAAACTTTAATATAAATAAAAATCACTCAGGGAATTATAAAACTCCTAATGCCCAGGCCACTCCTCATATGAGTTAAATAAAACACTCTGGAGATAAAAGAAATCAGTAGTTTTTAAAGTTTCCTAAATGATTCCAATATGCACCTAAGATGAAAAACCAGTGTCCCGATTTCTGAATTTCCTCTTTCTCAGTATGACGTGTGTTGTATGAGAATATTAAACGCTTAGTATAAAGCTAAAGGTCTAATTTACATATTCAAGTGAGGTGTCAAAAGCTCTTAACCTTTTATCCAGATGCTCTTGCTTTTGGATTCCTCATTTGCTTCATCCTAAAGCAGACTTTTTGCTATGCATTTTTCACTCAAGGCATCTGAGATAAAGAAAAAACATAGTCCACCTTTTTTAATAGAAAAGGATCTATCTCCTCTTTGGATTTCAATTACAGTTTTCTGGAATTGATTGTATCAAAATAAATGAATGAAATGATTAGCAACTAATGCTGGCTGGAGGCTTGAAAATCTAATTCAAACCATATTTAATTTTAAACATGTAGTGATTGAAGTAAATGGCAGATATTCACCAGAGTTAAAATATCTATATGTCAAACACCAGATTGCTGATAACTCTTCTTTCTGTGAATATTAACTTTTGTGTTAAAACTTTGAATGAAAATGTAAGCCACCATAGGAAAAAAAATGTGGAATGAAAATCAAATATGCTACATGCTATTTTTATAACCTTTAATTATATGGGCATATGTGCTCTAGTGGATTTAATATTAGAAAAAAATAGTTTCTGTCTTGTATGAAGCGTTTACTAAGTGCCTGACAGTGTGCTCGGGGACTTCATATTAATGAATACTTTTACTTTTATGAGTAATTATTTCCATTTTACAGGTGAGGAAACCAATGTTTATAGACTTTAAATAGCTTGTCTCCAAGAGATTCTCTGGCATGTCTAAAGCACAAACTTGATCATGTATAATTCTAAAAGTACTTCCTTACAATCACTATGCTATCTTAATTAAGGACATCCTAATTAAGATTGTCAACTTATTATACTAAAGTTTATAAATGCAAATTGAGGTTAATGAAAAAAAGGGAAATTATGAGATTTTTAACATTCTTGATAGTTTTATATCTTTTCATTTGTGCATTAGTTAATTTATCTCACAGGCATAGTTTCAGATCCTGGGAAAACAGGTATTAAATACAGGATCCTTTCCCTCAAGGATCTCACAGTGAAAGCTTAAAAGAGCAATTGTTCGTTTATGGATTGTCTTCTGTAAAATGAGGAGGAATACAATTCAGATGGCATAGTTGACGTAACTTAAACAAGCAGTCAGTTAGTTCACTGGGGGCTGGTAGAAATAGAGTATATGGATACAAATTGGGCCTCCATAAAAACTTCGCAAATAGTTAAGTTTTGTGGTGGCTAATTATTGTTTTAAAATGTAACAACAGACACAAAACTCACAAACACACATCCATATATATGGTGAAACATATTTTGATTATGAAATTGGCCATTTGTTTTAATACATACTAACATATTATAGAGTTTCTTATCTGTTTTAGTTTTCATTGATGTAAAATTTAAATGTGTTACAAGTTGACCATTTTTAGAGTACATTTCTATGAGTGTTGACAGATGTGTAAAATCATGTACCACCACAATGTTTTTCCAAATTTTTATTTTAATTCTATGGGTCTTCTTCCTTATTATGAATCTTAAAACATAAGACAGCAATAAAAAATAATTTTAATATGTAACCAAAGTCACAGCAAAGAAATGCATAATTTCAACATTTATGTTGGAATTTGGCATTTAAATAAGTCTTCTTTGATGGAAATTGATCACAAAAGGGAGGTGTTATGACATTAAAATGATCATATGTATATTTCAACAAGTCATCATAAGCAGATATAGGTTCGCATAAATTACAAACCTCTAATAAAGAGAATAGTAATATAAGCCAAGAATATAAGGTGTACACACGGCATGATAAATTAAGAAAAAGTGCTAAGAAGTATAATTTGCAAGAAGAGATTTCTAAGTAACTGGAAATATTATACTTTAATTGGAGAAGGTCACGGCCTACATTTTAACATATGACATTGAATTAAAGATTATTTCTGCTCCTTGAGGGATATATGTAACAAAAAGCATGAGTTATTATTGACCACTGCATAGTGGCATGTGTCCATTTCCAGTCAATCAAAACTTGACTAACATCCTTTTTCCACTCATTGGAATATGATTTTCACTTTAGAAAATAATCAGATCACTTGTTAATTGAAAACCTCTTTTCTTATATGTTTCATTTTTGACATTATACAGTGTTGTCCAAAGTCTGAGTATTATGTATAGATATGCTAATGTTTATGACAAGGCAATTTCAATTGCAGCCAAGCTGCACGCAAGCCCTTTGAAATTGCACTAATGTTAACATAGCTTGTAGCATTTAAGATATACCATTTCTGACAGGGGCACTATGAACCAGATAAAAAGCAGCAGCCATGAGGAATATAAGGCCATAGGGCATAACATTCAAATGGGAATATCTTAAACCATGATGCATTTTACTAATGTACGCTCTTACAGTAGCAGAGCATTCACAAAACTGTTCATCTGATTTCTCATTATTGATAAGTTTTCCAAATGGAGTTGAAGATCATTTTCAAACAGAGATTTGTCATTTTCTCTGAAAAATAATCTAGTCAGCCTACTTAGCCTCATTATTGTTACTTTTAATTTGCCAGTCACAGGACTTTGCTTTAATTTGCCTGCTCCTGAAACTTTGCACCTGCTATTCTCTCATTACAACATTATTAAAATATAAGAAGGAGTCTTTGACACTCCTTTCTTTAAATGTGGCTTAGATTTAGTTACTTGGTTCAGACAAATTGAGTAAAAATGTTATAAATGATGCTATATAACTCAGAGACTAGGTCAAAAATGAATAATTTCTGCTCTTTCTCTCTTAGTTTGCTAATTGTGGGGGAAATGGTTGCCATATCAGAAGGATAGCTAGGAAAGCCTGTGGAGAGGTTCATTCGAAGAGAAACTGAGATCTCCCACCAGTAGCTAGCACCTACTATGTACATAAGCCGTCTTGCAATCAGATCCTTCAGAGCCTGTCAAGCCTTCAGACAACTGCAGCCCCAGCTGATACCTTGTCTGCAACTTCATGAGAAAACCAGGGACACAACTATCTAGTCGAGATTCTTTTTAATCATTAACCCACAGAAACTATGAGAGATAATTAATAAATATTGTCTTATGACATTAATATTTGGGTTAATTTATCCAATTGCAATAGATAAAATACAAGTTGGCATCTAATAGTAGGATGCTCCATTAACCCTAAAAATGTGGGGAATGATTGGAACAGAGCAGCGGGAAGCAACTGGGATCTTAAGGAGAATGGGAATTGTCCCTGCTACGTCCTCAGTCTGGAGTACCTTTCTCTCAGATGAGAGAAACATGGTTGTTCTTTCATGTTTTTTAAGTCTTTATTTGTCACCTTCTTAGTAAGACATTCTTTAACCATCCTATGTAATGGTAAACAGCAACAACAAAAGACCCAAAAGTCCTATCTTTTTTCACTGTTATTATTTTCCTTAATACTAAATATGATTCTAACACATTATGCATTTTGCTTCTTTATGCTATTTTGTTTGTCTCCTTCCTGTAGAATATATAACTACAATCAGGGTAGGATTTTGTCTTATTCATTAAATTCTTTAATCCAGTTTCTAGACCTGTCCCTGGGACATAGTAGCACTCAACAGATTATTGTTGAATGAATGAATGGCCTTAAGGAACAAAGTGATGTTGCATGCTAATGATTTCAAGGGAAAGGGCCATCTTCTGAGAGAGGTGTGTTCTCTATATGTGTTTGCCTAGACCCTGAGAGTTAAGTCAGAGTGAGGAGTGAGATTAGGGATGGAGGGTGGCAGAGCATAGACACTGTTTCAAGATTCATTGTTTCCAAGTGTGAGGGACATGACAGCTGGAAAGTTTACATAAGGGCAAAAAGGAGAAAAAAAAGTTTCTACTAACAGAAATAAATGCTTAAATTTCTGTATCCCTTTTATTTTTTAACCAGCTAGTTTCATTCTTCCTTTATACAAATACATATGTGGTATGTATAAATTCAAGTAATATGTGATCTCCCCACGTTATCTTACTCTCCCCTCCCATCCAATCGGTCACAAATCCACATTGATTTTCTGCTAAACGTCGTCCACACCCCCATCCCCCCATGTTCTTGGACCTCAATTACTTCTTCCTTTCAAACTTTATTCTTGGACCTCAATTAATTACTTCTTCCTTTCAAATTTTGTCTCTTCCCCCATGTTCTTGGACCTCAATTACTTCTTCCTTTCAAACTTTATTCTTGGACCTCAATTACTTCTTCCTTTCAAATTTTGTCTCTTTAATCTTTACTCAAATCATGTGCAAAGAAATTTTTAAACTTACATATAACTTTATCACTCATGTTATTTTTTAATGTTATCATGCTACTATGAGGATAAAGCCCACACCTTAACATTTGCACAGGAACCTGCCTCTTCTTGCAGTCAACAATTCAGCATATTAGACTTCCTTCCAGGGCTATACTCAATATTCTAACAATATTTATTTAAACCTTAGTCCATGTATTTTGTCCATTTAACTCTTGGCTTTATCATATTTCTCTTATAATAAGCTTTTCTTTACTTCACCTTATTCAATGACATATCTCAGATTCTCCCAGTGTTTGACTGGTAGTTGGGACTAATTTAAATACTTTGGGTGCTCCTTCTGATCTTCCGGTACTCCAGAGACCCATTCAGCATATTAGAGCAGTAACTAAATAAGTGAGTAAAGAAAGTGGTTACAGGGAGAGTTTGGCTCAGTATATATTTCTGGAAGTTTGTTTTCCTCAACAGACATCTAAGTCTGTTTTAGAGGAAAAAAATCATCAAACCATGATGGATAAGAATGTGATTATTATTCTTCATATCTATGTTTAAGAAATTTAATGGTTGTCCATAAATATAAGCCATAACAACATACTTAGTGGTTTAAATTCTAAACAAATAACACACACACACACACACACACACACAGAGAAAGAGAGAGAGAGAGAGAGAAGCAAATTGTTCTGTATCTATTCTTTTTAATTCTTAAGTGTTCTGCAAATGTTTCCTTAACAAAAGGAAATGTAATACGTATTTTAAAAAGCTTCTGATTTCTTTTGATAAGTCTCTCCACTTTATTGTTTAAGAACTATTTAGAGCTTCTTTATTTAAAAGTTTAAATGACTTTGAATTGTATTTATTGATGTATTAGTAAATTCATAGGAAGAGATAAAACCTCTTGTTCTGACCACTTCTGAGAGGGAAACACTAAAAAGTGACATCATAAATCTCTATGATATGACTCAACAGTTCAAGGCTCTGTAAAAAAGGATGTATCTTTAAATAGTGTTGCCAAAGACATTGAGTTATAAAGGAAAAGTTTTCGTTTTTTAAAACCACAGCTTGGAGAATAATGTTTCCATAAAAACACTGCTCGGAGACAGTTTGTCTCCTTCCAATAACATAAAGAAATTGTTCTTGGGGCTCTCCTTTTCTTCCTTCTGGTGTTCTCTTCCCCCAATTGTGTTCTCCCTCCTCCTAATTAGACCATTTGTGTCCATATTATCAAGGAGGCTTTTTGACAAGCTTCTGTCTCTCCAAAAACTGAGAGGAAGGAAATTAACGAAGTGAAAGGGAATTACAGACACAAAGCTGGTCTTCTGACTCTCTTATTTCTCTACCTTAATTAATCCATATTTGAGTCCAAATTCTAATTTCTCTTAGATGCTTTTTGGTTGGTCTGATTATAAAGCATATTAAATAATCTTTTGTAGTTATATGAAATAAAGTATATTTCTTAAATCATATCTATTTGAGAATCTTCAGAAATTCTGCATATACAACTTTGCTGAAGCTCTGCTTGTTTCTGTTTCTGTTTTGTTTTTGTTGCTTCTTTTTAACCTTTAAAATTTTTTTTTAAATTTTAGTTTTTTAAAATAAGGCTCTATTTTTAGAGCAGTTTCAGGTTCACAGCAAAACTGAGAGTAAAGGACAGAGATATCCCACATACCATGCCCCACACATGCATGACTTCCCTCATTATCTTTACCCTCCCCCCGCCCCCGGAGTGTACATTTGTAACAATGATGAACCTATACTAATATACCATATTATTTGAAGTGCATAGTTTACATTAGCATGCAGGATTGGTGTTATACATTCTTTGAGTTTGGACAAATACATAATGATGTATCCATCATTACAGTATCATGCAGTGTATTTTCAGGACTACAATTTCTCTGTCCTTTGCCTAGTTATCCTCCTCTACTCCCTAACTTCTGACAACCATCAATCTTTTTATTGTCTCCATAATTTGCCTTTTCCAGAATTTTAAATAGTTGAGATCATTCAGAATGTAACATTTTCAGATTGGCTTATTTCATAGTAATATAAGTTTCCTCCGTGTCTTTTCATGATCTGATAGCTCATTTCTTTTTAGTGATTCTCGCCATTGTTTGGGAAAAATATTTATTTTTAACAGAAACACATTCCTAGATATATATCTTGCAAAACTAGTCACTAGTTAAAATGTATGACATTCTATGAAACTTCATGAAAAATCCATATTCTGAGAAAAAATTGTTAAAGTTTGAGACAAACCCACCATGTAGATAGCTATCTGCAACATTATTAAAGGAATCATCATGGTCTCAAAATTCCATGTCTGTTCATTTTCTAAAACATGAAGAAGGGAGAAGTATTTTAACTTTATGTGCTTTTCACCCTCAAGGCAAACACATATTTACCAGGAAATATTGAGTGTGCATAGCTATAAAGTTTGAAATAACTCATAAACTGTTCTAGGTGTGAACCAAATATAAAAAGGCAAAAAAATCTTAGAAGAACCGTGTCTCATGACATAAATGGATGTTAATTTTTGTCTTTTCAATAAACTGGACTAGTTCTTTCAAAAAACTAACTTTCAATTTACTGACATTTTTATTGCCACTGGTGACTCGATACTTTTATTGGGGCTTTAGGAGGACACACCTTTAGATAGAGAATTTGGGGTTCATTTTTATTCCTCTTAATTTCCTTCCAGTTTTGGTTGAGAATCGATTTCTATTGTACCATTTTTAATATTATCCTTTATAAAAATAGACGGATATTTGAACATTAAAGAGAAACATTCATTTTATCCTTTACCTTCATTCCCAGTTTTTTAACTCTACCCAAACTTAATATTAATATTTTTGAAAGCTTATATACATACATATATGCACACAATACAAATATAGCACTCAGATTTAGCTCTAGTTTAAACAATTTTTAAACTGACATATTTGTGTGTGGGGGGTATGTGTGTGAGAGAGAAAGAGACTATGTTTATACTAACTGGGT
Source organism: Cryptoprocta ferox (assembly GCA_028646485.1). Taxonomy (NCBI): domain Eukaryota; kingdom Metazoa; phylum Chordata; class Mammalia; order Carnivora; family Eupleridae; genus Cryptoprocta; species Cryptoprocta ferox. The sequence goes on along the minus strand of CM053576.1, from coordinate 66,568,118 downwards.
TTGGATACTAGCTAATAACACAGTTACAGTAAAATAGATTAAAAGTAATGAGGAAGATAAAATAATTTGAATTTTTTTATTCCATAGGCCTCAAATGGAAAAAGAATCTATAATCTGAAATTTTCAAGCATTTTCATTCTTCTCTAATCTGTTACATTTCTCTGATATACATATATATTATCTCAGTTAGAGAAATGTATTTTATATACATTATATTTATAGTATATATTATATTTATATATAATATAGTGATTCAACAATGCTACCATACAACACTGGGTGTTCATCACATGAGTACTCCTTAATCCCCATCACCTATTTAACCTATTCCCCACCCACTTCCCTCTGATAACCATCCGTTTATTCTCTATAGTTAAAGTCAGCTTCTTGGTTTGCCTTTCTCTCTCTCTTTTTTTCCCTTTGCTCATTTGTTATTTTGATTTAATTGGTTTGGTGTGAAAAAAAAAACACAAAAAGTGTGTATAATATTAGTTTTTAAGAAATAAAATCTTGAAAATATTCAGAGGAAGAATTTGACACAGCCTTCTATATAATCAAATTCTTGATAGATTTAGCACTTCAAATATATATACAATTTATTGAGCCTTAAATGAGATGTCAAAATTTTCTAAATACACCATTTTACCAGGTTTATTTTCTATGTTCACATGGGCAGTTTTTATAGAATAAAAATAAGAATGACAATGTATTCAGAGACTATTATGAAATAATGTGAATATTACTTCCATTTGTATTATTTATGTTTTTTATGTCATATTTACATATTCATATCATAGGATTCTCTTAGTAAATTTGTAATTAGGAATCAGTTTTATTACACAGATTTCCTAAATGGAATAACTATTGCCCAGTAGAAAAAAATATATCTACAAATATATATTTACCATTTTAACCACATTTATGTGTAGGGATCAGTGACATTAAGTACATTCACTTTGTTATGCAATCATTACCACCATCCATCCCTAGAACTTTCTCCATCTTAGTAACTGAAACTGTGTACTCACTTAAAAATAACTGCCCTCACCTCTATTCTTAGCAACCACTATTCTACTTTCTGTCTCTATGAATTTAACTATTCTAGGTACATCATATAAGTGGAATCATACAATATTTGTTCTTTTGTGTTTGGCTTGCTTCACTAAGCTCAATGTAATAGCTGGTTCTTCCATCTCATAGCATATGTCAGAATTTACTAACATTTTAAAGTCTGAGTAATATCCCATTGCATGTATATACCACATTTACTGATCTGTTAATAAACACTTGGCTTACTTCCATCATTGGCTATTATGAATAATGCTACTATGAACATGGACATATCAATATTTGTTTGAGTCCTTGCTTTTAACCAGAAGTGGAATTGCTAGATAATATGGTAATTTAAGTTTTTTGAGGAACTGCCGTAATGTTTTCCACAGTAGCTATACCATTTTAGGTTTCCATCAACAATGCACAAGATCCTGTGAGTCTTCTTTAACCTATGAAAATCCCTTTGAAAACTCTCTATTTCCTTTATCTCCCCCAACTCTCAAGTGTATATTCAGTCACTCCTCACTATCTCTGGGCAGCTATTCTTGACCATGAGTCCTGTCCCCATGCTTTAATAAAATCACCTTTTTGCACCATAAATAAATAAGTAAATAAATAAATAAAATAATGCACAAGAGTTCCAATTTCTCCATATCCTTGCCAACACCTGTTATTTTCTGTTTTTTTCCCCGCCCTGTTAATAGCTATCTTAATGGGTGTGAGGTGATTCCCTCATTGTGGTTTTGATTTCCATTTCCCTAATGATTAAGGATATTAAACATCTTCTTGTGTGCTTATTGGTTGTTTATACACCAATGTGTATGTCTATTCAAGTCATTTGCTCTTTTTGGAATAGGGTTGTTCTTTTATGGTTTTGTTTTCTTTTGAATTGTATGAATTCTTTACATAATCTGGTTATTAATTCCTTACCAGTTATATGATTTGCAAATATTTTCTCCCATCCTATGGGTTTTCGTTCAAAGCCTCTATTGAGGTACAAATTTTTTAATGTTAATGATGTTCAATTAATCTATATTTTTTTGTCTTAGATTCTGGATCTGAAGTTCTCTTGTGTCCAGCAAGAGTACAGATGCAGGATTAGAATGCAAGAGAGGCTAATATCGGGAAGGAGACAAGAGCCCTGAGTAAGGGTCCTTGCTCCATATTTATTAAGATCAGAAGGCTTACAAGCGTGATGGGTGTGCACAAAGAGACAATGAAACTGTAAACATTAACTCATGGATGTGGGGAAAGAGGGGTTTTGAAGATAGGTGGTGTTGGGGTTTGAGCCAATACAAAACACAATTCTGGTGCTCCATGGAAGGTTGTTTATAGCTAACATGAGGCACCACCTTTGTTTACCTGAATTGGCCTAGGGAACAAGAAAAACAGAGCATGTTACTTCAGGGTCAACAAGGCACCTTTCTTTTACTAATTAGCTCTGCTCTGCACAACTTTGCCCTGCTGCAGTTTAAAGTCCTGTTTTCCCGTTTTTTTTGTCCTTCCTTCCTGTGAAAGCAGCTTTCTGCTCTTGTACTAAGTTGGGGGGCATTTCTGCCCTGAATAGCTAATCTTGTTTACCTCATTTTTGATGCTTTCATTCTAAGGTTTTTCTATTTCGTAGAACTTTGTCCTATACTAGGGGCCTTTGCCCTGTTTACCTAATCTTGTTTACCCAAACTTGGGTGTGTCCATACTGTGGCTTTCTAATTCTTTATGCCTTGTTAACCCTTGGTGCAAGCTGAGGGAATTCCTAAACTTATTCCCCACATTTTCTTTTGGGTGGCTCAGTCAGTTAAACATTGAACTTGATCTCAGGTCATGGTCTTGTGGTCCTTGGGTTCAAGCCCCATGTCAGGCTCTGTGCAGACACCTCAGAGCCTCAGGTACTCCTGCTGGATCCTGCTACAGATTCTATATCCCCCTCTCTCTCTACTCCTCCCTCAGTCATTCTCTCTCTTCCTCTCTCTCAAAAATAAACATTAAAAAAAAAGAAAAATTCATATTCTATTGTTATTTGGAAGTGTGTTCTATACATGTCTTTAGGTACAATTGGTCTACAGTGTTTTTATGTACTTTTATTATCTATCTTCTTTTGGTTGTTCCATCCATTATTGAAATTGGAATATTGAAGTCTCCTACTGATATTGTAGAATTGTCTATTCTCCCTCAATTTTGTCATTACTTGCTTTGTATACTTTTGGAGCTTTGATGTTTGATGCATATATGTCTATAGTTTTTATATATTCTTAGTAAATTATTTTTTATTTTTATTTATTTATTTTGAAAGAGAGAGAGAGAGAGTGGAGGAAGGGCAGAGAAAGAGGGAGAGAGAGTCCCAAGCATGCTTCTGATTCTGTGTCTCACTCTCTCTCTGCCCCTTCCCCACTTGTGCTCTGTCTCTCTCTCTCCCTCCCAAGCAGGCTCCATGCTGTTGGTGGAGCGTGGAGCCCCCTGATATGGGGGCTCAACTCACAAATTGTGAGATCATGACCTGAGCTGAAATCAAGAGTTGACACTTAACCAACTGACCCTCCCAGGTGTCCTGGTGAATTGATTCTTTTATCTTTATACAGTGTCCTTCTTTGTCTCTTGTAACATTTTTTGACTTAAAGTCTATTTTCAATTATTATTACAGGTACTCCTGCTCTCTTTTGGATACTATTTGCATAAAATATTTTTTCCCATCCTTTCATTTTCAATCTATCCATGTTCATAAATACAAAATAAATATCTTGGTAAATATTACATAGTTGAATCTTTTATTATTCATTATTCTGATCTATGACATTTGTTTGGGGAGTTAAATCCATATACATTTAAAACAACTACTAATAGAAGTATATACCTTCACATTTCATTATTTGTTTTCTGTATGTATTAAAGCCTTTTTATAATTCATTTCCTCCCTTAATGCCTGCCTTTATGTTTAGTTGATTTTTTTTTTTTTTGGAGTGACATATGTCTGCTATTGAGTCCCTCTAGTAAATTTATCAATTGCTGTATTTTTCAGCTCTGGAATTTCTGCTGAATTTTATTTTTTTAATAATTATTATATTCTTGTTGATATTCTCATTTTGTTCATGTATTGTTTTCAGGAAATTCTTTAGGTCTTCATATTTCTTTTAGCCTTTTGAGCATGTTTAAGATAGTTATTTTAGTCTTTTTCTAGTAACTGTGATATATATATTTCCTCAGATACTGTTTTTGGAGATTTAGTTGCTTTGAGCATGCTTCCCACTTTCTTTGTATCCTTATAGTTTTTTATTGAAGATTAAGCATTTGAAAAAATAACCACCTCTTTCAGTCTTTAAAGACTGGTATGGAAGGCCTTAATGGATTAGCAAATTCCTGAGCATGAGATCAGCCTCAAGTAAAGGTTTAAGGTCTTCTCACATCTTTTGGGCATGGGTATTGTTTGGGCTTGAGTGTGTGCTTTTATGTGTTTATTTATTCATTAAGTTTTAATGTTTCCTGCTACTTTTAAATACCTTAATTTCCTAAAGTCTCACCCCAGCTTTTTCTCATGGCCTTAGATGTTCATTGTATTCTTCTTCCCATAATCTCTTGCCCAGAGGTGTCCATGGCTCTGCAGCCCACCTGCAGTTTTCACATACCTCAGTGCCCACCAATGTCTTCCGCAGTTCCCACCTTGAAATCCAAACTACACTTCCATTCACTGTCTGAGCTCTAGCCAAATGAAACAGCAAACAAACAAAAAACAATCTCTGGGGGAATTCCCCAGACAGGTCAGACATTTTAAATAAGTTCCATTCAGGGGCACCTGGGTGGCTCAGTCAGTTGAGCGTCAGACTTCAGCTCAGGTCATGATCTTGTGGTTCGAGGGTTCGAGCCCCGAGTCAAGGCTCTGTGCTGACAGCTCAGAGCCTGGAGCTTGCTTCTGATTCTGTGTCTTGCTCTCTCTCTGCCCCTCCCCCACTTGTGCTCTCTCTGTCTCTCTCTCTCAAGAATAAACATTTTAAAAAATGTAAATAAGTTCCATTCTGCTTCACCGTTCCTGAGGGAGGAAACTGGGAATCAAGCTACTTCAGACTAATTTATGTCACACTGTGAAGGGGGTAGGGAAAACTGTATATAAAAATACTTTGAAATTTCCTACCATTTGAATGTGGCTTTTTCTTTTTCTTTTTTCTTTTAACTTTAAGGGAAAGATTTATTGTGGAAGGTTCGTAGCCTGGAGCAAGGCAAGAAACATGTTAACAGATTTGCTGCTATCGGTCTTCATTTTCTTTTTTGTTTTCTAGTTTTTATATAAATCCCACTTAGTTAACCTATAGTATAATATTAGTTTCAAGAATAGAATATAGTGATTCATAATTTACATATAGCACCCAGTGCTCATCAGAAGTGCCCTCCTTAATACACATCACCCATTTAGCCCATCTGCTCTCCTTCCTCCCCTCCAGCAACCCTTCGTTTGTTCTCTATAGTTAAAAGTGTGTTTTATGGTTTGGCACTCTTGTTTTCCCCCTATGTTCATCTGTTTTCTTTCTTAAATTCCACATATGAGTGAAATCATATGGTATTTGTCTTTCTCTGACTTGACTTATTTTGCTTAGCATAATACTCTCTAGCTCTGTCCACATCATTGCAAATGGCAACATTTCATTTTTTATGGCTTAGTAATATTCCATTGTATACATAAACACCACAGCTTCTTTATCCCTTCATCAGACAACGAATGTGGCTTTTTCTGATTGAACATTTGCCTGATTGTTATAGATCTTTGATTGGTTTCTAGAGATGCTGTAAAATTATCTGAACTTGTTTATTTGATATTGTTGTGGGAGAACAAAGACCTGGTGTTTCTTAGTCAACCATATTGTTGATGTCTAATAATATATATATTTTAACTCACATAAATAATTAGTATGACAATGAGTAAGAGTCTTATTCCTGAAGTCCTGACTTGTTACTCTGTTCAGATTAAATTGGCTTTGATATCTATACAAAAAATACTCAAGTATATCATTTGAGTGTCTTTTATTTCAAGGGACTACTGATTTCATATTGTAAAATATATCTTACACTGAGTTCCACAACAAATATTATAATCATATCTTAAGATATATAGATGCAAGATGTTAGAAAATAAATTTCACACTATGTATTTATAGATTTGTAATTAAGCATTAGAACTTCTGTACCAATTGTCTATTCCCCAAAATCAGTGGCTTAGTATCTTCAATATTTATTTATCCCATTAGCCTGAATATTTAAAATTTGGACTGTGATCAGCTAGTCAGTATTTTGGTGTTGGCTGTGTTCATTCACATATTGTGGTCTCTTATGTTGTATGTTCACTTACAACAGCTAGATGTTGGCTGATTTACATTGGTCTTGGCTGGGAGCTCTTTGGTGGTTTGGCTGTGCTCCATGTGTCTTTTTTTATCTTTCAGCAGTTTAGTCTGGGTATGCTCTTATGATGATGGCAAAGGTTCAAGACAGCAAAATTCAGTGCACAAGGTAATATACCATTCTAAAAACAAACTACATGGTTGAACTCCCTGTCAAGTGATGGAGCAGTCCACTCTAATCTTAGGGGTAAGAGAGTGCTGGAGTCCAGCTCCAGCAGGTCCAGGGCTCCCTGAAGGATGGACTGTTCAGTGAAAGGGAGTCAGAGAGCCTCGGTTTCTTTCTGGTCACCAGGCAGGCATCTCTACACTGACTGAAGAGTCAGCTTTATTTATGGAAAAAAATGTATGGGGCCAGCACAGAAGTGGCATTTGCCATAGACAATGGTTTCTGATTATAAATTCTTTGGTATGTAAAAATTTCCGAGAACATAGATTGGTAGAAGACTCATGTGTAATCTTTATCAATAGTGATTGATATAGGTGACTTAGATGCTTATCATATGGGGAAGGAAGATATCTTTAGCATTCAAATACAAGGCAATGTTTTTAGCATAGCAAAGGGAAAAGTTAGTTCTTTGTGAGCAGGGGTCAATAGCCTGTTTTCTTGAGGGGAAGAAAAACAGGTTTCTCATGAAATGTAATATTTGCTCCCATAAACACAAAAGAAGAAATTCCTACAATAAGTTCCTTCACATGGTGCAATCAGCATTTCAGGACCAGAATAAGGAGACAAGTCACTCCTGATACCAGTCAGCAAGGCGCCTTGGGGGTCAGTGCTCAAGCAAAAATAATTGAGTGGGGGGTAGACATCGGTTGCCATCTGACAGTGGGAGCCTTGCAAACCCGCCTTACCTCCCAAGGAGTTTATTTCTTCAACTTAGTGAGTTCAGAAAATGGCTTCCAACAAGAGAGTATGAGGTTACATGGTAATAAATGATGGATACAGGAAGGATAAAAAATTGGGACCATCTTTGCAATCATTTACAACCTGAGAAGAGCTTTTCTGTAATCTTAAGTTTCCTCACAAATGAATTATAAAAACTCTTTAACAGCTGAAACATTTCTGGTATATCTCCTGGTTATATATTGGTAATCTAATTAACATTAATCTTCTCAATTTAAACTAATAAAATTTAATTTTCCATCCTCTTAGTCCTTTAGCACATAAAAGAAATAATTAGTTTTTTCTACTATTACTACAGAAATAAGTAATAATTGGGAAGCAAAGGAGTCAGTACAATATTTTTCAGCAGTGTGTCTTTTCCCTTCATAATTTGCAGCTCACTTTTTAGTTCAGGAATATATTGTTGATTCTTATTATTTGCATCATATTATCTTTTGCATCCAGTGCACATGAATACATGGCCTTTCTTCATCTTACTTCTTGACTCAGTGACAGACATCAATATTTCCACCAGCTCTGCTCAAGTATTTAATATGATAAAATGCAGATATGGTGCTTAAACATGGAGGCCTTCTCATTGAGAGCACTATACTATTAAGAGAAGACAGATTAAGTTATGATATCACCTGAAAATATCATATATTAAAGAAGAATAATGAATTTGAGACTAATAAAAGTGAAAACTATGGAAAGTGTAAAAGAAAATTTATTATGGATGACTGATGATTTGAAAATAAACAGCTATTTATTCTGTATCTTTTCTCTGCCAACACTGTATCACATATTGCAAGGAAAAATCTTATATATCTGAATTAAAAAGCTAAAAATAATTTCACCTTTCATTTTTATTATCAGATCTTATTTGCCCCTCAAATAAAATAATAAGGAGGAACCAAGCTACAAAAGAGAGAAAAGTGAAGAGGCTTATTGAACCCCTACTCATTAAGTTTTTTATTCCTTACTTTTTCTTGCCCCAGCACTCAGACCAAGTCAGCGAAACACTTAAGTATAAGTAGAATGCATTTCAAAAAACTGTTGAATCTGTTTTGTTGTAAATAAGAAACTAGAGAAAATAGAGAAAAGATTTAAGTGACCTAATTAGCAGGGCTATTTACTGAATAGGGCTGGAAATTAAAGGTAAGACATCTAACTCTAGACTGTTGTTTATTAAGGAATGCTCAGAAGTGCCTTCATGTTTTTGTTTAGGTTTTGTTTTATTGGCCATAAGTGTGGTTCCTTCAAAGTTTCTTTTCTGAGATATAATGACTATGAGTTTATTTGTAGTAATTGAAATTATAAGCCTGTTAAAAAGGAAAGTAAAAGCATTTCATGTTTTAGAACTTTCTGTTGCTCATTTCTCATGCAAGTTCTCCCTCAGCTTAGAGATCTCTAGTTAGCTGACAACAGTGATTGACCTACACCTTACCCTCGAAATTGCCCAATTCTATACTTGATTGCTGACACAGCTGAATAAGTGGAAAAATAGAAAAAAAAATCCTTGTCCTCTTTGCGGCTGTCTTTTCTAATTTGTATTGCAAATAAGTTTTAATTTTCTTTTAGTAGGTTTGTTTTACTTTAACTCTGATATTTGTAATTCTGAAAATCAGTAGCTAGAGATGGACTAAGAGTATTGAGTTCAACTACATTTTTTAGAGCCTGAAAATTACTTAGCAGTGTTTTGTTTCTTGTGAATAAATTCTTTTTTAAAAAAATACCTGCTTGTTTATCAAATAATTTTCTATATAAGAGAAGAAAAAATAAGACAGGTTTTTTACTCAACACAACATGCAAGGCTAGATAAAAATATTATCACTAAAGTTGTAGAAAAAATAAATTATGATCAGAGGTTATAATACTGGCAAGTTGTGAATCAAGTGAATAGGAAGGTATTTTCATAGAATGTTGCCTTTATTAGATGTTAATAAAAAAATCAATCATAGATTCAGCCAATCAAGAAGCGAAACAAAATATGGAATTCAGAAATGAGAAAACCATTGTAAATTAATAATCTTGAGAGGTAAAATCAGGTAGATTTGGAACTGAGCTTAGCAATTTAAAAAATTGTAGTTGCACAATAGAATACCAGTAAAAAGAAAATAAGATAAGCACACATAATCAAGATATGAGGGCAGGATGTTTGGAATCTTTTTTGTCATTCAAAGTACAATATCTATCAATAAATAGCAACCATAATAAAATTTTAGTTTATTAAATACTCCAACCCTTAATCATCCTTATAATTTTTCCTAAATTTAGTGATTTCTTTCTTGAGAAAAAAATGACTTACTATTAAATTATTTGCAATTCACCAATTCTTTTAGTTCACTTTATTTTTCTTCCTTTAAATTCAATACAGTATTTACTTAATATATTACACCCTTAGACTACACATACAGAATAATCTAATAAAAACAATCTCTCCCCATTCATTTTTCTAGCTTTCTCAATACATTGATAAAGAGAGAGACATTGATAGATTTCTGAAATCAGGTATGTCACATGTTAAAACTGCTATCCCTCAGTAGTCAGTTTGGGGTTCATTTTCTTCTTTTTTTTTCCTGTAGTGTTTTACATATTAAACAATTGACATGAAGTACTTTCATTAACAGAATTAAAGCACATTCCTAAATCAAAAAATTTCCTTTAGTTACAGCTTATCTCAAGTTAGCCAGAATGCAGTCTGTAGGCACAGTCACTTAACACTTTGGACACAATCTTCAAGGAGTTAGGGTCTAATTACAAGGTTAAAAGAGTCCACAGAAGAACACCCTCACTTCTTACACCAACTGCAAACTCAGTGTGGAGGGTGGGGAGGGGAGAAGACCAAAATTACACTCAGTTTAAAAGTTTCCACCTCCTGGAATTAATGTGTGACAATATGAAGAAAGTGTTATCAATCATAGGAAGCTCATACAATCACCAGTGTCTAGAGCTTTTATTGAGGCTTCATTCCATATGCATGATTGAATGATTGCTCACATGGTTGAACTTCAGTTCAACTGATAACACTTGACTTAAAGTCCCCCAAAGTCTAAATCACCCTAAATCACATCATTGGATTTTCTGACATGGCCTGTTCTACCCTAAGATTGTAAGATGTGGTCATCCCTCATCCTAAATCACACTGTTACTATGTGGTTACTTCAAGATTCCCAGGAAATTAAGATTACCTCTAAGGAGATGAGGGCAAAGATCAATCTCTCTTTGGGGAAGGTGAAATTCTTTACTCCACAGAGCCTTATCTTATGTATCACTTAAAAAATTTACTTCTCAAAAGAATTACCTATACTTATTATCTTTACTTACCCACCTGCCTTTGACTTATGAAATCTATAATATATAGCTTGTCACTTCATCATCATCACCATAATTATCATCATCACAACAACACATACTGAACACATAGTGTATACCAGATAGCAAATTACTATTACCAACTCACTTAAAAATTCCAACTTCCAAATTATCGAGGCATTATTATTATACCATTCTACAGATGAAGACACACAGATGTTATATTACAACTTTTAGGTCAAATAGCTGCTAGATGACAAAACTAGGATTCAAACCCAAAATGTCTCACTCTGGTACATACCTATTAGCCTATACATACCAACAGGCAAAACCAAACAATATTCCCAAAGGCCAATAACTTTCATGGTACTGAATCTAATATATACTTTTTAAAAACTATTTTAAAATGTTTATTTATTTTTGAGAGAGAGAAAGAGAGAAACAGAGCACAAGCGGGGGAGGGACATAGAGCCATGGAGACAAAATCCAAAGCAGGCTCCAGGCTCTGAGTGAGCTGTGAGATGGGAACCTGAGCTGAAGTTGGACACTTAAACAACTGAGCCGCCTAAGCACTCCTCCAAAATATACTTTTAATTTCACATCTCATTTGTCCTCCTACCATATTTCATGTGTACACACACACAAACACACACACCCTTAGGTTTGAACTCAAATACTTGGATTCTAATTTTTACTCTGAGAAATGCTGAAGGAATTGGGACAAATTCCAAAGTTCTCATAATTGTCAGAATTAAGTAAAAGGTTACTAAATTGCATCCATTTTGTATGCTATTTAGTAAGAATTAAGTAAAGAATTAAGAATTAAGTGAAAGGTTACTAAATTGCATCCATTTTGTATGCTATTTATGTTCCAAAATATCCAACATGCTCTTCAATTCCACTGTCTAGACCACAATCCAAGCCACCATTATCTGTCATATGATCTACTTCAGTTTTCTCTTCTCCCTAATCCTGTGTGGCTCTTACCAAGAAACTGATAGTACTGTATTAAAAATGATTAAATATAAAATGCAAAATGTGTCATGGTGCCAGTCTGTTTAAAACTTTTCAGTTACTTTCTCCTATTGAAATAACATGCCAAATCCTTAACATGATTGGCAAAACTCTGTCCTCTCCACAGCCTTTGCTACCATGGCAGCATGGGATAGCCTTCATTCTCTTTGCTCCTTGGACATATTGGCCATCATTCAGACCTTTGAAGGTGGTAAGGTCCTTTCAGTCTAATGATTGTCACTCTGCGTGGGATATATACTCTTTTGATTTCTCTTCATATAGATAATGCTTATTCACTATTGTGATCCCACTACTGAAAGCTTAATATTTACATCTCCCTATATAATACTGTATATTATATATAATACTATATATAATGAGCATATGTTATATAATAAATTTTTAAACAAATAATTATAAAATATAGTTGATTATAAATAATCTCTCCTAGACTAGGCTTAGTCTGACTATAGAAAACAATCTCAGTCTTGATTTATCCATTGGTTTGGTAATACCAATGGATAAATTACCAATTATCACCAAATAGTAGGTGATTAATAAACTGTTAAGTAAGTTGAATGAATGACTTGCAGAATAAATTACAGACAATTCTTCATTCTATCTTTGCTTCACTAAGAAAAAAAAAACACAAAAATCTGAGTATTCCAGGTCATATTAATGAGGAGATGCGGGGCGGGGGGGCTAGTTAATGAATCAGAACATATATAAAACGTTTTGGAATCCTATTTGACTTGAATATTGGAATACTTAAGATATTATTTGACTTGATATTTTGGCAATTTTCCCCTTTGTAGAAGTTTCTATTGCTTATATCCTATATTTTATAATTATTTTGTGAGAAAATCCAGTACAGTAAAGATAAAAGGCAGATGTATACTAGGAAAAATAGACTAGATGTTCTTTTTAAAAAACTCTCTGCCATTTATGTCCTGCTTGGTTCTTTACTTTTTGGCAGAAAGCTGTCATGTAGTTAAACACTTCTACTTTGTGCTATACTCAATGGAAGCATAAAGAATAGTTAGATTTTTACTGTCAAGTAGAAGCAGACAACTATCTTCAGTGTAAGAAACAATCAGGCTGGTTTTATTGTAAGAATAGAAAATATATACATTTGAGATTAAATAAAAATACTCAAAATCTTTATTGTTTATAAATATTTTAGTCTGATTTACCTTCTAAAATGTTTATTGTTGTGTTTCTTATTTCCAGGGACCTCATGAGAATGAAGTGAATAGCTACTATCTACTTAAAGAATGCCTTTTCAACATCAAGTTGTTTATACTTGATTGTAACTAAAAATATTAGATGTATTTCTTAAAATGAAAATAATAGCCTTTGGTGTCTAAATTGGTTGCTGTCTTTTTCAGTGTATGCAGAATGTGTATTCAGTGTTATAATCTAAAATCAGTGAATCCATGTAAAAATTCTCAGAGTAATCTTGGTATTTGTTAAAAATCAAAAGTGTACTTTTACAGGTATTTTATTCTGGGTCAAAATTGAAGAAGTTTAGTAATCTATCCACTCACAGCAATATCATCAAGTATCATTAGTTTCCTTAATATATTAGTAAGCCAGCATATTAATATATAGATGCTTACATATTGACATGCTAAGGCCACTAAAGTGACCAGTGATAGCAGTTGAATGCCCTCCCCAAATCTACATATTTCTAACCAAACCAAACCAAACCAAACCAACCAAACAAAAATCTGGGAAGAACTCAGTTCACATCATGGAATGGGCTATATCCACTCCAGTTCATTAATTTGCAAAACTAGTCTTGTTCCTTTTCTCACGTGCTTCAGTAGGATTGTTCCTGACCACCTTGATTTTAACTTCCATTATTTTTTTCTGTTTTTTTTCCTCCTCATTATTGTGGTAGATATTTGTATTTTAGAATGTCAGTTATCCATCTTCTCTTATTTTTGTACAGCAATACCCTGATTTTTATTTAGAGTTCTTTCCATCCTTATGAAATCTGTGTCCTTTCAAAGAAGCTGCCCTCTCCTCAGATTCTTCAATCACTCAGCACACTCCATCTGGCTACAGGCATAAAAACATGAATAAACACATAATGACACAAACTAAGGAAGAGTTCAGATAAGCTTCTATAAGCTTATGTAAGTTAGCTTTTAATTGTATAGTTTGCATGTTATGTGTAAAATAAAATGATTACCTATATTATATATGTTAAAGTTTTTATATGAAGTGTTTAAGACTAGAAAGTAAGCCTATATCCTCTAATTCCAAAATAAAATAGGCAAAATATAAATATTAACTTTAATTCTATAGGTAATCTGAATTAATATAAATTTATGATAATGATGGCAATTAACTATAGCAGAATTATTCTAATTAGAGGACAAACCAGGCTTGCTGATCACTATGCAGGCTCTAAGCCTTCACAACTTAATGAATGCTAAAATATTAAAATCTCATCCAGTTTACCATGGAGCCATAATTTACAAGAATAAATGCATAATAATCCTTTGGACTTCAGAAGTAATTTATGAGCAATATTCTCACAGTGGATGATGATAATTCACTCTCAATTAGCCCAGCTTGATTTAAATCATTGATTGCCCCATGTTTAATAATAATTTAGTAATAATGAAATTAATACCTCCTTCTATTTTTGGATAAAATTTTTAGACTCCATGATGAATTTTAACTTTAAACATGATGGCTTATAAATATTTTCTTACAACTTTTCTATTTTGGATTGGTTTATTTCCAGGTATTGTTAGCTTTATCAGAGAAGTCTGATTTCCTTGAAAATATTAAGACTCTATGTAATAAACTTTGCTCTACTTCTGCCTTCAAAGTACCTGCAGAGGTGCCAGGATCAGGTTTGTAGATGTCTGATTCTTCCAAAACTACATTGACAATATTCACTCTCAGAGATTTGAAGAATCCATCAGTAGAATTAGTTATTTCTTAAGATTAGCCATTGCAAAATAAAAGAAACAGTTCACAAATATTTTAAAAAACATCACAAGTCTATGTATAAAATCTATTACAGTCATTATTAATTAAGCAGATATTACCCTGATTCTGTTAAAATGGGTTTGTGGAAAAATTTATATATTCAATAATTTTAGCAAATGAGGAAAATTTATCAAAGGTGGCAACATATAATGAGATTGGACTCATTCCAGCTATACTATGGCTTTTAATATGATGTTTTCTTTTTCCTATGTGTTGAGTACCTATTTAGAAGACATACTATGTTCTATCTGTGCAACAATTAGGTCACCTTGTTTGGTTCTATCTTTTCATCTGAGTTAGAATTAAGGGAAATGCTAGTATAATCCCATTAACTCAATGGGAAAAAAAACCTGATTGTTCCTCATGTTTGATCAGGAACATCAACTTCAGAATAAACTTCTGCCACAGAGCCATTGTGCTTCCCTGATGATCTGGACAGCTTCATAAGTCAATGTTACAGTTAAAAAATAAAAGATGGTGTTTGTGGAAAAATGCAGAGATGGTAGCAAAATAAGAAGGAAAGAGAAAAATTCAGAGTGCTGTTCTTTTCCTTTACTTGGAAATCAGAGTCAATAGAGGGGAAAGAAAGATCACAGAAAAGTGTCACAGAACAGTTGAGCTCTATTCCTACCTCTGTTATCAAATTCTTCTACGAACTGTGACAAGTTAACTTGTAGGGTGTCAGTCACATTTATAAGAAGGATGGGAAAGAAGTGGTCAGAATTTCCAAGAAGTGTGCATCAGCATCACCTTTAGAAATTTAAAAAAATGCAGGAGTTGGACCTTTACCACAAACTTACTGAATTAGAACCTCTGTGGTTGGAACCATATAAGCAAATATATTCAAATTCCACAACTGATATTTCTGAACAACCCTGGAGCAGATGAATTCGTGATGTTTTTTTCTAGCTCTTATGTTTTTCTCTTTATTTGATTCTGTAGAATGAATGTTAATCAATGGAGCAATATAACTTAGAGACAATAATTGAACAACAAAAATTACCTTTAAATGTGTGTGTGTGTATGTGTGTGTGTGTGTGTGTGTGTGTGTGAAAAACAGTTAGAGAGAGAGAGAGAGAAGAGAGTTGTCTCTGTAATAGGTATTCTTCTAGTGCTGCATATACATAAATGAAATCTTAGAAATAATTTCCTACTTTCAATTTATTTACTCTATTTGGGTGAAAAATCTAACAGACAATAATGGAAGAAATAAATAAAATAACAGATGAGGGACAAAGTTTTAGAAGATGGTGGCATATCCTATGTAGAGTTCAGAAATACTACTACAAAGAATCAGGCAGATTTTTTTCAGGTAAAAATAGAAAGGTATACTTTGGAACGGCCTGACACAAGCAAAAATCATATAGAGATTGGAAACATTTAAAAAAATCAAGAAATTAGAAAAGATATATCTGCCCATACTGTAAAAACAAACTTTGAATATCTATCTATAAACTTTGCTTTTAATTTAGTGGGCACTGGAACATTGTTGAATATTTATTATAAGATCTGGAATTGCATTTAAAATGTTTTGAAGGTGTTAGGTGAAAATGAAAATTAATTTAAAAACATAATTCTTTGAGAGTTTACTAATGCCAGTTTCCATGTTAACTAGTATTTTTTTCACTTGATACAATAATTCTTTTCAGTAGGTGTTGTCTTCCTTCAGTTCAAGGTTCAGAAAGGTTACACACTCTTATTATAGCAGATCAAGCTATACATGTTCCTTTTCTATTCATGAAGCTGGTGGAGTTGCAAATTACCCAGACTCTGTTTCCCATTGGGAAATCTGTCCATATTCAATAAAACTAATAAATTGTTATTTTAAAATAGTTTTTAAATTATAAGACTCTTTTTTTTAAATTATAACACTCTTAAGTGATCTCATCCATTCCCTTGGCTAAACTGCTAAGGATGTAAATATCTCCTTCTGAAATATAAGAAATTAGGGGCATCTGGATGGCTCAGTTGGTTGAACTTAGGACTCTTGATTTTGATTCAGGTTGTGATCCGAGGGTTGTGGGATTGAGCCCTGAATTGAGCTCTGTGCTGAGTGTGGAGCCTGCTTAAGGTTCTCTCTCTCTTGCTCTGCCTCCCTCCCCCACTTGTACTCTCTCTCTCTCTCTTTAAAATATATCTAGTTATACATACATACATACATTATATGTATATATATGAAAGTAAATAGTCTTTAGTGAGAAACATAACAGAGCTGAAGAGAAAAGAAATGAAGGTCCTTGTTCTAATATTCAAAAGGGGGCTCTCTGTGACCATCCAAGATGTGGAAACTTTCAGGCATGCTTTTTAGCTGACCTACCAACATGTTCTTCTGGGCTTTCTAAAGTGAATATTTATCACACTGTATTGTAATTGTTAACAAACAAAACCTACGAGGTCCAGAACTAAGTCTTTTTGTTATTTCTTATGCTCTTAGAAACTAAATAGCGCTTGGACCTAATGTTTAATAAATATTTCTTGAAAAAAGGTAGGATTAAATAAATGATTGCTGAGACTAGATATATTTTCATTCTCAACCAGGTTATTTCCTCAATTTAGGCATTAAAAATAATAGTAAAATCTTTTTATTAATTCAAATATATTATGTCCCAAGCACTATTATAAGATCTGGGGATATAACAGCAAACAAAAGGCTTAGGTTCCTACTTTCATGGATCTTATCATCTAGGGAAGAAATACATGATAAATATATTGATTTTAAAATAGAAAAATTAGGCATAACTCTTTAAAGAAACTAACAGGGGAATGAGGTGGAATGTTGATGCCAGACATAGGGTGACTTTAGACAGAGTAGTTTCAATATGAAAAATTCTAATTAAGGTGTGACAGATACAAATAAGCAAGTATTTGCAATGCTGTAAGTAGGGCATTCTGGGAAAATATACAGTGTTCTTGATGGAAAAAAAATGATCTGCTATTTGAAGAACAGAAAAGGAGTCCTGTGGATCTGCACTGTAGTTCATGAAGAGGGTAATGTGGTAGGATTAGAGAGGTAAGCAAGTGTCAGATCATATAGGGACATGCAATCCATTTTAAAGAATTTGCATGCTAATCTTAAATCCATGGGAAGCCACAGGCATTAAGGATGGTCTGAATTAAGAGTTAAAATTATAAGTTGTTTGCTGTACAATGAATGATTATAGGTTCATAAATAAAACTTATTTATACAAATAAATTTTGTATTTTGTACTGGGCAAAAGCCCAGTAATTGTAAAGAGGTGGTTGTGATTTGGAATCTAGTTAGTATAGTAAAATTCACAGAGAATGACATTTAATACCCTCCTTTCACACTAAACACAATGTTGGTATAATACAAGAAGGTTTTCTTCTTTCAGCAAAAGTCGTTTACATTTTAATTTAAATAAGTTCTCTTTTATTTCTGTCATATTTTATTTTCCATAAGAATGATACATGTTTATACAAAAAATAAAATCAAAACAGTGCAATAAATTATATAATTAAAAGAGGATATTCCTCCCAACTCTGATTTTCCCATCCTCATCTAGTCTTATTTTTTTATTTAAAAAAATTTTCTTTTTACACTTATTTATTTTAGAGAGACAGAGAGAGAGCATAAGTCGGGGAGTGGCAGAGAGAGAGACACACACACACAGAATCCTTAGCAGGCTCCAGGCTCTGAGCTGTCAGCACAGAGCCTGATATGGGGCTCAAACTCACAAACCTTGAGATCATGACGTGACCTGAAGTCGGACGCTTAAACGATTGAGCCACCCAGGCGCCCCCCTCATCTAGTCTTATACCTGAAAGATAATAATACAATTTTCTATTTACTTTTCCACAATAGATTAAATTACATGTATTTGTGTATGCATTATAAATTAGCATCCAGTTCTTACTATACTGTATTTTTTTTGACATCACAATACATTTTTGAGATTGTTTCACATTCATCCAGGATTTTCTCAATTTTTAAATGCCAGACATAGATAAGCCATAAATTATTTAATCTATGCTCTATTTATAGGCACTTAAATTGCTTCCATAGTTTTGTTTTTACAAATATTATTTTTCTACATCATTGAACACATATAAAATATATCTGCATATTATATAATCTCTACTATATAGCCAATAAATACAATAAAATTGCATAGAGTTAAGCTAAAGTGCCCAAACTTAAATACATCATAGTCAAACTACTAAGATAAAGAGAAAGTGAAAAAGAGACAAGGAGAAAGTGTTAAATGCAACAAGGGAAAATAACTTATCATGTGAAGATCAATAATACAATTAGCAGCTAGCTTCACATCAGAAACAGTGTAGGACAAAAGGCAGTGGTAGGGCATACTTAACATGTGAGAAGAAAAAAAAATGTCAACTAAGAATTCTATATAGAGAAAAATAATCATAAAAGATGAGGTAAATAAAGATGTACTTTAAATTTTTGGGGGAAACACTAAAAATATATGTATTTATATATTTATATATATAGTAAAACCTTGGTTTGTGAGCATAATTCATTCTGGAAACATGCCTGTAATCCAATGCACTTGTATATCAAATTCCACAATCAGATTATTAATTCCACAACACAAAAATATTCATATAAAAATGATTACAATATTGTACTATAATACAAAATAATAAAGAAAATACAAAATATTTTAAAAAATAAACAAATTAACCTGCATTTACCTTTGAAAACCTTCTTGGCTTGTGTGAGGGAGACAAGATAGAGCAGGGTTGTTGTGTAGGATGACTTTCACTATCACTAATGGAATCAATGCTATCTATTGGCTCAATGGAATCTTTTTCTGCATGGGGTCATTGTATACATTCACATGGATGTTGACTACAGTACTAATAAACTCTTGTCATATACTCTATCTAATGTCACTGGCAATAAGGCAGCAAAGGGTCTATCTGTAGGCAGCCTGATCTAGAATGAAGCAAAGCATTCCTAAGCTTTCTCTTGCAAGGAAAAGCAAAGGCCTCTCCATAGGTGCTTTGAAGTGACAAAATATACACTAGTGCCAGTTGTGGGCACCTTCCAACATTTTGAAAAATCCATGATTTCTGCCAAACACTGTGGCCTGAGACCAAGCATCCAAGCCAGAGGGACAATCGCCCACAATCCCAGAGAGAGAAGAACCATTGGCTCAGTTGTGATCATGTGACATTTGTCATCATGTACTACTCGTATTGCAAGATACAGCTTCTTTATCAAGTTAAAACTTATTAGAAATGTTTGCTCATCTTGCAGAACACTCACAGAACAATTTACTTATAACCCAAGGTTTTACTGCACTTTCTAGATACCTATATATGATAAATAAATAGAGAATATAAAAGTAAAATGGTATACTAGCAATTATCTATCTAATGCAAAGGTAGTAAGGAGGAAGAGAGGATGACAAACAGCCATAAATTCTGCAGGAAACAAATTAAAAAATTCCAGCCATAAAGCCAACCACATTAATAATTAACGTGAACATAAATGAACATTATATTCCAAAATTATATATTGTCAGATTTGTTTTTTAAAAAAGATGTTAGCCATAGTGATATAGAGACACACTTCCGATAGAATACACATAGGTTAAAGGAAAAACATGAGAAAGCTACATCCTTTCTAAGGAAAGCATATTCTATTCTCCCTAAAATAAAATAACAAAACATTTCAAAATTTAAAAAAAGAAAATGTTTTTTAAAAGAATCAATCCAATTTATTGACTTAAAAATAGGCTTATTGTTCATGAACATCTTCCCTATGATAAATTGTCCTTCAGAATAGATATCAATTTCCCCAGAATATCCACTAATACATTTGAGACTGCATGTAAAATAAACTAACATCCAAACATTAAATAAACAAAGTAACTGTCTTACAATAATTTGTGCTGGATAGGTGAACCTGGTAACTAAAATTTATAAAGTAATACAGTCTACAATAGAATTGGTGAATAATTCCCAAGGGGAGCACCTATTTTAGGCTGACTAAGCTGAAAATTATTCTAGGAACCATAAAACTTTGTTGGAATGCTGAAGAGTTTGGAAAGAAATTTGGAGAAAAGTGACTTATGGACTAAAATCTGCTATGATTGATTTCAACAAGTTTTAGCAGATACTTAGTGGATATTACACACTCTACAGTAAAATTCAGATATTGACATGCATTTTTATGGTATTTACTATTTTGCAGTTTTTTAAAATCAAAATTGCTCTGGATAACCTATAAAAAAGGATTAAATTTTATGATATTCTATAATAAAATAATTTGAATACATTAAATTGGCCTAATTAAAAGGAATAACATAATGGAGAATGTGCGGTTCATATTGTCTGCTTGTGTATTTCAAGTCCCTTACATCAAGACTGTATTGATTTTATAAACCTCAAAAATTTAAGGATTGAATAAAACATTTAATTGTAACTATTCAAAATGAAAACAGCTAATAAAAATATAAATGCATTAATTCTAAGTGAATTTATTCATATTAGGGTTTAATAATCACTTTAGAAATGTTAGCCAAAATATTTAGCCTTTATGCAGTTTTGTAACATTTATTCTGAGTTATTCATTTTACTGTGCATGTTCTTCACAAAAATGTCATTACAGCCAATGTTCTCTATATGGAAAGGAAAATATCTCTATTGGATCATTTAATGAAGTAATTCAAACTTAGGCTTTTAGCAGACTGTATCTCAGGATACATATGGATATATTTTACTAATAGTATAAAGGAAACACAATACCTAGAAATTGTATTCCAAAGAACTAAAGCATATAAATGAAGAAAATATTGTCTATAAAGGAAAAAAAATAATGAAACTATTTTCTTTGGTTAAGGTGAAAAACAATAAAATGTGAAATAGTTTAAGATTTATAACACAGCACCAATACTAAAATAGATAAATGAATCAACTTAACCAATCTTTTACCTATACCACATTATGGTTTATAATCATCAATAACATTCAATAAATTAAAGGTAAACTGTAACTTGAACAAATATTTTTTTCTATGTGTGTGAAATCTAAGCAAAAGATCTTTGTTTTGTTCAGAAATTGAGACAAATGAATAATAAAATGTTTCTCTTGTAAAATGTATATATTTGAAGTGATAACCTCCAATATTGGATCTGCTCCTTTAGACTCTTTTTATACTTTCCATCTTAATAGATGGATCATTCCTGCTAAATTTATGAGTTCAGAGAACATGGGGTGTATTTCATGCTGGCTACATGATTTTGATTTTATTTTGCATAAGTCTGTTGGAAGGTTTAACATAAATTATTTTGCAAGCAAAGTTCAGGACAAGGGCCAAGTCTTCAATTATTCCATCATGTCCTTAGCTCCATTTCCTGTGGTTATCAGTATCTATAAACTTGATAGCAGATGATTATAGGATGTAGGGTTCACAGTAACCAGGGTGGTTTCCAACTATCAATATGCCCCTAGAGTGTTAATTATTGAGTGCGTGTTTCTAAGAAAAAGGAAAGCAGCAAGAATCAAGTGTTAAACCCCATAATTCCATTGAGTTTTAAGGATCCAGATTCTGTGGTATCAAAATACTCTAGAAACACGAATAGTGTTTTGATGGTATTCACTGTGTCCTCTCAGTTATGAAATCCCTTATGCAACCATTGGCAATACATTTCAGTAAACTCACTCTGTCATGATTCAGCTATTATTTCCTATACTTTTATTGTACACCCACTATATGTCATACACTATCCTAAAAACACTGTGGACCTAAGGAGTTGAAGGAAATGCAGATAGTCTCTGTCTTTTAAATAAAGTGCTATAAAGGAAAAGGTAATGGTGCTGTGAGCTGTCATAGGGACTTATTATATAAGTGGTGAGAAATGAGGAGAAACTACTAACTTAGATATATATCAGTGAGGGACTTTCTACAAAAGAACACGATGTTAGATATGAAACCTAAAGGAAAAGTAATAGTTATCTAGGGAGAAATTCAGTGATGGAAGCAACATATATAGAGTGTCATGGGTAAAAAAGAATTCCAAGTATTTTAGGAACTGAAAGACCACATGATTTCTTGAACATAATGAACAAGCAGGTAAATGATAAGATTAAATTGAAGAGGTTTGAAGGAGCTGAGCCTATGGACTGTTTCTAGACTACATTTTTATAGTATGATATACAGCCTTTGAAAGTATGTAAGAGAGGTAGTAAGTAACGTTCAACTTATATTTAAAAAAATCATTCTTGTATAGAAAATCAATTAGAGGGGAGTAAAAGGGAAGTTGGGTGTTTAATTTAAGGAGGAAATTGCGGAGGCAGAAATAGGAGATGATGACATTTCTATAGTATTAAAATAGAGGTGGAGAAAAGGAGAAAGCAAAATTTTGGAGGCAGACAAAGAAACCAGTATGCAGTGGTGGCATACTGCATTTTGATAACGATGGGTGTGAAGAGGAAGTGACCCAACATGCTGCGTGAGTAACAAAATGGGTGGAGATTTTGAAGTCTGAAGGAGGAGAAAGATTTGGCAGGTAAGATTAAGCATTCAGTTTTGGATGTGTTAAATTTGAAATTTGTGTCAGACATCCAAGGAGAGCTATAGCAAAATCTGCTGATTATATAAGGCTTGATCTGAGAAGATAATTTTGGTTTAGAAACAGTAATTTTGGAACTGTTGAAATGTAAGTAGTATTTAAAGCTGTGGATATGTATTAAATACCTATTTTATAAAAAACCTCC
The DNA here is from genome assembly GCA_028646485.1 of Cryptoprocta ferox. Classification (NCBI taxonomy): domain Eukaryota; kingdom Metazoa; phylum Chordata; class Mammalia; order Carnivora; family Eupleridae; genus Cryptoprocta; species Cryptoprocta ferox. Next base: position 66,544,760 of record CM053576.1, on the reverse strand, counting down.
TGTGTTCAAGGTTCTCACAGTCTTTAAGGGGTAAAAATGTGTTCCCATAGAAAGTTAATACTAGCCTAATGGAACTAATTGTAATACATTATAGATTGCTGTTTGCTTGTTAGAACTACGTCTGGTTCAGCTAACAAAAAGATCTATTACTGTGGCTCAAAAAGATAGAGGATTCATTGTCCCATGCCACAAAAGGTAGGGATATGTGAGAAAATTGAAAATATATATATATTGGTCTCTAACCACCTAGTTCCTGGCACAGAGCTCCTGAAACTCTTGTAATTTTCTAAGTGATAAGAACAATAGGAGCATTTTTTTTTTGTTCCAATATTTGGACTTTGGCCTGGTTTCTGAAACCCTTGTAATTTCCTTGGTGATAGGAGTGACTTTTTTCTAATGAGGTGATTCTGGGTGAGATCCTTGATGGCCCCTAGATGGCCAGTTATGGGAAAGACCAAACCATGATTAGAAGGTTGGCATTTTTTGACACCCCCTGTCTCCATACACAATTTTCATGAGAAGGGAAAGGGCTAAAAATGGAATTAATGATTGTTGTCTAGAGACCTCCCAAGGTTGGTGAACACATTTACCTACAGAGAGAGTAGGTACCTCATCTCCCAGGAACAGCACTTCCTGCTCTCGGGATCCTCCAAGACCTCAATCTATGTATCCCTTCATTTGGCTCTTTATTTGTGTCCTTTATCATATCCTTTAATAAACATAAGTGTTTCCCTGAGTGCTGAGAGTGGCTTTAGCAAATACTCAAATCCAAGAAGGAGGAGATCATTGGAACTTTCAATCTGTAGCCAAGTTGTACAAAAGTTATGGGCAACCTAGGAGTTTTTCACTTGCAACTGGCCCTGAAAGTGAGGGATAGTCTCTTATGATTGAGCCCTTAACCTGTGGGATCTGAGGCTATCTCCAGGTAGATAGTGTGAGAATTGAGTTAAATTGTAGGACATTAAGCTAGTGTCAGAATTGCTTGATGTGGTGGGAAAACCCCACACATCTGGTGTCAGAAGCATTTTGAGTGTGTAGTAGTATAAAAGTAAAGGAGAAACAAAGGAAAAAATCAGGTTTTCCTAATACAGGGTAAGACAATTCAAGCCTAATGTTTTAGCTCAATATTCCAGCAGGATATACTACTTTGCACCCACTGTACCTCAGGATATATGCCTTTAACATAATGCTAATCAAATCAGGATTATCAAGATGTTAAACCTGTAGTTTCATGGTTGCATTTTTATTTTCATTACTTGGAAAGACCAATAATACAAGACCATTCCTGGCTACATGGGAACCTGGCATATTAAGTAAGTTTAACTCAGACATGGTTAAAAGAGAGTTCTATTCATAAGGACAAAGGAAGGGACTTCTCATTGAGTAGATAGTCTCAGTCACCAACTTTGGCACATTCTATGGTGTAGCACTCTTCAAATTTGAGGATCATTATTTAACTTTCAACAGTCATTTCCATAATATTATTTTTATTCATTTGAGTTTTCTCATGCTCTGTACTTTCCACTTTGTTATGAATTGGAATGTTCATGAAATTCAATATCTTTGAATATGTTATAACATGCTGTAGCTTTTCTATAACATACCAAGAGATATATATCATTCACAGGCTACTATTATTATGTACTTAATACATGTGACTGTAGTATGTCTTACAAATTAGAAAAGGTCTAAATCTCCACAAATGATAAATTTATATAGACAGTAAATTAATAATTTAGATTATAATCTGAAATAATTTTTAATGTTTATCTATTTATTTTAAGAGAGAGAAAGAGCAAGCAGGAGAGGAGTAGAGAGAAGGAGAGAGAGAATCCAAAACAGGCTCTGCACTGTCAGCGTGGACCCCAATGTGAGGCTTGAACTCACAAACAATGAGATCATGACCTGAGCCAAAACCCAATGTCGGGCCCTCAACCGACTGAGCCACCCAGGCACCCCTAATCTGAAATAATTTAAATGAATAGGACACATCTATATATACTGACCTAGAAAGACACCCATAACACCTGGTTAAGTGGAAAATGTAAGCAACAGATAAGTAAATCAGTGTCAGCTTTTTTGATAAAGGGCCAGATAGTAAATGTTTTACACTTTACATTTTTTTATGTTTATTTTTGAGAGAGAGAGAGAGAGAGAGAGAGAGAGAGAGAGAGAGAGTGAGAGAGCACAAGCAGGAGAGGGGCAGAGAGAGTGAGACATAGAATCCGAAGCAGGCTTCAGGTTCTGAGATGTCGGCACAGAACCCTACACGGGGCTGGAACTCAAGGATTGGGAGATCAAGACCTGAGCAGAAATCCGAGGCTTAACTGAATAAGCCACCCAGGCACCCCTAGGCATTACAGTTTTATGCTTAGTTGCAACCACTCAAACCTGTCATTGTATCATAAAAGCAGTCATAGATGACATGTAAACAATTGGGGGTGACTGTTTTCCAATAAAACTTTATTTGTAAAAACTATATTCAGCTTACATGTGGTGGTTTGCCTACCCCAATGTATGGAATAATTCCAAAAGAAAAAAAATAATTTAATAAAAATCTAGACAATAGATGTAATCACTGATGAAATATACTTTGAAAGAGAGAGGAGAATGAGAAGGAGAGGACAAGAAAATTAGTTTTCTTCTGCGATGAAAAACTAGAGTTTAGCAAATAGAGGCTTGGTAGTAAGGAAATTAAATTTCTTAGTTTATATAAAATTTAAATAGTGAGATGTAATTTTTGACTTGTGTATTTATACTTCACAAATAAAAATCTCTTTAATTTTTTTTTAACGTTTTATTTATTTTGGAGACAGAGAGAGACAGAGCATGAACGGGGAAGGGGCAGAGAGAAGGGGACACAGAATCTGAAGCAGGCTCCAGGCTCTGATCTCTAAGCGCAGAGACCGATGTGGGGCTCAAACCCATGAACTGTGAGATCATGACCTGAGCTGAAGTCGGATGCTCAACTGACTGAGCCACCCAGGCATCCCAATAAAAATCTCTTTAAAAAGTATGGTTTTTAAAACTATATATATGGATTTGCTCGCAAATAACTGAATAAAAGAAGTTGTTATCAAATCCCTTCATTTGAACTGTAAAATGAAATATTTCACATTCTAAGAACTGACAATTAATAAAAAGCTTTTATGATACACTTTGGTTTTTCAACATGTAGTTACTATGTTTGTAGCTGATGTAGAGTACTTATATAAGACTATATCACCCAGGTTTGGAGTAACCATAGATTACAATTTAAGTTTAGAGGTACAAAATGAATTCACAATAAATGATAAAAATATATTAATAAAGATATAAAGAAAAGTAACTATGCATTTCTTCTTAATCCTATCAGGAACATTAGTCTATTGGCAGTCCTATACTTTATTCAGCTACCAGTATCAGGCTTCTTTCTGATGCCTCCAATAGCCTTATTTGAAAAACTATTAGTCCTCTTATCTCTATGGCTTAATTTCTTTAATTACAAATAGATTATTCTAATCCATTCTCACCTATTATTTTAAGTCTCATTTTGTATTGTCCTTTTATTACATCCTTGAATACTCACAAATTCAAACTGTTATTAGTGACCATTATTTCCCCATTGTGATTTTTTTATTGAATATTTACTGTGTCAAACACTTCCTTAAATTCTTTATATGCATTCCTTCATTTAATTCTTATGTAACCTTGTGTACTATTCCACTATTACAGATAGGGAAAGTAGAACTCAGACATGTTAAAGATCTTCCTCAAGATCACATAGCTAGAAGGTAATAGCAGAAACTTGAACCCAGCACAGTAGGATTTTAAAACACATTCTCTTTGTTGCTATAGTTTCCTGTATCATATTGACACTTTGGCTGGGGGAAAGCAGTCAATCTTATAATATGATGACACAAATCATGTTCTTTAACTTGAGTGAACTCTATGCCACCCAGAAATCTTACATGATTCAGACAACTTCTCTCTCTTACTTTCCACAATGACTGATGCAAGTAGGTCTTGTCCTGCCACTTCCATCATTTCTGCCTTCATGATTGAGACTTCTTTGTCTCTCAGAAGAAAATAGAGACTGTCTGCTTATCCCCATGTGAAAATCTTACTGGAATCAGCATGAAGTCTCACTTCTTTGCATTTTGTGTGATAGAAAATATGTCTTTTCCTAAAGCTAATTCTTTCATCTCAACTTAGGATTTCAACTCCTTTTAACTTCCAAAGAAATTTCCAAAGAGAATTAGACTTTTTTTCTCTTTCTCCCAATTGGATCTCATCTTTCAGGCTTAAGTCTGGTAACACTGTCTTGGATTGAAACCTTAGCTTTATGTAACAGGTTCTTAACCTCTTCAAGTCTAGTTAAAAAAAAAAAAGGAATGGACAGAATATAGGCTTTATTGAGAAGGCACATCATTCCTACTGAAAGTCACTTAACAAAGTCAATACATCCTTGGCTTACCATCAAAATTCATTCACAGGGAAGTTCATTGTAGGTGATATTTTACTAAAGGTAGTTTTGCAGAGGATGATGTAGAGACAATAACTGTTTTGTAGAGGTTTAAGTTCAAATTTAGACTGTTACTAATTGTTCTATTTTGTTCCCTTCTGATATTTTAATTTTTTGACTAGAGATTTATTTATGCATTATAAAAGCTCTTTTTAACTGTGTTTTGGCATACAAGCCACCCTTTAGCCTTTGCCTTTGCATTATTTGGTTAGTTGAATACAAATTATTAGAAACAATTTGTTTGGTTTTGAAGGAAAATTAAATGTCTATTCTTGAGCATTTCCTGGGAAAAACTTGGTCATGAAATTTATTGATATGGTTGGGAATTCATCCTCTTTGCATCCTGGATCCATCTTCTCTAGAGATGTTTTCTTTCAATATCATTATATTGTCAATAGTTATGAAAAAAGTTATTAAACATCCAACTAAGTGAACTTCTTGATATTTATTTGATTTTCCTCACACATTCTGACACTGATTTAATCAGACCTTGTATAAATACTAAAATCTGTATGAAATATGTTTTCCAATGACAAAATGAAATTAATCACATGATATGATGGTTGGTGGGTAAAGATTTCAATAACCAGTTTGGAAAAACTAGTCTAGGGATTATCTGATTATTGGATTATTAAGGCAAGGAAGAGATTTTATAAAATTCTGATTCAGAAGTTTATAAACATTTTTCATATTACATCCTGGGCATTAAATAATTACTCTAGGCCCTCTTCAAATCACATTTCTCCCATGACCGCACCTTTGCAGACATGTCTTGCCAGAAATAATCTCTTTGTACATTGTCCCTATATTGTAATTTGTACCTCTTCTATAATAGTTTGCCTTCTGAAACCTTTTTATTTCCCATTAATAATATGGATGTTTGGCACTGTGTAAATCCAACTCCTATATCCTACAGTGTCATATTTTCAGTAAATACTAAAACACATAATGTTGACTGATTAAGATACATTCATTTTGAGTAAGTAAGCTTCAGATTAACATGCTGTGGAAAAAAATCATTCTAGTGTGCTCTTTGAGCCCCTATCAGTTGATACATTCAACCACAGAGGGAAAACCTCTGATTACAGGGAGAGATTTTGGCAGTAGAATGAATATAGTAAAGCAGGTTACCTGTGGGTTGTATTTTGTTTGAAACCCTATGAGAGATCTTTTATAGACATCTAAGTTTTCAGTTGCTTCCCTAATAAAGAAGCTTTTTACTTAATGAGATTAGGTATACAAGCTTTGCAAATAATTTACATTGTTAAGATAGACTGATAGAGCTCAGCAAGAGATGGAATGAAAGCATTTAGAAATCTTATTATCAGCCGGCATTGGAGTGTGTCTGATCTGAAAACATTATTAAAAAAATGGATTAGGTAAAATGCTAGGGAGAATTATGCTTATATGGTTTCAATGACCAGAAGAGGGGTACTTCTTCTGACCTCGATTAATTTCTGATGTAAAATGTTTATAAAATGACTTCTTGTCTAAAGGTTAAAAGGTATGCTATGGTGACATGAGGGTTTTTTTTTTTTTTTCTGAATTCTAGCTAATAGATTTCAAACTGAAATATGGGTTCACAATTGTTCCCTGGTGTCAGTGAAGATACTACATAAATATTGTACTGAGATAACTAGCTTTCTCATTTTCCCCTTCTTCCATATGATAGGGCTGAATAAGAAATGGCTGTGCAGCTAAGTGCTCTGTACCCTTCTCTCTATCAGATGTGACCATATAATTAAGTTCTGGAGAGCAGGATGTCAATAGAAATGATGTGTTTCACTCCTAATGTATGTTGTTTAACTTAAGATGGACTTACTCCTCTTTCTTTTCTTCTTTTCTGCCACTCTAGAAGCAGTCTTTGTGTAAAGAGTTTGGACAGTTGTTTGGACACAAATATGAAGACAAGAGCTGAGGATAATAATACCTTCTTACTATCCAAGATAACCTGCCTTTGTATTCTTAAATTAGGAATTATAAGGAACCAAAACATTCAAATTTAGGCTTGCAGGTAGGAGGAGATAGACAATTGGTGGCAAATAAAAAATGAAAAAAAACAGTATTCAAAGGGGAAAAACTGAAAGTGAAACTTTACTTCAAATCACATGCACATAAATGCTCACACATATACACATTCACATCACTCACACACACATATGTGTGTGCGTGCGCACACACACACACACACACACACAAATGGGATTAAGTACCTAAATGGAGGTTTGACAGATGTGGTAAGCAAAAATAGAAGCTCTCCAGTTAAGTTTGAATTTCAGATAACAACTTTTAATACAAATATGTTTCAAGCAATATTGGAATTATACCAAAAAGTATCTGTTATTTATCTGAAATCAAATTAAAATAATGGTCTCCTGCATTTTAATCCAGCCACCATACTTAAATATAAAACAAATATTAAGAGTGACATCAGCATAAGGGACATGTCAGTATAAGAAGTCCTTTTCCCTTTTTTTTGTCCTCTCCTGTAACAACAAAAATTTGGCATCCACCCATGAACAAAAGTGCTTTTGAGGGAACTGTAGGATCTAGCATCATATGCCAAAGGGCTGGGGAAAGGTCTTGCTTACTTGTGTATAAAGTAATAGGCAGACAGACTCTGGTCCTAGCTGTGGAATCTTATAGTGACCTATGATCCAGCTCTAGATTCTCTTGGAATGGTCTGGGAGCCTCTAGAAAACACTGTCTTAAACAGTCACCCATGGATGAGAGAACCTTTGTGGAAGTCCTTATTTCCAGAGGCAAATTTCCAGCACACTAGTTAAGCAAAAGAATAAATGTCTGAATACACTGGAGTGGGTAAGGAGAACAGCTTTATTTTACCTGCTCACTCCTCTACCAAGCCAGCACAGTTTGGGGCCAACAGAGATTTTCTTGACCTGTGATTTTCCCTGTTGGGAAGAGGTGCTCACATGAATGAGCACCTGGCCTCCCCAACTTTATGAGCCCAAACCAAAGGGGCTCATTTCTCTCTCCTCTTATCCAGGGAACTGAATCATAAGCTATATGACTGAGGAGCATGAAAAGATCAGAAAAGGGGTAGATGGGATTTTTGAAGGGTATGAAAAATGACACAGATTCTAACCACATTGTGGACTCCATCAAAAAGCCAACTCATGAATCCCTGGGAACACTTCACCCACATATCCACCAGATGCCCATGGGCATTCAGAGCACTCCCTGTGTCTCAACCTCACATACCCTCACTCTGTGACCGGCCCCCTGCATGTGTGCCTGACAGCAGCAGTAAGAGCTAGCTTTGGCATATGGCTAATGACCATTTTCAGAAAGCTGGCCTAAATCTGTGGGCCAGAAAGTGCTTTCGTACTAACTTTGGAAAAACAAAAGAGAGACTGTCACCACTTGGCCTGGTGCTTTGCATGGTCCAGAAAAGGCATATAAGATGAATAATTCTGCCACAAGAAAAAGCAAGAAGCATGGATCAAGTGTACCCATAAGAAGTCTGAGATAGGCTCAGGATCTCTGCAAGGGTGGATGGAAGGTATTTTTCTCCCAAGGGTAGTTAGTAAAGATAAGGGGAGGTGACTACTACTTCAAATGCAAAGACAGTAATCTAAACCCTCAAAGAACATAAAAACCAAGGTGATATGACACCAGCAGAGGAGAATAAAAGAAGGGGTGAAAGCTTATTTAAAGAAATAATGAATGAGAACTTCTCAAATACGGGGACATATTTGAATATTGAAGATCATTAAGCTCATAGATAACCAAACAAAATGAAGCTGAAGAGATCCCCTGCAAGGCATTTTATAATAAAAGTGTCAAAAGTCAAAGACAAAGACAAAATATTATAAGCAGCAAGAGAACAAAGCTAGTAACTTATAATAAAATCCCAATAAGGCTATCAGGCCATGAAAGAGAGGGATGTATATTCAACGTGTTGAATGAAAGCAACATCAAAAAAACTACCAACCAAGAATACTTTACCCAACAAATCTGTCCTACAGAAATGAACGAGAGATAAAGACTCCCAAACAACAGCTGATAGAGTTCATTACCACTAGACCTGCCTTACAAGAAATGCAAAAAGGAGCTCTTGAAGATCAGTTGAAGAGATGCTAATTAGTAACAAGAAAACATACGAAAATATACAATACAATAGCAAAGGTGAGTATATAGTCAAATTCAGGATACTGTAGTGCTATAGTATAGCAGAGTATTAACTATTTAACCTATAAAGGTAAAGGACAATGTATTAAAATTAACTATTGGTACAATAATTTGCTAAGCATACACAATATAAAAACTAGCTAAATTATGACATCAAAAATATAAAAAGAGAAGAATAAAGGGTATGTATACAACCAAAGTTATTATCACTTTAAAATAGACCACTCTCTACAAGATATTTTACATAAACCTCCTTGTAACCACAAAGCAAAACCTACAGTACATTCACAAAGATAATTAAAGCATACTACTTTAGAAAATCATCAACTCACAAAGAAAGGCAGCAAGAAAGAAAGGAAAAATGGAACTGTGAAACAGAAAACAATAAATAAGAAGGCACAAATAAGTCCTTACCTATTAATGATTACTCTAAATAAAAATGAGTGAAATTCTCCAATCTAAAGACACAGACTGACTAGCTGGATGAAAAACAAGCCTGAAGCACATGCTGGCTACATGAAACTGACCTCAGCTTTAAAGACACAGTCTTAGAGTGGAGGGATGGAAAAAGATATTCCATGAATTTTTCACTTGGTCACCTTTCAGTGCTATATTATCTTTGAATAAAATACAGTTTACTTATCCTGCATTTCCTTATATAGTCACAGAAGTATTTACTGATTCTTGGTTGTCCTTATACCACCTTATTTCATACTTTCAGGGAGTTTTACTCCTCATCATATTCTGGCATTTATAGGTTAATAAAAATATGAACATTGTTAAAAATTTGACTTTATACTTGTGAAGACTTCATAAATAAAATGACTATCCTAGGAATCTAGATCTGTCTTCATTTTCTGACCAGAAGGACTTAAGAATAAACTGTTTACAGGGGATGAGGTAAAAGAAAGTGAAAAATAATACTTCTTAAAATGATTTTACATTTCCACTATTTTTGAGCTTAGCATTTTAATTTTCTTTTTATATTTTATATAATTATAATCAGTTCTCATTTATTACCTTATACTCAAATTTTAATTTCCATATAAGATATTTTAATTAATTTCTTAATTAACATTGATTTATAGATTGTGTATTATATTTCCTCTTCTAAAGAGAGAAAAAAAGAGGGTAAGGATTTAAGGATTCTATCAGCTTTCAGTACAGCTTCATTGGTTAGTTTGATAGAACTGTGAAGAAATACCACAAATGAAATAGTAGCTGTGATGGTGAAAATAGTCCTAGGAAAAAGACACAGTTTAAGTTGAGAGAGAATATAATGTGAAATTAATTTTATGTATTGGGATTAAGAGAATGAGAATGAAATTTTAGGAGGTGATTTGCCTTTGATGTGGCAAGCACTGTACTTGTGTTAATATATTTATATATATTCACTTATTTAATCCTTAAAATAACACTTTAAAGCAGACAATACTGTTACCATTGACAGATGCAAAAAATGGCTCCAGGAATATTATAGTAACTAACTCAATGTTATATTGTGTCTGTTAAAGAAAGTACAATTACTTATTTTTTATTATAGTTTATTGTCAAGTTGGTTCCTGTATAACACCCAGTGCTCATCCCAATAAGTGCCCTCCTCCATGCCCATCACGCATTTTCCCCTCTCCCCCACCCCCATCAACCCTCAGTTTGTTCTCAGTATTTAAGAATCAAAAGAGTATAGTTAAAAACAACTGGGTTAAAAACTCAATGCTATTTCCACCACATCTTGCTGCCTCACTTAAATAAGAGCACTTATTTTTATTAAGGGCAGCTTATGATCAGTAAATGACAAATTCCGGTAGTATAGTGGTAGTTTGGACATGGGTAAGATTCAGATCAAGTTTATTTTTGAAAGATTATATGTAGAAGTTAATTAGGTAAGATGAGGAATCCTGTTTAGATTATTTGATTTATATAACTCTGACATATAACAATTGTTAATTTTAATTAGTTTCATTATAGCTTTGAATCAAAGTTTACATTATACTTTACAGCTTTACAAAACATTTTGTAAAGATAAATATCCCTAATCTTGAATTGTATATTCTTTGACACTGGTATATGCAAATCTAAGTCTGTCAGATATTTTATTCATTGCTAACATATAACTGACAACTGCCTCATACTTGATGCATGCTAATAGCTTATATGTGAAAAGATAGTGAGAATCAATCTAAAATCCTCAGAAAGGGTACTAAGGGATGACAAGGAAGTCACAATCAGGCATTTAGATCTTCCTGTAATTTTCCCTAGACATCCTTGTTAATAAAGAAGCCCCAGACTCTGGTAAAGGACTACATGTTAACTGATCCCTTAGAATAAATTGTTTCTTTGGTGTTCTGTGAACAACTAACAGTCTAATCATTCCACACCCAATAGATGTTTAACACAGATCACGAAAATAAAGATGATACAAATAGATTTCTTCCTTTTTATAAGGAAAAAAAGGATTATTTGTTTAGAGAGAGAGAAAGAGAGCAGGGGAGGAGCAGAGAGAGAGAGAGAATCCCAAGCAGACTCCACACTGTCAGCACAGAACCCAATGTGGGGCTTGAACTCACAAACCATGAGATAATGATTTGAGCTGAGACTAAGAGTTGGACGCTTAACTAACTGAGCCACCCAGGAGCCCCAGATTTCTTTCTTTTAATGTGGCAGCCTCATCTTAACACTGAGTGGATTGTTAACCAAATAATAAAACTGAAACAAAACCTATCCTAGGGATGACATTTTTCTTGTCTCCAACTGAGTTTCTGAGAAGCTTAAGTTTTGCAGAATGTAATTTTATGTGATCAGACACCTTTGAATGATTTGTAAGCTGAACAAACAAGAAATGAGAACAGCAGTGATTATTTTTAGAGTGATAGTATTAGTTCCTGAAATAATGTCTTCTAATTAGGATGCTACAGATGAATATTTAGCACAGTTGCAGAAAGCAAAGTAAAAATATTTGTAAATATTTGCATCATTCAGTTGAGAAAAATAAAAATATGAGTTACAATAAATTTTGCAGTCTTTTTATAACATTAGCAAAAATATTATAAGAAAATGATACCAAAATGGAATTTATACACCATAGAAACAAAAGTTTTATTCCTGGAAGGAACATAAAATATAAGCTTTTTAAAAAAGCAAACATTTGAGATTTAAAGTAAAATTTTTTCATTATATAACTGAAGCAACTGAAGCTGAGAAAGTTTATGTAATTTCCAATCATAGAAAAACATACTGATAGTTCTAGTTCAAACTCATTTAAAAATTTGTATATAAATTTGAGAAAAATAACTAGCTTTAATCTTTCATCTTAATTTTTGAAATGAATGTAAGAGCACAAATTATAACCATATCAAACTGCTATTAACAAAATAAAAATTAGGCAAATCACATGAGAGATGTAATTGCAATGTTTTACAATAATGAATTGGTTCATAATCTATCATACTTTCTTCTATAAAATTTATTAATTTGTTTTAATTATTAGATGTCATACTAGTTTTGTTTAGGAATTGTCTTGGAAAACAGATAGATGTACTGAAATGCAAAATGAAAGCTTCTCATATTATTGAATTCCAACCCTTTTAGTTGTGTTGACTACCTTTAAATTTGATCAATATACCTATGTAAAATTAAAAAAATACATTATTCTCAAAACCTCCTGTGTTCTGGGTGTGGGGGTATCAGAAAACATAGAAGAGCTAGGTAGAAAGAAAAAATAATAACAGAAATGAATAAGGTTAATTTTGTTTTCCTTTTCTCCGTTTATAGCAAGTAAAATGGCCACCAAGAATAGACCATTTCTAGCATTACTAGATGTGGACACATGACTAAATTCTGTCTGTTGCCATCTAAAACAGAAATACCCTGCTAGATATTCCTAAATACTATTATTCTCTCTTTCTATAATAAAACTTTCTATTTATATTATGTAAAACGGCTGCCAATTGCTAGCATTATTATATGTGAACACATTAAATTCCATCTAATGCTATCTAAAGCAAAAATGTCGTACAACAGCTTTCAGAGTATTTGTTAAGAAAGAGTGATGATATGCAAACCCTGTCCTTCCTTAATCATTCCTTTCTCTATTCTGGTTTCAGGGACATAGATCCATCTACAACTTGGTCCATTAGAGTGAGCCAAAGATCACCTTAAGGATATACAAAAACAATTAACTGGAAATATTTGGGTTTCCCAAAGACTTCACAGAGTAGAGACTACGTACAGAAATTCTTTATTTCTCAGAGACAAACATGACTAAAAGACATAAACCAACAGTCATATGTACATTATAAAGTTAAAAGGAAAATAAAAGTAAAAATTAAGTTAGAGAAAATAGGAAATCAATTAAAGTAGATTCAGAGCTTATGCTAGAATAGCTCCCTTTATCATAAGCAATAAAAAATATTATTCCCGGGAGCACATGGGTATATCTTTTTGCAAGCCTGCCATAAGTCTGAAATTTCTACAATAAAAAACAAAACAAAATAAACAAAAAATCTGACACAGAGATAAAATCCTTCAGAACATTGTTATGAAAAATGAGAACTGAACCAAAAACAACAGAAGAGATAAAAAAATTTCATTATTAAAAAATAAAGAAACATAAATAACATTTATAAAGAATGTTCTCAAAAATAAAATCAAAAATATAAATTTGAAGAGCTGCAACACATGACAAACATCTTAATAATCAAATAATTCACACAAAAAATGGGCAAAAATATGTATTTATAAAGATAACTACAAAATGTTAATTTCCATAAATACAACCTCACTTACAATTGAAAAATATAAACTATATTATAATGAAAACCAGTTTCATCTTTCAATGTTTTAAAATTTTGGCAATACTTAAGCTTGTGGCTCCTGTTGTTAAATGGACCCTTGTGTATCATAAATGGAAGTGAAAATTGGTGTAACATCTTTGAAAGGAATTAGACAATAAACATTAAGTATGCATTTGCTCTCATACCCCCAAATCCCTACTTCTAGTTACCCTATAGATATACTTGTATAACTATACAAAGATAGTTGTTGCAAGGTGCTCATTCATGAATTCTTTATATTACCATAAAAACTCAGCAATATTTTGTTCATCAAGATATGATAGTTTCATTCATTCATTCATTCACTTGCTTAATGAACAAATGTTTATGTTTGATATTATAGGTTCTTTTCCAGGGCTGAGAATCCAATAGTAAAGAAGACAGGAGAAGTCCGTGTTCTCATGGAATTTACATTCTAAGGGCATAGAGAAAGATGGACAGAGACAAACAATAAAAAGTAAACCAAAAAAAAAAAAAAACCATCTTTTTGTTGGTAACTGTAAAGACAAAGAAAAAAAGAGTGATGTGAAAGCCACATATTAAGGGAATGGTTTTAAGAGGATTTTCCGGGGAAACCATTCTAAGATGATAATTCAGCTGTAACTTTAAGAATACTTTGAAGGTTGCTCTTCAAAGTTTGAGGGTAGCATGTTCAAGATAAGAGCCAGTTCAGGGGTGTATGGGCGGCTCAGTCAGTTGAACATCTGACTTCGGCTCAGGTAGTGATCTTACGGTTCATGGGTTCAAGCCCTGTATCTGGCTCTGTGCTAACAGCCCAGAGACTGGAGCCTGCTTCAAATTCTGTGTCTCCCTCTCTCTCTGAGCCCCTCCCCCCCCCCACCTTTCTGAGCCCCTCCCCCCCACCACACATGCTCTGACTCTCAAAAATGAATAAACATTAAAAAAATATTTAAAAAAGAGTCAGTTCAAAGACACAGTTAATGAAGACCAGTTTGGTATATATTTCAGTTAAGTTTTCCGTACGAGTAAAAGGTAACAGGCGAGGTCACTTAAACAGAACAGACTTTCTAAGGAGAATTATGTCCTTAATAACTGTTGGAAGAGTAGGCTGCGTTTCCAGGAATGGCCACCAGTATACCAGAGAACCAGCCTGTAAGGGAATTTGTGTCTTGAGACTACTATTGGATTTGCAGAGTACCACACATACTGCCAAAGCTCTTATGTAGTGAGCCAGGATAAATTACACAGCTGTTGATATTTCACACCCATAAAACTGGTCAACAGACACTGGAAAGAGAAATCTGGCCACTGTCTCCACTATATCTGCCTCTTAAAGACCTCCACTACATCTGCCTCTCAAAGACCAGGAAACTGGAAGATGGATACTTGAATATTGCTGTGAGAACCCTCAGGTCCTCACATTTGTTTGACATAAGGAAAAGGCCAAATGGGCAGGAAAATGCCCACTGTCTCACTTCTATCTTCCAAATGCGTGCACGAGAGCATCTGATTAGCAATCCTGGTATTCATTCAGAAACAAGGCTGAAGGGAAGCCCAGGAAAGGTAGTTCTTAGCTCTCTCATCTTTAGAGGAAGGAAGGAATTGCAGCTGGACAAGCCAGTTCACAATTTGCAGAGAAAGTTTTGTGAGATGTGGCTAAGAAGGTAAGTGAAGGTGGCTCACATAGGGCTATTTGGATGGCAAGGAATTTGGATTTTTTCCTACGTACAACAGAAAGGTATTGGAATTGTAAAATGGGGTTGGGAAGATCTGTAATCTGGTTTATATTTTGAAGTATCTCTTTAGGTGTAACAGTGCAACATTTAGATTGTATTATAAGTAGAGAGGAATAAGAAGGAAAAAAGTCTATAGCTATATTACAGGAGAGAGGTGACAGTGACTTTGATTATGGAGAAAAATCAAGAGAAGTAGAAAAATGTCAAATATATTTTCAGGAACAGCTAATGAAACTTGAAGACATACTGAATGTGGGAGGTGAGCTAATGACAAGAATTAAAATTTGACTCCTAAGTTTTGATCTGAGGAAGAGGGCACGTGTTGGTATGATACACTACCACGAGGAAGCAGAGGAAGCGTATGGTGTCGGATGGAGGGTTGCAGTATGGAATTCTGTTTTGTCTATGAAATTTTTGAGATTCCTATTACATATTGATGTACAGCCTTGATAGAATGTTGAGAGTCATTAGAATATAAACAATATCTAGAAGCACTGGGTTTCTGACTATCATTTAGAAAGAAGATATAGATAAAGTAGAGAGAAAAGGAAGACCTGTCCCAGGATTGTTTCCATATTAATTAGCAGAGGTGCAGACAGAAGTGTCGATTCAGAAGAGTCATGAAAGCCTGAAGAAGAATTGTTTCAGAAGGAGGATACAATCAATTGTGATAAATTAGTCATTGTATTGCCATATGGTATGTTCCTATGCAGTCCTTAAAATAGTAGGAGCAAATCAATATATGCTAATATAGAAGGAACATCACATATTATTGAGAAAAGTGTCTATTTATGAATCTTTTTATGTGAACAGAGTATGCTTGCATTTTCATGTACATAATTTTTATAATAACAAGCAAGATATATTAAAAATAATAAGGAAGAACTATTACATTGGCTTATTCATTAGAATGTCCTAATTTATGAAACTACTTCATTTGTTTTTGGAATTGCTTGGACAACCCTCTGAATGACCTCTCAGGGGCTAGGACTCTTGGATAATAAGTGGACAGATGTCCTTGTGTGCTAGTCAAAAGCTATGGAGTTCTATTGCTGGATCTGGGGCTTTCTAGCACTGTGACCTTAGCCAGGTAACTAAAACTTACAGAACCAGATGACCACATAGATAAAAGAGATAATTCAGTTCTGCCTTTTAACCAGTTAAAAACACCATGCAATGTGAAATACTGAACAATGTTTAATATAATTATTGTTTATCAGGAAACAAAACAAAGCAAGACAACAATCGTAATAACAATAATGACAGCAATGACAGCAGTGGGGAAATTTTCCCTAAGACCTCCTCTTTTCAAGGATACCAAAAATCATTTTTAGTTTTTTCTGATGTTTCAAACCCACTTCTTCAAAACTGCTGCCATTTTTTTCTCTATCAACATTAGCTCACTGAACCAATACCAAAACTAGGAAACAAACATTCAAACAAAAAAGTAGACTGGAACTTCTTCCAATTAAATTTCTCCCAATTCAGGGGAGCTTTTAGTTCTGCCTGATAGTGTTTTAAACTATTCTTGGTCATTGCTTTCTTTCCAGTTCTCCCAAATAAAATCTGGACATCTTAACAACATACCTCCAATCTGTCTCCATTCACTCTAAAATAGATAAATTTCCTACAACTTTATGGAAAATTGAGAACAATGATAGTAATCGTATATATTTCCCCATCCTTACAGGCAACAGATTTATGATTGAGATCAGTTCTATGTATTAGATTATGTCCTAACAGTAAAATATATAAAATCAACCTGTAGGGATTTGTTTTGGTGACTTCTGACTCTATAAATATAAAGAGGATATCTAAAAGCACATGGGAATTTTTAAATTAAATTTGAAGAAAAATGGTAAATTAAAGGTAACATTTACCTTTTAAATTCTAGTTTCAGATTATCCTGCATTCCAATCCTTGCCTACTCCCTGCATTTCCATTTAGCCCTTGACTCAAATCCATCTGGATGCTTCTGAGAGCTGGACTCTGTCCATGCCCTTACTCTCACCTATATGGTCAATACTTCCTGAGCCTACCTGAGAGCTTCCTGTGTCCCCAGCCAAGGGTTGTAAGTTATGTAGAAAGACTCCCCTCTAGCTGTATAAAATCTGGCTAATGGCACAACTCCCCTTTCAGAAATCATTAAAACAGAAGTAAACATTTTGTCAGAATGATTAACCAAAGATCTATAATTGTCTGTATGCCTGACAGAGCAAAGCAATGGTGACAGGACCATATGAAAAAAATTCAGATCTGGCATTTCAATACAGGGGTCAATTTTCAGGAGATATCATATCATGGAAAGCTTGGGACAGCAAAGTGGGGAAGGATGATTGGGAACTTTATGCTATTTCTTGTGGAAATGACTTAACCACACATATTTTGTTCTATTTCTGGTTTCTATGTTGGTTCATTCATATGTCTGATTATTCTTGCTTAAAACTTGGAGAAAAAATAGGTTTGGTTTTGTTTTCTCACAAATCTCCTTCTAAATCTTTTTGGAAAAATGCACTAACCCCACCATGTCTTTCTATGAAATTTCCCCTTGCCTTTCTCTAAATATGTGATATAAACTACAGTTGTATTCTTTCTAGATATACTGCATCCCAATAGTTTACAAGGTTGAATAAGGGAGAAAAAATAGGTAGATGAATAGCCTTGAGAAAACAAAACACTGATGTTTGTCAAAAACTTCTTAAAGAAATTCTATATCCAATAAATTTCTCAGAAAATTATATCAAATCTCCAAATAAGCAGATAATTCCTTTAGTATTGAAAGTGTTTTGTAGCAAATCAAGAAAGGATTCTGAATATTTTTATAAGATATCATTGTACTAAATAAGGAAATAAAAATAAATGAAATGTGCATCTTAATTAAAATAACAGCAGAACATATTATTAAAATTAAAATAATAATGCATTACATTCAAATTATTATCATTCCTGATGGCTCAATTTTAGGAAGTCTTTTATTAGAATATATATCAAGAAATAAAAGGAAAAGGGCCATTTTAACGGATGATATTTTATTTGATTACATTCAATATCCTTTCCTAGTAAGAACATGTGGTAAAATAGAAATTTTGATAGGAGAATTCAAAACAACATAAATCCCAGTTCTCCAAAACTTTAATTATAAATTCCAAGAAGTATAACTCAGAATCCCAATGGGGGTATTATTTAAACTCTGAGGGAGAGTGTTGTGGTAATTCTCAGATTATATGAAATATAACGTGACAAATACATGGACAAGATAAGATCCAAATCATTTCCTTTCTAAAGCATTATATGCCTCATAATACAAGGCAATAGGAAGTAGGCAGCATCCCCATTAAATTATCCTTGCCTGCAAAGTTGAACATAAATCTAACTTTAGATATTACTCTTAGAGGAGCAAGTCAAATTTAAATTGTTTGACTTGTCTATTAACGTGTGCCATCTTGATAATCAGAGAAAGAAAATAATTTCCAGGACACCTCTTGCTTCAAGGCAACTCAGTAATTGGAGTGTAATCTGCTCTTCTGTAGGGCAGATTGGAAACTCCCAGAGAATTCACACGCACTGGGAAAATGCTCACCCATCGAGGGAGGAAAGTTGGTGGACAGATAAAGCATATTTCTTTAGAAATCTTTAGATCTCTCAAGAGAGCAATTTTGGCGAATGTGTTTTAGGACCCACAGAACTGAAACACAGCTTTTTATCCACACTTCTATACAGAGGTATCACAAAATTCTCTTCTCATGTCCTATTCACTCAGTCTGCCGAAGCCTGACCTCTCCAATCTCCAGAACAGAATTTGAGGGACTTACATTACACTAGGTGTCTCTCAATGCTCCTGATGAGCTCACCTTCTCCTGGCTCTGGCAATACTTTCCTTACTACTGAATAGCTAGGAATGTGTTTCTACAATTGCTGCTTTCTCCCTGAATCATCAATGTTTCCTATATGTTTTATGTAAATATTATTTATATTCTCATCTTACACAAACACACACATGTGCAATCACACACACACTCCCATAACTCAAGTGCACATATACTGATCTCATGTGCTCCTCTTGCCATGTCAGTGATGCCCCTGCCTCCATTACCTTCTCCTTTAAGCACATTTATTATCCACGGAGATATGACAGACACTGTGTCAACTACACATTTGATCTCATCACATTCTTACCAAAATCCTCTAATTCTGTCCCTACGCCTACAGATGAAGTCCATTTACTCATGTGCCTATTGATTAACTGAATGCTGCTGACTTTTCCTTGTCCCTTTGGTTCATTCTTGCATTGCATATTATTCTCTAGAATACTGAACCTTCATATGTTTTATGTTTCCTTCCACTCTCTTTTTGGTTTAGGCCACTCTCTATAATTATTTACTTTTTTCCTTCCTTTTTTACATTTCTCTTTTCCTTACTCTAACTGGCTAACTTCTGTTCACCTTTTAAATTCAGCCAGTTGAAATGCCTTGTCTGTTTCTTCAGTGATAGATACATTACATTTCATGAGAATAATCTTCCAGGGTTTAATTTTCCCACCAGACTTTAAGTTCCTTGTAGACTAGGACTCTGTTTTATTCTGTTCCATGTGTAGCACATGGCACACAGAGGCTTTTCAAGGAATCTTAATAAACTAAATTCATGCCTTAATAATTGCATTATAAATAAATTGACAACTGGGAAATTTCCCCACATCTCTAAATCATAGTTTCCCCAATTTGTAAAAAGTTGTCATTAATAACTTCCTTAGACAGTTGTGCACTGAAGTACATATCTTAAGGCCTAGTGAAGTATCCGGCTCATATAAGTAGAAAATAATAGTCCCTGTGGCAGACTGTATTTTTAAAAGATAGACACACCAATAAGTGCTCCATTCTACTTGTTCTCTTTAAATACGAGGTTAACACTTCTCCATGGAAAAGTGGGATCTATGAACCTAATAAATCTTTATTGTACGCTACTAAGTTCTAGAGTAATTATGCAGACATAGTAAATGAAAGAGTTCTAGTTTACTTAAAATATCCTATGAGAGCAACAATCAGAATTAGTCTCTTATGTAAGGTATTTGCAAACAATATAGCTATATCTTCATATAACCATGATGGTTGTTTACCACATGGTCAGAAAGGCAAAGCACTAGGGCAAGAAAGACAGGAGAGAATGAAACAACTTATTTCATAATTATTTTCTCCATATATGTCAATTTTAGTCTAAAATGGTGCAAACAGAATTCCAAATTGTCTCTATGACATCTAGTTGGAGCATATGGTCCTAACGATCAAGATAAGTCCCTGATTTCAAACTCACACTGACTATTTCATACTTAGTCAGGGTCAGTTCCCAGCAGGGAAAAAAAAAAAATAATAACAGGAAAATGTGTGGCAGTGAAGATTACTTAAATGTGGAATATGTGGAAGAAGACATGAAATTTCCTTTGCAAAGTCATTTAGAGTCAATAAAAGGAGGAAAAACTGAAACCATTGACTGTTTTGAAGAATAGGTAACAAACACCAATATTCCTTCACAATAAACATCTATAGTGTTTCATATATAGGTAGATACATACAGCTAAAGGAATCCTGCTACTAAATTTAAAATAAGTCATTTGGTTTTCAATGTTGTAGAATCAAGAATAATGTGCTGGTAACAAATCCACATTGTTTTATTTCTAGTGTTCTTATTTTGATTAAATATTGCCTGTGATTCCTTTGAATTCTCTTAATGTTTAATTAGGAAAGACTTCTTGTTTCAGTCAAACACAGAAGCTGTGAAGAAACAAGAAAGTTCCATCTCCTTAGCATTATGAAATGACATGATGTTATTATCTCCAAATCTCAGGTAACACACATTCTGAGTCAATTCATGTATTCATTTCACTGAACATTTCCTGAGCACTTACCATATCCCATAATGCTATGCACCACAGATATTAAGATCCCATAGAAATATCATGTTTTAATGGGGGGCCAGTCTGCTAAGAAAAATGTGACAAGTAGTATAATAATGATATATTCTTGTCCCTTTACAGTAAATACATAATCCTCTCTATGACTCTTAGGCATCAGAAACTATCACAAATAGCCTTTCTTTTCATAGGAGGACTTTTAGGCAAAGGTTACTATAAATATTCACAATGTCCTTTTGAACATTTGTAAGAACAATATGTGTTGATTCTCACCTGCTGCCTTATTACCTTCAAATTCACTATTCTACTCTGTGAGCTATGAAGTTGTGATAGGAACTCTGCAAACTACATTTCCCAGATATCTTTGTCATCTCCCATTAGTTTCTGCCACAAGGAATTTTTAAAAAGGGGCCTGAAAAGCATGAAGGAAGAAGCATCTTCACTTTCTTGTCAGCATGGTGCCAGCAAGAGGATTTAGCCCCACTTGCAGCAACTATACTTCACTCAGCAGTTGCACTTGGCCGTAGACTCCTGCCATTTTTAGAACTTCTATAACAAGTCTCATCAATAATCCTTGGGCTGTACCCACGATCACCACCTAAGAACCAGCAGCAGCCATTCACCTGCTATATATACAACCTTATCCATAGAAATCCAAGGCACATTTCACAACAAAATATAATAGATTCCTTATATTAAATCTCTTCTGTTGTAAAGCCTAATGTATTTTTTATTTTCCTTACTGAACTTTGACTTTACCACAAATATATAGAAACAAATATATGATCACAAGAAATTCACAAGTCTTTGAATGTACCCAAGAATTTATTCTATCATTCTCCTTCCTGATTTTTAAAAATATTCCTACACAAATTCAGTTTTTCAGCAAGTAATGAGTATTTTGTGTGTGTGAATGCAATCATAATTTATATAAAGCTTTCAAAATAGTTATACCAAACATTTTGGTATACATCCACTCTAATTTTGAGGTTTTTGAGGTTTCCTTCCCCATTTTTTTCTATTTATGGGAAACAAGTCAGAAAAAAAAATATTAGATAACAATTGATCAGAAATAACTGCTCTATTGATTTTTCAATTATTTTTAGGAATACCACAGGAATAACTTATTTATATGCATTAAATATAATTTCTTTTTAAACTGAGTTTCTGCTATAGAAAAAGTATAATATATTTAGATATATGCTGAGGAAGTATAATTGAAGTACATATAGACAAATTTTCATATACGAAAATTGACATGATATAAATTTTATATATTACATTTTGCCTTGGAATCTCTAGAGAAAGAGAAAATATGGGGGGTATTTTCTCATATTTTACCACCTCACTAACTAGAACTTATTATTTGTTTGGAAGAATTTGAGCCTTGTAATAAATTATAAATTGTAAATAAATACCATTTTACATCCCTTAGGCACTCAAGTTCAATTAATTGCTATCAAGCATTTTATATGTAGAGATTCTGCCCAGCCAGCTTTGATGACTAGATAAGACCCATTTGGAATTAACAGCATATATTTTTCATTTAAATAATTCATGTGCTAAAATCTTAAGGAAATTAAAACACCTTTTATTTGCCCATTTGGAACATAAAATTGCTTATCAAAATTGTTCCCTGAAATGGTGGGAATGCATTTATTCATTTCCACTAATATCACCTCTTACCAAATATAGTTAGGTGATTCTCTAATTTTAATTGATAAAAATCATGTTGATTTATTTGTTAATTATATAAATTATTAGGTCATAACCCAGACTACTGAATAAAAGTCTATGAGAGACAGGTAGAAGTGTCAACATTGTTAACGGGTATATTAGTTACTTGTAACATTGGGAGTCTATGAAGCATATTTATATAAACATTAGGGCAGTTTTGACTTCTTTAAATCTTCATTACTAGATGAATAACAAAACTGACTGGCTAAAGCTACTGGAATACTGAAATAGAAACACATTCTCAGTAAATTACATATAACACATTATTTAAGAGCATTAAAAAATTAAACAAATTACTATTGACCTGTATATAAGAGACATGTTTAGTCTCAAAAAAATTTTGATAATTGAAAAACCAAACTTTAATTGCTTGAAAAATTAACTTCAGTGGAATCCAGCATTCTTTGATAATACTGAAAAATGAAATGTTATCAAGTGAACACTGGTTACTACTATTTAACAGCATTTTCAATGAATTCTCAAATTATTAGTGAGGATAATGTAATAGTGCTTCAACACAGTACTAATTGTATAACACAGGATGAATAATTTTTCATAAAATATATTCTGGCTAATATTTGCTGAGACCTGTAACATTATTTCTAATTATTATCTGAAAAAATTTCAAACAAATATATATATTTTTACTTTAAGGCAAACAAATGCTATTCTAACAATACATTGTTTCAGGGTAGTCTCCAGACACTTGCAGACAAGGATTCTTGTCTTGCAAAAAATATGTATATGCAGAAAATAAGATTTGGGAGTCTCTTCTCACCTAAATGCAAGAGAGAATGGAAAACAAATGATGGAGAACTAAACAGATGCCCAAGAGAAAATCTGTTTCAAAATCTGAATATAGTCTTATTCCAAATAAATGAGTTGCCAACAACCTTTAAGGATAATTCACATCAGCTGCAAAGGAAATGTGGTTAAAGCTTGTATAATGGTGGCTGTAATCACATATCCATTGGTCTGGGGGGAAAAGTGCATTTTTCTAAGGTAGGTGCTATTTTCAGGCATTTTGTATGAATTTTGGAGAACTACATGCATGTGAGTTATTTTCCTGTCACACATCCTAAAAGAAGAGAATTTGGTACAATGCCAAGGGGTCTCAACACTATAGTAGCACTAGCAGTTTTTGCTCTTTGCCCTCTCCTAAAATAGAATCATTCTTTTTAAAATTTTGTATTACTTTCAAATTTTCTATTGGTTATTTTGGGAAAATGTTGAGCAAATTCACTTAACACTAGAGAAGTTCTACTTAGGATGATCAGTTTTTATTTTTCTAATTTTAGGAATGTTCACTTTTTTATACACTATAATTAACTAGCATCCTTCCTTTATGTCTTTCCCTCTGCTTTCTTTCTTAATTTCCTCCTCCTTCTCCTTCTTTCCTCCTTCTTACCATCCTTCCCTTCCTTCTCACTTATATTTTCCCCAACTGAATTCACAAAGAATATTGGAGATTTTACATGAATTCTTCCAATACTATATAAAGTCATTGGATCCATAAAAGTCGGAACAGAAAATTAAATTTTCTATTAGAAAAAGAAATTCATGTCATGTCATAATATCCACAACTATTATATTTTAAAAAATGTTTTTAATATTCTTAATGGTTACTATGTAATATATATATTATTGTATATATACAGTATATATGTATAAATGCATATATAATTATATATAAATGTATTTATATATTTAATTTTTGTATATTTCATTCATATAATTTATATTTTACATATATTTAATATACATGATTGTCTAGGAGCAAATATGCTTTTTATTAACTTAATTAAAGCTTTCTACTATGGCCATGTCCTATGTTAAGTGATTGCTACAAAAGGGAAACAAGATAAATATACATATATATGCATGCTCTTATGTGATAGGAAGAGGGTGGTGGTTAATATCATGGTGATAATCATTTCCCAAAAGAAAATGTTTCCAATCAACACATTTTGTACCCTAAACTTACATGATGTTTTATGTCATTTGTATCTCAATAAAGCTGGGGAAAAATGATTTTTTTTAGACATTTGTTTTCATTTTTCATGGGTAAGTAACTAAATATAGGATTTATGAGCAGTATGGTAAGTGTATATTATATATTATAACAGCAATACTATTTTTCAAAGTAAGTATTCAATTTTTCATTCATATAAGTATAATCATGCAATAAGTAGTCTTCTGTGTTTGACTTCAAGCAGTGTATCTGGATTTGGAATTGTTCCCCATTCTAAACAAACCATAGTCTGTCTTTTCATGTTAGCTAGTCTTATATATATGGAGTGGTATTAAACTGTGGTTTCAATTTACATTTCTTTGATAACTAGCGAATATTTTTTTGAGAAGTATCTGATCAAAATTTTGCCTGTGGGATTTTCTTTGTGGGGATCTTATTATTAAGTTATTAAAGGAATCAAGGGCTCATTGAAGAAATGACCTATTCCATGGCTGGGAAAAGGAAAATGCAAGATGAGCCTGAAGCAAAGAAAGGAGTGCTTTAAAAACTGAAAAAGAGGAGTATGTTAAAGGAACACAAAAGTCAAGCTGAAGAACTCCAACTGGTTAAAGCTGGAAAATCTGTACAACAAAATAAATAATTATTAACCAATTATAATCCAATGCATTAAATAAATACACACAAGTTCATAATTATATAAATAAATTAATAAATATATAAGTTGAAGAGAAGTGACAATATTTCTTTATAGAAAAACTCCAAATACTGTGCACACACAGCTACTTCCCCTCAGTAACTGCAAAATTAAACGTCTATCTACAGATGACATTTGTATTAATTCATTCAACAAACATATATTGTATACATAGCTCTATCATATATCAAAAAAACACAGATTAAAAAATGTCTCTTCTGGCCTTATCAGAGAGATGCTTGCTTTTTCTTATTTTGATTTCATCTGTCTTTTTATCTTTATGCTTTTTATTATACTTAAAGTAATTGAGGGCTGGAAATAAATTTCAGGAATTTTTAATTTGTAGCATTTAGCAAAATGTTGCACATGCCTGCTCAGCAAGTATTTGATATTTTTTCACATAAAATTGAGGAATGAACAAAAAAATGAAACAATGTATTTCATACATCTGGTCTTATTTTTCCACAATATGATTTAAGAAGAAACATGAAGGCTGACTCTGGCAGATACTCAACATATTTAGTGTTGAATAGAATTTCTCCTAAGCGATGCAAAACTCTTCCTATTTAATGTTTTTATTAAGATTTATTTTGGAATATGGGACTTAATTAAATACTAGCACTCTGTAGTTATCATAACATTATAAATATGGATTTATTGCCCTTAAAAGGCCTTCATAAATGTGAATTCTCATTTGCATTTGATCAATTCATTTTTTCTTTATTATTTTTTAAAAAATGATAGTAATAGATTCAAGACTTGGTATAAAATATTCTATCATCTTTAGTTAATATATCCTGCATTTGAGTGAATTCTACAGCTGAACTATAATCTATAATGAGTTTTAACAAGTATAACACATTTCAGAGTGTACTGCACTATATCAGTCTTTGATATCTTATTTGGGTTTGTGATATTTAATGACATTCTAAGAATGGACTTGCTAAAATATTTTTCTCTGAGCTTAAAATTAATATTAATATATTATTTATATAATATTAATATTATTCTCAGAAATTCCTCTTTAAGAAATTATTCCATAAACTATTTATTAATAGAGTTTTCTACTTAAATGTACTATATTTTGCCTATTTAAACAAATAATTTCATTGTATTTATACTTCTATTTCTTACTGTAATGGTAAGTTATCTACTCAATATAATAATATATTTTTCCTTCTTTTATGATGATAATAACAACTTAGTCTAAACTCTAAACTAATGAAAGACCTTACACATCTATTCCTCTTCAACTATTGAAAGTATTTCTGATAAGTAAATACACAACAAAGCATTTTATTTGTGTGTTTGTAGTGGGTGTTTGTGTGTCTATATGTATTTATTTTTTCATATGCTCCAAGAATGTTTCTCATTTGCCTCAGATATTTTAGACTCTTTTGAGTATGGAATAGTAGCTGCAGGCAGAAAGCAAAAACATTTTTATTTACCCATTGTTATCCATTTTTAAAAATGTTCCATTCACTAAAGTTAAAAAAAAATCTCCTTTCTTAGGAAAATTAAATGTTGCAACCTTTAAAATGACATTTATTCTAAGACTGATTGAAAAACCTTACCTACATTTGATTTTGTTGCTTTCTTTTGAAGAATAACCTGGTAATAATTTTTCACTTACATTCTATGAAAAAAAAAAAAAAAACAAGAACCTGAGTTTTAATATTGTTTCTAGCATTTATGTTCTGGACACTTATGCCTATAATACTTGGCTATATCTACTTCCTTTAGCATTTTCATCTAATATAGTCAGTAGCATCTTTCATAGAAAGGGAAAGGATTTCATATATTCTGTCAATTCCATTTTATATGAAGTTTGACTTGAGTGTTTTAGCTTAGCTGCATAAATTCTGATTTCACCTGTTGTCCAATTTATATTCCTCGTCAAGGATTGAAAAGCTTTTTCTAGTAAGTAGATACATGGCACAATGTGTTATTTGTTGACTCTTAGAATAAAAATCAATAAATTGTTTCCCAAATTATATACCACTATAAGCTTTATTTTTTTTAGCACTTCTCATTCACTCACTTCTTTATTTTTTACTGTCAAACTGTGAGCTTATCCTTATATTGCTAGCATGTAATCTCATCATTTGTCTTATTTCTGCCACTATTTTAAAGCTTCTCTTCTATGAACATTTTAAAAGAATATGGCCATGTGATTAACAGCACATCTAGAATATACCTTGTTGTTTATTCATTTGGGCATATTATGAATCAAATTTTATGAATATCCATGTATATACTTTTGTGTGAATGTAACTTATTATTTCTCTAAGATAAATGTCTATTAGTGCAATTGTTGAATTGTATGTTAGTCCCATGTTCAGTTTTCTAGGAAATTGAAAGAAAATTTTCATAGTGGTTATACTATTTTATATTCCCATCACCAATTTATGAGTGATTCTATTTCTTTCCATCTTTGCCAGAAATTGGTGTTGTCACTATTGTTTTTTATTTTAGCCTTTCTGATATGTGAGCAGTAATCTTTTTGTGATTTTAAATTTTCTTAATGGCTAATGATGTGTAATATCTTCTCATGTGTTATATGCCCCTTTATTTACTTGTATATCTATTTCTGTGAAATATCTGTGCACATCTTTTGCCTATTGTCTTCCTGACTTTTTTGATTTTTTACTGCTAAGGTTGAGAGTTTTTCTATACCCTAGATACAAGTCCTTTGGATATAACCTTTAGATATATGGTTTGCAATTACATTGTCCCATCCTATAGCATGTATTTTTATCCTCTTCATAGGGTTTTTGGCAAGTAAAAATTTCAAATTTTGATAAAGTCCTATTTATGTATGTTTCCTTTTATAAATCATACTTTGGGTATAAAATCTAACTTTTTTTCTAGTGCAATTCTGAAGACTTTTTACAATTTTTTTCTAAAATTTTCATAGTTTTACATTTTACATTGAAGCTGGTATCCATTTGAGGCACTTTTGTATAAGGCATAACACTAAGGTTCACTTTTTGTCTATGAATGGCCAATTGCTCTAGCACCATTTGTTAAAAACACTATCTTTCTTCCATCGAATCACTTTTCCGCCTTTGTCAAAAATAAGAAATTGGTTGAGCATATTTTTGTGGGTCAATTTCCGTAATCTCTACACTATTCCATTGATTTATGTGTTTATCCCTTCATCAACACCACAGCCTTGATTACTAAGATACATAGTAAGTCTTGCAATAGATTAGAATGATTCCTCCTATTTCATTCTTCTTTTCCAAATCGGTTGAGCTTGTCTTTTGAGCTAGTTCTTTGCCTTTCCATATACATTTTAGAATAATCTATATCTGCAAAAAGAAAAATCCCACTGGGAAATCTTACTGGGAATTACATTAAACTTGAATTTTAATTTGAGGACAATCGACACTTTTATGTTTTTCCAATCTGTAAACACAATCTGACCTCCCTTTTTGACGCTTTTTGTCCACCACTTTGCAGTATGGATCTTTAGGAAATGTTCACACAATTCCTTTTATATTTTAAGCATTGTATTGGCCTTTTCTTGTTCCCTTCATACAATTCTCAAAAAATACTTTTAAGTTATTTATTACTTTCTCTAATTTGACAGTGAGAAAATTAAGACCAAAAGATGTCAATAAACTTTCCCATATTACACAGCTAGTAAGAGAAGAACAAAAGTTTCAAACAGTGTTTTATTCCAAATTTCATGCTTTGTTTCCTATGTATAAAAGCTTCTCTTGGATGAAACTGGAACTTCTTATAATACATCCAAAACATACTACATTTATTCTCACTTCCTTATTGATCTTATAATTCTTTTTCCTTTATATAAAATCAATCCATTTCTCTGCCTCAGACAAACTTAACCATACCTTACAATTGTTTGGAGAGTTTCACCGATCACATCAATCTTTCCATCTACCTAGGCCCAGCCAGGCCTTTAGTTTTCTGTAATCCAATTTTGTCTCTAATAACTACTATATAATTTAGAATATATACTATATAATTTAGAAGTTATTGAGCATCAAATAAGCTCACTTGTATATATTTACTTAAACAAAACGCTGAGAAATTGAAGATAAGGACAAGATTTAATTTTCCTTTTGTATTCAACCTGTTCCACCTGGCACTGGCAACTGATTGTTAAAATAGTAGTCTCAGCACAAAGAGTGACTTTAGCAACAATCCCCATATCATTGCTGACTTGTACCCATCAGATTTTTGCCCATCATACTGTCATCTTCTTCTAATTTCCTCTACAGGTGTGTTCATGAATTTATTTCATGCTCCTGCCTTTTGTATCAAAACAAAACAAAACACAAAAACCCCACAATAAAAGACTTATTAACCAAAATCTGAGAAACATGTATAGTGTTTGTAATTAATTAAAGAACACCAGAGTAAAATATTTCCTATGTAACAAAATAATGAATTCATTATATGCAGCACCATGAATTTTGCCATCATTTTCAGTAACAGTTGTATATGTGGCTGCATTGAACATTACTGGTTATTGTCCATGTGAATTATGTGGATTTTACACACTCTTACCTGCTAAATACATAAGAGAGTTTTCCCTAGAGTTTTCCAAGTAAATCACACACATTTATGTTTAAAATACCATAATTTAGGGGTGTCTGGATGGCTCAGTCGTATAAGTGTCTGACTTCAGCTTAGGTCACGATCTCACAGTTTGTGAGTTCGAGCCCCTCATTGGGCTCTGCACTGACAGCTCAGAGCCTGGAGCCTGCTTCAGACTCTGTGTCTCCCTCTCTCTCTGCTGACCCCTCCCCCCCATTCACACTCTGTCTCTCTCAAATAAATATTTTTTTAAAATTAAAAATAAATAAATAAATAAAATAAAACCATAATTTATAGGTTTAATAAAAAATAAATAAAAACCATAATTTGTAGGTTTAGTAGCATGCCATAACCAGTTTTGAAAGCATACTGTGTGTATATATATATATATATATATATATGCTATGTTTACATATAATGTTTTACCATTTTTTTTAAGTTTATTTATTTATTTTGAGAGCACAAGCAGGGAAGGAACAAAGAGAGAGGGAGAGACAGAGAATACCAATGAGGCTCTTCACCGTCAGTGCAGAGCCAGATGCGGGGCTAGAACTCAAACCGTGAGATCATGACCTGAGTTGAACCCAAGAGTTGGACACTTAACCGACTGAGCCATCCAGGTGTCCCTGTTTTTATAAGAATATTAATGTTTTTCCATATTGTACTTAAATTGCAGGAGGGCTAAAAGTGCTCCTTAATATATTCCGCACAATATCTAAATCATGTTCCTCACTATTCACTTAATGTACTGAATATTTGACTCCTCACACACATTTTTCATTTTGAACAGATTAAGGAAAAAGCAATGCCCACAGTGAAATAGAATTGTCATACTAAATTTTATGGTGACTTAGTGCCATGGTAATGTATCTATTACTATGTATGACCTTGCTGGAGAGAACTGCAAAGAGAAGCTGGCTACTAATTAACTATTTTCAAATTGATGTATCACCTCCATGTGGCTTTCTATGAAAGTTTGCAATAAAGGTGAAAGCTAATGACAATCTGACCAGGCATGAATACTGGCATAGATCAAGAATGCCATTTAGAATTCATAAGCCACAATAGCATCACAGGATTCTTTGAAAAACAAAGACTTCAGGTTTAGGGGCCTCAGAAAATCAATTTAACCATGTGTTTTACTGATCCCCAAGGAATAAGATAAAAAAACAGTAGAGATACAGGAAATTATCATTTACTTTATAAGTGTTACCTCCTAGGCTCTCCAGGGAAGACCAAATGCCAAATGAACAACACAGCGGTTCTTTAATCTAGAAGTGAGAGTAAGAATAGTAATTAGGAAAGCTAAGAAAACCAGTAAAATCAAGATTACCTTTATCCTAAATGGGAATTTAGATTTTACCTTTTTGAGGAGAAAATGACCTAGGATCATAGGCCTTTTTGAAATGAAGGAAAATTATATAGAAATACAAGGAATCATTTGTATTGGGACATATACACAATGTATCCAAATTACAAAATTATGAACAAGAAACAAACTTTTAAAAAATAATAATGCTCATTTTCTGCTTATGTTTCAGTCTCTTAATAGATAAAAAAAGAATATAGAAGGAAGGAGGATGAGATAAAAATATAAGAGAATGGAATGCCAAATGGGGAATAGAACTGAAAGAGAGATTCAAAGGAAGGGAGGCTAAGATGTCTGCATATAAAGGAAAGGGAAAGAAATGAGAATGGAAAGGACTACTTAAGATAGGTCAAGGATCGGGTACTACAAACCATGAGTAAATACGTTAATTCCTTTTAGTTTCTTTGAATTATGGGTCACAATGTATTAACACTTCTTATCATAAACCTTTGAACATCTGACTAATCCATCAACCACTTTCAAGGCTCTGCAACTGCTCTTTAAACATATTTGGTCCCACACTGAATAATAATAGTATTGCAACTCACTCTACTCTCTCTAGCTTGGGGTTTACTACACCTTTGAAGCTTTGACATTTAATATTAAATAGTAGCTTTCTGTCTGGAAAATTTTGATGCACAGAAAATTCATAAAAATAAAGGACTATAATTTTTGGAGGCATTTTTTATTTTAATAAATTCTGAGAGTAAAAAGAAAAAAAGCCATATTGATGAAAAGATATATGACAACTAGTAAAAAGTATATGGAAAAAGAACAGCTTGGTCTCAGTTAAATAAAATAGCTATATTTAATTCCCTTAGGCTTTTTAAGTAATACCATAATAAAAGTATATGTTACTGAGTACTTATTTATATACCTGACATGGTTCTAAGTGTTTTATGTATATTAGCACATTCAATCCACTACAAGCTTATAATGTAGGGTGTTACTTTTGTCCTCATCTTGTAGAGCAGTACACTAATAAAGTAGATTTAATAACTTAGCCAAAGGTACACAGCTAATAAGAAGCAGCCCTAGGTTGAATATTTTCCAGATCCCTTGCCCTTAATCTTAAGAAAATTATTATCTTAAAACTTACCATCATAATTAAACAGTAAGCATTCTGTTTTGTTTTTTTTTTTGTCTGACATAAGTTTTGGTTATTCTACATTCAAACTATTTTCTCCCAGTCCATAAGTCAATTAATTTATTTGTGAAAATGCCTAAGTAGTGGGAAAAAATCTTCACTGAGGATACTGGGACAAAGTTAACCACAAAGCAAATAAAATATATACAATATATACTTTTCAATGTCTCATATTAATATTTTTCTATAAAATTCAGAGTGATGGGTTAATTTCAAATATATGAAGCAAAAGCACTAACTCATCTACCTGAGACCTTTAATGCATAATTAGATATTTAACTACCATGCATAGATAAAAGTAACTGGAGCTGTTTTTTTGTTTTTTTGTTTGTTTTTGCTTTTTTTTTTTTTTTTGGAAAGTGCTTTAAATGTAAAGTCAGAATACCTGAGCTTTCTTCCCAGGTCTGCCAGCATGATCTTAGGCATGTCACATAAACGCCAGTCCCTCTGCTCTTCTTTAATTCAGGGAATAACCCAGTACAGTGGTATCCACCCACACTACCTCTCTATGTTCTTGTCAGTATCAACATAAAGGGTGGCTCTTTGAAAAACAATGGTAGTCTCTTAAGTTAAAAAAGAAAAAAATTCAAACCCTAAACTAAATCTCAGAATACACACCAATAGCAAGGGGTGATTTCACAACCAGGTTAACATGTTTTTATTCTATCCAAATAGTATGATTCAATGGTCTGTCTCAGTTGAGTCTAATTCATAAATACCTTTAATGAAACTGTTCATTCAAGAAGGAACAACTTTATGAAGTGAGAATGTAGCCAATCCCTTTTGGCTTTTCCTCAGTGAAAGAGAAAGAAACACGGTCATAGAAGTGGCTTAAATGAACTTTACAAGTGGAGGGATAAGTTACAGATACAAAAAAAAATGTTTATAGTCACCTTTGTGATAACAAAAGTTTTTTCCCACTTCTCATCACTATGTAGAGCATAAATGGCTAATTGAATGCTTACTCATATTCAGCTTTCTGTTCTATATCTCAGCACCAAACATTAAGATAAGTGCTCTATGCTTATTTATTGCCAATAATGATGGCTTATTCTAACAGTCAGAAATTTTATGCAATTTCACAAATAACTTTCTATGTCTTAATAGTAGTAGGTAAGTTTTCCCCTCCCACTTTAGTGATTTTAAAAATAATTTTAAAGCCCACTCACTTGACCTGTGGAGTTTAAGCTTAAGAATTTCTTCTTACAGATTTCATTATTGGTCTTTTGTTGACAGAAGATTAGAGGAGTTTTTATGCTTGGTGAACTTTATTTCAAATGCATTTAATTACAAGAAAATGACTTTTAGCTCATCCCAAAGCTAAGTATGTTTGGGAAACTAAGGAAACTGATAGAGGAGGAGAAGATAAATGCAAACTCTGTCAAACAGTAGCATCCTGGGAAATCAAGGTGAGATGAAATTAGAAACTGCACAGACCCTGTGTGAGCATCAAGGGTTTGTAATAACCCTTGATTCGAGAGGCTGCTCTCAAAGTAAACTTTTGAAAACAATGTTTCCATAAGGACTTCTTAAATTGAAGAGGAAGGATAGAAACTATAAGCATATTTTACCCTCTCTTTCTTTTCTTTAAGAACTTAGAGAATCCCCTTCTCCTAGAAACTCTAGGAATAGAATTTTCTTATATTTTAGCAACTTATCAGTTTTTTCAGTGTTTGTTGGCAGGAATGGTAGGCAAAAGGAAGCCTAAAGTAAATATAATCATGTACAAGAAGGAGTGCTAAATTAAAAATATGGAGAAAGTAACATGTAGACATAGAAGACAGAAAAAAATTGTTGCTAGAGATATCATGGAAGTTTACATAAAGAGGATATGTGAGCATAGCATGGAATGCTTTGGGGAAGCTTTGCAGGTTTTGATGGGTGTAAATCAGTTTTGTATGAGACAAGTATAGGTCTAGCACATCAAGGCCATAAATCAAATTGGACTAACTTAAATTTCTTATCTCATGTTCTGTCTACAACATTTATTTAGTTATACTTCGGTTACTATAATCAAGAGATGAATCTATGTTCTTGCATCTTATTTTTTAGTTTGGCCATCTGAGTCACTTTGGCCAATTGTTAGCAGATGTCACATAAAAAGGATTTGAGGAAGTTGTGTGTCTGTTTCTGGAACAAGCAGGATAGATACTGTTTGCCAATATCAATTTCAATTAATTACACTTTGGTCTATTTCCCTGTCCATTCTTGTGCGTGATTGGTTTGAGTTTTCAGTAAACCTGGGGATTATGCATAACAATCAGTGTGTAATTAAGTCATTCAAAGTTTGTAAGCACCTGCTTACAGGTAGAATGCCACCATTCTAGGTGCTGTGGGCACAGTGATGAGCAAAGCAAAATCCCTATTTCCACTGATTTCACAATAATGAGAAACTTGCCTCAAAGTCGTTATTATGTTGTTAGAGAAGAAGAAAACATCTTTGAAACAACCAAAGACACAAATGAATGTAAAGGATTCAGGGAGTCTGTGTTCTCTTGCCATCTGCAGTCTTTATTTTTTCATCTATAAATTTAATTGTATAAAACAGAGCAGTGCTGTTCAAACTTTAATATGCATACAAATTAGTAGGTCTTAAACAGTGCTCCAGATTCTATATTTCTAACAAGCTCCCAGGTGATGGTTATACCTAAGACAGGATAATTTATTGGACATTTACAAGATTTTGTTTTCAAGGTGACAAAATAATTATAATTGCAATTCATCCAACAGATTCATATTTTCATACTTCCAACACAGACTGTTAGAGATTTTTGCTTATTTTCAAGATTCTTAGAGTTATCAGAATGTGTGTCTTGTTGTTCATGATGACTTAAAAATGTATTACCTAGATGACCACCTAATAATCAGATATTGTCGGGTGTTGTCAATGTATATGTTTTCTATGATGCCACAACTTATATATACAGCCTATACTTTTCCAGAAGACTTCATGTTTCAGCTTTTGCCCCTATCAACCTATCCTCATAGGAAGAGGCCTGAAATACTTTCATAAAATATAACTCACAGCATGTTGTTTCTTTGCTCAACATTCTTCAAGGTCTTCCCATTTCACTTACTATCAGTGACATAACCTTGTATCACCTGGTGTCCTTTATCTCTTTCCCTTCATTTCCTCCTACTCTTCCCTTGCTCACATTATAGTAGTATCTCTGTTATAACTCAAGCAATGGCAGGCACAAGCGACTTTATTTCTCCCACATCTCTTTCCTCTTCCTCAGATGATTCTCACCCATATCTCCTTTCAATCTTGCCCCAAAGTTTACCTCCTCCTATAAGGGCTCCTTTACCCTATATATAGCTATAACTACCCTTCCAAACATTTCTTATTCATAATCACTGCTTTATTTTTCTCCAAGACCTTCATCACCTTATAAAATACTATATGTTAAGTTTAATGTTTGATATCTGTTATCTTAGTAGAAAGTAAATTGTACAGAAGCTGAGATTTTAGTCTGTATTTAATCACTGTTTTTTTCCCCTCACAGTTTCAAGAATACTACCTAACATGTATGTGTGTTTATATGCAAATATATCAATGACTACTTTCTAAAACAAACAATAGCAATAAATGTTATTTAACTTGAGGCCAAGATATATCACAGGTCTTTTTTTTCTTTTTTTATATATTTACATTTCGGGTATTATCTTAATGTCCTTTGGTATTTTTGCACCTTTGTACACCAATCAGTTCATTGACATCTTTTTTTTTTCATTTTATGTTATCTTAGAGAGAAACAGAGCAAGCAGGGGAGAGGGAGAGAGGGAGAGAGAGAGAATCTTAAGCAGACTCCAGGCTTAGTGTGGAGCCTGATACGGGGTTCGATTCTACAACCCTGGGATCATGACCTGAGCCAAAACCAAGAGGTGGACATTCAATTGACTGAGCCACTCAGGTGCCCCGATATGCATCATTAGGAGAAGATTCTGTGACCTACTAAAGGAGTATTTTAGAATTAAAATCTGCCATACTCTTCTTTTCTTAATTGGTTATCAAATAATTTTGGAGAAAGATAAATTGTTTAATGTTTTAAATGTTTTCTCAGGTCATTTTTTCTTTTCTCTTGTTTTAAAATTTTCTACCTTCTGTAGAGCTGACAATTAATCATAGGTTTGTTGGCAGAAGACTGACTATTTGGCTTCTTTATAGAATATGCCTTATGTTTCTTTCTTTTTCTTCTCCACTGCTTTGGGATTTCTCTCTCTTTCCTTTTCTCATTCATATACATATGTATATGTCCCTTTAAAGGGAGAAGAAATTGTTTTAGGCCATTGGAACAAGCCAAAATGGAAGGAATCAGCTTCTGGTGACTTCTCCTAGCCAGAGACTAAGCTAACTTGTTAAAATGTTCATTTTTTTGAGTGTGTGTGTGGGAAACCTCCTTCTGTCTGTTTCTACCCAAGTGTGTGTGGAGTGGAGGTGGGGGTGGGGTGGGAAGGGAGTGGTGATTAAGTAGAGAAGAATTGTTTTTAGCAAAAATTTTGTTCCCAGAACAAACATTATTAGGAATCTGTTTCTCCTGAAGTCAGCAAAGAATTTCTAACACAGTTTCCAAAACTAATTGACTTGATGAGATCTGATTATTTTTTAAGATGTGCCAGATTTCTAGACTTTATCATCTGCTCAGCCAATTGGTAGCAAGTAAAAATATAGTTGTGAAGATGAATACTAATACTGATTAATTAACCTCCAGGCAAGTGCCTTGAGACCTTATGACTTCTTCCTATTCTTAGATCTAAAGCCAGAGCCCTTTTGTACATGAATGTCACCAGAGAATTGAAATTCTTCATTCTATTTTGTTCCAAAAAGGGCCTAAGAAAGTTACAATGGAAAGGTTAATTTAAGTCTAATATTCCTAACAGATTTACTTGAAGAATCTAGAAAATAATTTAGTTTTACATAGTTCTATAATTAGGATTATAGGAAAATCCTTTTTATTCCACAAAGAATTGGCATCTATTTTTTTTCTTAATGAGAATTAATATTATGTAATAGAAGTTTCTTAGAAGGTATCTTTATGTAACAGATAAAGTTATATTTATCTAGATCCTTCTAAGAGACTATAACATAGATTGACAAATTCTTAATAAAATACAAAAGGATACCTTCACAATGTTATGACAATTTTATTTTCTGTGGTTCTCCTTTAGCTCTGACTGTTCTTCAAGGGATCTTTCATAGGTGTTGTGTCAGCTCAATTGCAAGTCTAAAGATGTTTTCTTTGTGAACTGCTCTTTGTAGTGCATCACAATTGTCTTTACTGCTAAAATCCTCCATTGTTATTCTCTCCTCTTGCTTTAAGGCTAACTTTCCTTGAAGTATCCAAAAATGACTGAGCTTGTCACAAGAATTTGGAGAATGTCACTCTCTGTGACTTTGTTCCCATAATTTATCACTTTGGTCTTCAATTTTCATGGACACCATTCAGAATCTCAAAAAGTTACTCATAAAATAGTGCTTTCTTCCAGAAGTGGAAGTTTCTTGGCATTCCAAATCATCCAAAAAGAGTAAACAGGGAGAGTTGCCATGCCATACTATGCTCTTCTCCCTTTTCCTGCACCCCAGTTGCCTCTGCCCTAAAACAAATACATTCATAGATACCTGTCAGAAGTAAGTCCTGAGATGAAGATTAGTATGCAATTGATCTATTAATAAGTGTTCCAAAGAGAAAATTCTAAAAGTGTAAGAGAATCAAAAGAAGAAAGGGGAAGAAGCCAGGCAAAGATGTGATTTCAGTTAATGCTGATTCCACAGGCAAATTCTAGAGTGTCTGTGCCTCAGTGTTTGTCCTGGTTAAAAACAAGGGAGGAAGGCTTCCATTTTGGTTGTCTAAGAGCTACTTTAAGGTGATGTAAATTCCAAAGAACTTCTAATTATGTGGCAAAATGGCCCCAGTAGCTTCAGGGTGATGCTCCCCAGGTGAATGATGTTACAAGCAAAAAAACACAGAAGCTAGGCAAAGAGCGCTTATAAGATTCACTTCATCCTTCTGTAGGCCAAGAAAGTCCCAGTTCCTATGTATACAACTTTTTTAAATACATGCTTAGGAAAAGGAGTGTTTCTTACATTGAAATCACAGATTTGATTCTGCTCAACACCTTAGTACACAAGATGCAAGTAACCTAATTATGCTGTGATTCATGGGAAATTTCTACAGACAATACACTATTGGATTTTTGAATTGTTGCTGTTGGCTGATAAAAGTATCCTGGGATAAACTGGTACACATGTTAATCTAGCAAATACAATGTATGACACATGCATCTATTTAAATTTCCTTATCTAACTTTTCTTCCATATTTGTTTATTGACTGCATAAGATAAATGTTTTAATAGTACATTAAAAATAATTTTCTACTTTTCATACACACAGAGTGATTATTTGGTGGATATATTTGATGCTTACCATTTATTTTCAGTGGAAAAATTGACAGTATCTCAGAACATTTCATGTTAAATAGTCTGGCATTTTCTTCAATTCATGAAGACTACTGAGGCATTAGTAAAGGAAACTACTGAATAAATAATAAGCAATGTGTTGGCCTTGAATGATCAATTTTCAATCACTTAAGAATTGTTCCAGCAGTATCTGGGTGGCTCAGTTGGTTGAACATCTGACTTTGGTTCAGGTCAGGATCTCATGGTTCTTGAGTTTGAGCCCCATGTCGGGCTTTGCACTGATAGTGTGGAGCCTGCTTTGAATTCTGTCTCCATTCTCCCTCCCCCTCCCTTGCTAGCAGTCTCTTTCTCTTTCAAAAATAAATAAACATTAAAAAAAAGAATTGTTCCAGACACTATTATTGGGTAAAAATATGTTCATAGCTAACTCTTAAATGGAGACATTTAAGAAAATGAGGAAATTTTTAGTGTAAATTAAATAGTGCTGCTCAATTAGTTAAATCAGCCTTTTGTTTATTAAATACTGGTCAGTGCCTCAAATTTGTGATTTAAATGATCTCTTTAACTACTCATTATCTTGAGGTAAGACTCCAATTTAAAAATAAAATGTGCTTAATTTTCTGTTCATTTTAAACTTTTTTTTTTTGGTGGGGGAGGTAAGGTGGAGGGATAGAAACTTTAGTGCAGAATATAGAAATTTTTCTGCACTTAGTGATTTTATGCCTACTCCCTAGATATGTAACACAAGATTCATCGAGGGATATTTTATAATGTTAGGTGATATCTTAGGTACTCTGAAGGTATGGTCAGGAAAAGAGAGTACAGTGGAGGAGACCAGAGCTTGAGAGAACATCACTGCTTTAATTAAAAGACACTCCTTACTAGAGAATGTAATTTACTTTTCTGAAGTCATGAGATACCTATATGAGAAAAATACTATAGAGAGGATTGGTTGGGTTTTACTACATTTCCCTTAAAATCTCTATAGTATCCATTTAGAAATAGGTAGAAACTGTTGTAAAAATGGACCTAAAGGATAGAAGAAAATTGCCCACAGAAACAGAGGTTTAAAAGCAAAGCAATTCTCAAATAGGATCATAGCATATTTGACACAAGGGACGACTGAGAGGGAAGAAGAAATAACTTTGGACAAATATCTCTGGGAAACCAAATATTATGAGACAGATAATAAAGGAGAAGCCATGCACATCCAAAAAGAAACAGGAAAATCTAAGAATGCAAAGATATACATTGTGGTGGTGGAAGCCAATAGAGAAAATGTTAAAATGTTACCTGGAGGATACAGTCAACTGCTTATCTGGTGAAGCCTGATTTTCTTAGCACTTATGGCCAAATGCTGACTAGCATTAGTTGCCATAGCTCCTTTTTTCCCATTAACAGGATCAAAGTTGCAGGTGATTCATTGTGCTTCTACAAGTAATATTTTATTTACTATCCCTTTGACCCATTTCCTTTCCCTTCTGGTAATAAGATATGGTCAGTGTTTATGAGAAGCTATTGAAATTGTG
The DNA here is from genome assembly GCA_028646485.1 of Cryptoprocta ferox. NCBI lineage: Eukaryota > Metazoa > Chordata > Mammalia > Carnivora > Eupleridae > Cryptoprocta > Cryptoprocta ferox. Next base: position 66,504,235 of record CM053576.1, on the reverse strand, counting down.
AAAAAACTGTTACATTGTACTGAGGAGTAAGATGCCATGCTTTATGTTTATTAATTATCTGGGAATAATAAAAACCCCATTGGAACACAATATAATGAAAAATAATGCAATTAAAATATATTACTGGACTGCCAATGTGTATGAGGAACTACTTTTGACAATGGGATGCAGAGGTGAAGAAGACATCTTAAACATATCTTGGATATAAAGAAATTATGGAGAACTGGATGAGATAAATGAGGAAAACAGAGTCATTGTCATGTGCCTAGGCTTTGTAGTTATTTATGCCAGTATTCCCAAAGGACTCAGCTACCAAATAAAGAGGAAGATCCTAGAACCTAGAGATAGATTTTAAAAAAATGCAAAAAATATTTTCACCACATAAGCATGCCTTAGTGCTAAAACGTGATGGTTGGTAGTCTGAAATGGAGAAAAATATGCCCCTGAAGCAGAGAACTGAAGTACCAAAAGTTACCTTGATTATTCCCTCTAGTAATATCTCTGAGAGTGGCTTGGAGCAGCCAGGTAGAGTAGAAAGCCACTAAAAACAGCTTATACTATGGAGATCTATAAACACAATAATAAACAAGACTAGAAGGCATTATCATTATAAAGTATAATTCAAAGCAGTGCATTCTAGTCCCACATTTTGGTGGTTTGTGAGAACACTTATTTCTTTTCAAATACAGTTGTGGGGATAACAGAAGTAGGTGCGGTGGCAGTTTATTTATTTATTTATTTTTCTGGGGCTTAGTTTTTCCTTATGTATGTTTTAGGCTCATGCATTTACTCCTGTTTTTATACTCCTACATTTTGATAATATGGCATTCTGAGAATTAGAAACCAACATTTTAATTTGATACTTCCAAAAGAAAAAAAATAGTATTATTTCAGATAAAATATTTTTAGGTATATGTGGCAAAATTACAATAACAGAAAATGAAACAAATAGTATGAACTTCTTTCCATTTGGTTTAGCTCTTTCTTACTGAAGGCCAACTTCACAAGTTTCAGAAGGGCTGACTTACAGCATCTCCATTCATTATCATTTGTTTCTTCCTAGGTCTGATGTTATCTCATAGATTATCTATCCTTTTGATTCTTAATCAAATTTCTTTATTTTATAAACTGTATGTAAGACTAAATTTATGTCACTTTCACTATTTTTTTACTTAACCTTATCTGATTAAAATGTAACAAAATATGTATCTCAAAAGTTTAAAGATACATAAAAAATCTTTATCCAAGACCTGTCGGGGAAGGGGGTACGATACTTCTTCAGATTAAAAGAAGTGAAATATCATCTTTTTGCCTAATGATCCAAATTTAGTATATTTGGATATACTATCAAATATTATGTAAGAATACCACTTGTTGAGTCGAATACTTTGAGACAGCAGCTTGGAGATACAGGAGATAGTTCTTTCCTATTTGGTTGGGATTTACTTCCCTTGTAAATCTAGCCCAATTTTCTAAAATATTTACCAGAGTTTATGAGTACAAAAGGCAGAGACTTAAGAGAGGATGGATTTTAAATAATGAGCAGATCTGGAAAAATGAGAATAATTTTTGTTACTGTATGTTTTTTGTATCAGAAAGTTTCCTTTTTCCCATGACTGACAAGGCTTTCTGATCTGGTCTCCGCTGGCTCCCAAATCTCATCTTCTACTATATTACCACTAACCTACTTCTGCACCAACACTGATTTCCTTATTGGTCCTCGAATATGGCAAGGCAGCCGCTACCTCACAGCATTTGCAAATATTCTTCCATGTGTCTGAAAGAATGGCTTACTTATTCCTTCCTATATTTCTGTACATACATCACATATTTTTATCTCCTGATATAGATAGAAAATACCTCCCCATTGGGTTCTCTAGTTTTAAGTGCATTTTTATACTTCATAGTTTCATAGCTTATTTAAGTATACTTGACACACAATGTTACATTAATTAATTACAACATAGTGATTGAACAATTTTTTATATTATGCTATGCTCACCAGAAGTATACCTGCCATCTGTCACCATACATGGTATTAAAATATCATTGATTAAATTCCTTATATTGTGTGCCTTTTATTCTCCTGATTTATTCATTCCATAATTGAGGGCCTATATCTCCCAGTATCCTTCACCCACTTTGCCCATCCCCCACCCCCTTTGGCAACTATTAGTTTGTGCTCTGTATTTATAGGTCTAATTCTGCTTTTTGTTTGATTATTTGATTTTTTTTTTTTTACATAACCCATATAGGTGAAACTGTGTGGTATCTGTCTTTCTCACTCTGTCTTATTTCACATAGTCACTTAACATAATACCTTCTATCCATCTATATTTTCACAAATTGCACAATCTCATCCTTTCTATGGCTGTGTAATATTTTATTGTGTTTATATAACTTCTTTATCTGTCTAACAATGTACCCTTGGGTTACTTCCACATCTTTGCCATTATAAATAATGCTGCAATAAACATAGAGGTAAATATATATTTTTGAATTAATGTTTTCATTTTCTTTGGTTAAGTATCCAGTATTGGAATTACTGGATCCTATGATATTTCTAATTTTAATTCTTTGAGGGAACTCCATACTGTTTTCCACATTCTCACCAACAGTGCACATGGGTTCCTTTTCTCCACATCCTTGACAACACTTGTTATTTTTTATCATTTTTTTAAGCCATTCTAACAAGCCATTCTGAGATTTTAATTTGCATTTCCCTAATGATTCATGATGTTGAGCATCTTTTCTTGTGTCTGTTTATAAACTGTATGCCTTCTTTGGAATAATGTCTATTCAGGTACTCTGCATATATTTTAATCAAATTGTTTGTCTTTCTGGTGTTGAGTTGTACAAGTTTTTCATATATTTTGGATATTAATCTTTTGTCAGATATATAATTTGCAAATTATTTTCTCCCATTCAGTAAATGGACTTTTTGGTTTGTTGGTAGTTTCCTTCCTTGTCAAAAGCTTTTTATTTTGATGCAGTTCCAATTGTTTATTTTTGCTTTTATTTCCTTTGCCTTAGGAAACATATCTAGAAAAATGTTGCTATGGCCAATGTCAGAGAAATTATCGCCTGTGTGTTCTTCCAGGAATTTTGTTGTTTCAGTTCTCACATTTTAGGTCTTTAATCCATTTTTAGTTTATTTTTGAGCATGGTGTTAGAAAATGGTCCAGTTTAATTCTTTTGTGTGTAGTTATCCAGTTTTCCCAGGACCGTTTATTGAAAAGACTGTATTTTCCCCACTTTATATTCTTGTCTCCTTTGCCATAGATTAATTGACTATGTTATCATGGGCTTATTTCTGGACTTTTAATTCTGTTCTATTGATCTCTATATGTATTTTTGTGCCAGTACCATATTGGTTTGATTACTACAGCTTTGTACTATATCTTGAAATCTGGAATTGTGATGCATCCTTGAGTTGCAACTTTGGATTAAATTGTGTGTTGGTTTACAGTGTAATGGCCTCTTAAGCTCCAAACTCACCCTTTTTGCATGCTATGTAAAAATGGATTGGTTCCTTTTATTTTTCCCTTTTTTCTTAAGCTTAGTTAGTACAGTGCTGGAGAGAGACTACAGAAATAAAGCCTTTGATTTGTTCCAGAATTCTTTTGAAGGCTCTCAGGCAGGCTCCTGCAGAGCATGGCTTGCTTAGCACTGAGCTCCTACAATAAGACCAACTCCACGAGTACACTCCTTGCAGTTTTGCAGCTTCTCCAAATCTAGTACACACTAGCACCACCCAGTGGCCATGTAATTCCCTGGGAACCTCCTTCAGACAGCTCTGAAGACAGAGCCTTTGATGAGACGCCTCCCCATGAACAACATTCTCTAGCATCTTATAGTGCAGATTTCTGGCAAGTTACAGAAAACATATTTTCTATATATTCTGCCAGCATTGCCTCCTACCAACTTCCTTTCCATTCTGAGCTGTGTCCTTGCTCTCTCCAACAAAATCTGGATCACATCCTTCATTGGGGGTGGGTAGATGAGCGGAAGTCTTCTTTGAATGTCTTATCTCAGCCCTAGAGCAGTGGCTATAACATATCATATCATATCATAACATATGTAATATATCATATATGCTTACATTAAACATATTTTACATCTGATATTAAAAATTCTTTAGAGTCATCTTAATTTCTTACTAGTCCACATGTTTTAATTCCAATCTTGTTATAATTAATAATTTTCTTATTCAACTTTCTCTGTTTTGATTCCTGTGTGTTTTCTATTTCCAGATTGGACTTAGTCTGACATATAAGCGCTAAGAAGGTACAGCAACAAGATAACCTGAAACTATGCAGTGACATGCCATCCTGGAATAAACTACTTTTGAACTTGATTCATATAAATAGAAACAAATAACTTGTTTAAATTATTGTGACTTTTGGTTTTTCAGCATCTAAATATCATCCTACTTAGATAAGTAGCTAAGCTAATCTTATTTTCCCATAGAACACCAAATATGCCCTTTCAAGTGGTCTGGATAACAGGGCCTGCTTTCTTTGCCATTTAGTAGTTGTCCTGTAAACATATGCTGAAAAAATGAGGCACATGGATTGTAATGGCTATACAAACTGACAGTGAACTCAGTAAAATAAATACATATGATTGCAGCCCAGTATTATGTAGAAAACATTGTATAACAAAGTGAAATAATCTCCTCTCACTGATTATGGAAAAATGATAGATGAACTTTAAGCAAAATTGTCTAATTGAAAAATACAATGCCACATTCCTCAAACACCCTTGAAAATATTTAGAGTTAACAAGATAAACATGGATGTTAAGAGAAAACCCTGAGGCACCTTACATCCCACCTTCCTCTTAATAACCAATCTTTTACTAGCATTCGTTGTAATAATGTTAAAACTATTAACTTTAAGGAGAAACATTATAGACTGATTTATGGTAAGCATAGATATTTTCATTCCTTAATCATTTTTCTGTGCAATAATTTTGCTGTGGAATCTATGGAGATAATTAAGACATGATCACTTCTCCTCAGAACTTCCCAGTGTAGGAGAGGAGCTGCATATTAAAACAGCTTTGAGATAAAAGGAATAAAAGTGTACTATAAATATAGAAAGAAGGTTGTGTGTAAATGAAAGAGATAAATAAATTGAATACAACTGAGGGGACAGGGCAACTTTCTCAAAGATTATAGGATTTTAAGTTAAACTTTAACAATAGAAGTCCCTGAAAAGTCAGCATAGGAGAAATAAAGGATTCCAAGTAATATCACAAAATTAAATCCATAGAGCTCAGAATATTCAAGAACTTTTCAGAAAATGGTGAAGAAAACAATTTGTTTAAAGTTGTTTGCATGGGACCTGAGAAATAAAGTTGTGATGACAAGTTTTAGCAAATGGAGGAACACTGGAAGTTCTAGTTGGTGAAGAGACAAGAAAACTTTTAAACAAGGGTGAGAAAGGGGTAAAGAAATTTTCTCAAGAAAGCTGTTCAGAAAGGCATGTGTAGGAGAGATTGGAGATATGAAAGACTGGAAGTGAAAAGATCAATTATTGAAATTATTGTGGTCATCAATCAGAGTACTTAAGGCCTGGATTTAGAAAGTGGAAACCAAAAAGGAAGAAGCGAGCAAAAGATATTTTGCAGGGAACACCAATAGAATTTTGTAGCTGATTAAATTCCAGTTGTTAGGAGAGACTAAGATTTATTGTAAGATTTTGAAACTAGTGAGAATGGCTGCATATATAGAAACTTGCACCCATCTTATTAGAGTTCTTTCTTTATGTGGTTTTGATATGGATTAACTGGAAATATTTTGTTATGCTTTGGAATAATTTAAATACTGTAGCAATTATTATTTTCTTAAGCCTGGTAGTATTCATGCATAAAATCATTTGAGATTGGTGTAAATTTAGTGAAAATTTAATTTCCACTACTCTCTGTGGAATTTATGTTTCCATTTATCAAGAAAAATCATGAATTTCATCACAACTTTCAAGCTTATTTGTTGAAAAGTGTATATAATATTCTATTGCATTCTATGCCATCGATAGCTATCATTCTATTTTGTTTCTTCCTTAGACTTACTGTACATTTATATCTCACTATACTACTGATCACTTAAAGAATCAGTTTTGCAGGGTCTTTACTAAAATAATTTAATGAAAAGCCACCCTTTAGTAATTGTTGCTAATTTCTTATTTTATTTCATTGTCACCAAAGAATATGGTTTATAAAATGCTTATTTTTACTATATTTTTTCTTTCCATGCATTCTTATAAATATTTCATGCAGTTAAAATAAGATATACATTCTCTATTTTATGATTATATATTATCATTTGATTTACTTATAGTCATTTACCCTCAACTTTTTTTAATCTGTTTGATTTTCATGATTTAAAATTGGTAAAATAAAGTCTCCCATCATTGTTCAGATTTTTGTATAAATAGATAGATAGATAGACAGATAGAAAGAACATTATTTTTATACCACCGGTTACTTCTAAATCTTTATGCGTATAAAGTATTAATACTGAATTTTAAAATTATAAATAATATCTTCAGACCTTAATTATATGTAATGAGAAAACCAGCATACTTACAGTTCCCTCATGTGTCTTCCTTCTCCCTCTCAATTTTTGTTAATATTAAAATATCTACATTATCATGTTTTTTTAACATTTATACTTTTCTGTATTTCTAATTTTCATAGTTTTTACCCTTATTTATAACTGAAAGTATTTAATACCTGTTATGGCTTCTCTAGTGATATTTTGGTTTGTAGAATTTTGACATCCAGTAACCTTTTTTTAAGTTTATTTATTTATTTTGAGAGAGAGAGAGCAGAGGAGGGACAGAGAGAGAGGGAGAGGCAAAGAATCCCAAGCAGGCTCTGTGCTGCCAGCACATAGCCCAATGTGGGACTCAAACACATGAACTGTGAGACCACAACCCGAGCCAAAACCAAGAGCCAGACACTTAATTGACTGAGACACCCAGGAGCCCCCTGGTGACATCTAATAACTTTTTAAAAAGTAATTTAAAAGTATATTTTTCCTTGAAATTCATGTATTTTTAATTTTGTTTTAAAATTTTAGCAATTCAGTTATACAGTTTTTAGATTTATTAGATTATTTTCCACTGAAGGACTTTATAATGTTTACATACCATATTTAAGCCATGAAATGCTGCTGTAAGAAATTTAAAGCCTGCCTGAATTTTTACTCTTACATAAAATTGTTTCTTAATTGTTGGTGAATTTTTTCCAAACAAAAACACTCATAAATGACCTCCAAATAGTCCCAGAATAACTTTTATTTCACTACATGTTTACAAGGAGAACAATGTCACCTGTACTTTCAAAACTGTTTTCCTGAAAAAAATTCTTTTACGAATATATGGTTTTACACAGGAATGAACTAGCAGTCTGGGTAAAAACTAAAACAAACAAACAAACAAACAAACTAAACTAAAAATAAAAGTATAAGAATGAAGTATTATAACTATTGAGTTCATTTTATAGTTCTTAGAATTTTGTTTTTCTGTAATTCAGCTCTTGAAAGGATTTCTCATGGTATACTAGAAGCAGAATTAATATGTACTGCATACCAAATTAATGCAGTTAAAAACATCCAGGTGAATTATGTTTTAAAATTGAGGTTGGCACTACCTTATCGCTCTGTTTTTTGGATCCTGTAGTCATGAAAAGTGCTTACTCAAACACCTAATATTAAAATAGACTATATTATTCTCTATAATTCATTAGATTTGTACCACTAATTTTCTGCTTTCTACATAGATTTTTGACTTTTTCTTGATCATTGAGCTATCTCTTACTCATCTTTAAGATCCCAATTTAATTCCCAAGACCCTGGGGACACTCATTGGTGAATTCTAACCAACTCAGTTCCTTCTTCTCAGCATTCATAGAGTATTATATGTTATTATCCATATTTAGCCCCTCATGTATTCTTACTCTATATTGTTCCTAATTATTACATGCTTGTTTATAGTATTCTTCCAATTTTCTCAAGGGCATGGACCATGCTTTTTCCCATAACACCTAGGCCCTCAGTCCTACAACTGCACAGACCCGAATTTCCCCCAAAACATGAATAAACTGGGAAGTAAAATTTTCTCCAGGGCCTCCAGACAAGAACTCAGCCCAGCCAACATCGGATTTCAGCCTTATGATACTCTGAATAAAGAACCAAGCTAGAGGTAAGGACTTCTAACCTGTAGAATTTTGAAGTAAAAAATAGGTGTATTTTAAGTCACCAAGATTGTAGTAATTTGTTACATAGCAATAGAAAACAAATTCACCATATGAAATTCTACCCATACTGCAATTCATAGAAAGCCCACGGTATGAAAAATTCCATAAGTTTCATTTAATTCCCTTGGGAATGCATATAAATAATACCAATTCATGCCACTTGTCTGGTGCTTATCAGATTCTATCATTACTCATTGCTGAACATTTCATGTATTTCTTCAGACTTGTAAACAGGTTAATTGAATAGCAAGCATTCTGCACATTTATCTACGAGTTATTACATGAAGTATATTATATATATAAATCCATCAAATCTTCACAGTCACCCAATAGCCCTTTAGATAAGCATAGTTAGGGATAGGGATGTTAAATAAATTATCCAAGGTCATATAGAAAATAAACAAGAATGGAATTCATATAATCTTACTCTATTGCCTATATCCTTAGCCAGGGCAGATAGTAATGCTACACGTCTGCATAGCCTCAGTCTTGGTCCCTTTTGGCCATGTGCATAGCCAAAAATATAGTTGAAATATTTACAAATAATATGAATATTTTTTATTTTATCAATAAAGAACATTTGCTAAATATCTAACAGCTATGGAAGATCCCTAGTTAACGCTCTACGGTGTTGAAAGATCCTCCTAATGCTTACCATATAATGAATTGTTTCTTTAATATAATCATGAAAATAAAACCCATTCTCCCTTCTTAATAACCATTCTAAAATGTGTACAACTCTTCCACAAGGAGAAATTATGTCTATTGTGTAAAGGGATGAAAAATATATATTTTCATATTTTATGTATAAAATTATATTTATCCAAAGTTGTCTTCACCGTGTATTTAATGATTCCATGAGCAAATAGAGTCACATAGTTCTTGGTAACCAAATGAGGTTAGAAAGTTGTCATTCTTGCATATACTTTGCATGATATAAGACAACTATGAGCGGATATTCCAATGTTGCAGTCAGAAAAAGTCCAGAATGCCCATCCTTGGAAGCATTTACTCACTCATGTGTTTAGAACTTGGCTATCGGTTCCTAGTGTCTGCCTCTTTGTGGAGGTGAATATACTGGCTTTTAAAAAGTCTTAGGTTACTGAAATGATATCTTGAAAAAAAATTGGGTAAAATCTTTGATTACTTTTCTCTTTGTTTTTGAAAGTTGCATGTCTCTGTAGTTAAATGAATCAAAATAGGTTTCAAAGAAGGGAGCCAGCCTCACAATTTGAAAGATCCAAAACATTGTCCAGGTATTTTCTTTTAAAAAATGACCATGCATGTGGATAGGTATTTTTGAAAGAGAAAATATAATAACTATATATGCAAGTCCCGTATTACCTATTGGAATAAATATAAACTACACTTACTCTAATGGTATACTTTATAATCTAAGGATTAGCACTATGAAAATTATTTCACATGGGCAGTAACACATGATTCTTTTTGATTTTGTTTCCTATATTACATGATTCTTCCTTTCTTATAATATTCCAATAGTTAGAAAATTGGCGGTGGGTTAACTACTGATGGATGATAGCAATTAAGAGTGATTCCACTCTAGTTGATTATTTGACCCACTGAATGATAAAAAAAAATCAAATATAGAATCAATTGTGTGTTTCAGCACTGGCTTGGAACAAAATCCTATTAGAATATTAAAATACATTAACTTTTAATGATTATGGCATGAATAAATCTAATGGACAAATAATTAACTTGGTATCAAAGGAGTAATAGACAATGCTGTGCATTTTTGTTAACACATTAAATTTAGAATAGAAATTATATGAACTGTATTCAATGTCTAAAAAAACTGAAGTAAATTTAAGTGGATTTTCAATTAATTTCAATTAATAGCTTAAGTGTTATGGATGTAAGTTTAATATTCATCTTATAGCTAGAGTTTTAAAATAGATAAGCATGTGAATTTTTTTAAAAGAAAACAGGTTAGATCAACTTGTAAGAGTATTCCGAATATGCAACTAATGTACATCAATTATTTAAAATAAAATAAAATGTTTTTTCTTAATTTGTTTCTGTATATTCAGATACATAACAAAATATGAAGAAAATGAAAATTATCGGCATCCTGTTACCCAAATTAATATTTTGTATACATTTATCCATATATTGCTATACTACCACATGTATTCAACACATGTGTTATGGGAAAAATGCTGTTTCTTATCTAAATATTTTCTCTAAGTTATATATTGAATTGTTTTTATCATAAGTATCTGTCCATGTCTGAAAAGATATCATTGATAAAATGTTAAATTACTGTGCATGTAGGAATACAACATCTAAAATGTGTATTAATTTGATATTATAAAAGCAATAAGTGCTTGGAAATAGGAAAATTAAATAATTTTAAAGAGTAAGGAGTGTGTACTTTACTTGCCCACTACCAATCACATTTATAGAAATAACTGTCAGATGACAGAAAAAATATATATACTGGTCTCTGCACCCAGTTTCTAGCACAGAGCCCTTGAAACCCTTTTAATTGTCAAGGTAATAAGAGTGCTAGTTATGTTTTAATATTTGGTCTTCGGTTCCTGACACAGGCCTCCTAAATTCCTTGGAATTTCCTGGGTGATAGGAGAGTCCTTTGTTCAAATGAGGCTACTCTGAATGGGCTCATGGTTGGCTTCTGGATGGGTCCGGTCACCAGGGAGACCAAGCCATTAGAGTTTGAATTTTCAGCCCCATACCCCCACTACCCCACAGAGGGGAGAGGCCTCTGACCTGGAGTTAATAATTGACTATGGCTAAGTGAGGAAGTCTCCATACACTCCCAAATGTATAATATACAGAGAGCTTCCAGGTTGGTAAATGCATTCACATACCAAGAGGGTGATGCACTCCAATTCCACAGACATAGAAGCTCCTACACTTGCAATCTCTCAGACCTCCCCCCATGTATTTATTTATCTGGATGTTCATCTATATCCGTTACATGGCCTTTGATAAACTGATAAACATAACTCAATGTTTCCTTGAGTTCTGTGTGCCACTCTAGCAAATAATAGAGTTTAAGGAGGGAATTATGCAAACCTCCAATTTGTCGCCAAGTTGAACAAAAGTTGTGGGCAAGAGCAACCTGGATGTATTACTTGTGTTTGGAATCTGAAGTAGGAGGTAATTATGAAGGACTGATCCCTTAACCTGTGGGATCTGACACTAACTCCAGGCAAATGGTGTCAGAATTGAGTTAAATTATAGGACACCCAGCCAGTGTCAGAGAATTACTTGGTGAAGAAAAAAACCCACACGTCTGGTGTCAGAAAGTGTTGTGAATGTGGTAGCAATATGAGAGTAAAAACAGAAAACCAGGAGGGAGACTGAGGTTTTATCCCATCTTAGTGTTACTAACAGCTTTATTTGCAAGCATCCAGGTGTCGTCTATGAATATAAAGATCATATACATTCAAAATATGCACTTTATATACGGTGTAATGTTATATATATGCCATTCAGTAATATTTTTCACCAAAAATGGATATTGTTATCTATTCACATCAGACTACATTTATCTATTACTCTTGCAATAGCTGCAATTTTTCAAAAGTATACATGCATCATAATTCATTTCCTGAATATACACTTGATAGGAATCTAGGTTATTATTAATATTTTTCTTTAGGCAATAATGCAATGGAAACCATTATGTTTATATATTTGCATACTTATTTATTTAGGCTTAATTCTCATAAGTAGAATGAGTAATTCAAAGGATATAAATTTTTCACTTTTTTTTAAAGTCTCAGACTTTTAAAAAAAAATTTTTATGTCTTTATTTTATTTTGAGAGAGAGAGACAGAGAGTGAGCAAGGGAGGGTCAGAGAGAGAGGGAGACACAGAATCTGAAGCAGGCTCCAGGCTCTGAGCTTTCAGCACAGAGACCAACATGGGGCTGGAACCCATGAACCGCGCAAGATCATGACCTGGCCAAAGTTGGACACTCAACCAAACCACCCAGGTGCCCCAAATTTTTCACTTTTTATTAATATCTCCAGATTGTTCTTTTAAATGGCCATATATGAAAAAAATGATTTTTTCATAAATTTATCCCAAAACTCCTATCATTAAAAAATTGTTTTCTGGGGCATATGGCTGGCTCAGTTGGTAGAAGATGCAACTCTTGATCTCAGGGTAGTGTGTTTGAGCCCCAAAGTGGGTGTAGAGAGTCTTTAAAGATAAAATCTAAAATAAATTATTTTCTAACATTATCTTATTGCCATTTCAAAATTGTTATTTAGTAAGGAGATATAGCACTAGGACTTGGAAAAGAGAAGGCTGATGTGAAGGAATGATGTTGTGCATTTGTACATCTATGACTCTTACAAGTCTTAACTTTGCATGTTTGGAAATAATCTAGGCAAGAAGAAATAGATTGCTTTCCTTACTCTATTGATTTCACCAATTTTCTCAGTAAAATGTTTGAGTAGATAGCATGTGTTAGCCTTTGGGGAAATACTAGTAAATCTGATATACATGATACATTCCAACTTTCATAAAATGTGCAGTTTAGAGCTATGGTTTGCACTTATAAAAATCACTTGAGGTGTTTATTAAAAATAAGATTTCCTGAAGTTGTCCTCCAAACTTCTAATTCACTAGGACTTATTTGTGAAGCAGAAATCTATAATTTATTAGGCACATTAAGTGATTCCAATACAGGTAGCCTCAAGATCATCATAATCAATAATCAATGTCAATCTTGAAGAAACCCATAATTTTTGCCTATGTCTAAGTACAACATATCTATCACCAGAATAATGCCTGTAATTTTTATTCTGTCCAATACATATACTCACCAAATCAACAGGTCGCATGGAAGAGCTCATTATAAATTTGCTGAAATTCTATAGTTCTGTGGGTTATATTCACATCATGAACTAAGCACAAAATCTTACCTCATTTTCTTAATGTGATTCCCTTTATATAGTTCTCCTCTATTAAATATATTGGTAAAATAAAGTTAATATAAATTATTATTTTAAATATATTAATTTTAGATAATACAAAATATTTTGGAGTCCTGAAGAGTTTTCTGGGCCAAATTTTAGAATTTCTATAACTAGATCTTAGTTTTCTCATACAGGTCTATCTCTACTTGGCAACTACTATTCATAGTCCCCAAATCACATCTTACTTGTCCTCATGGACATACATCCATCAATTTCCATGTAGTGTCTAATACATTCCATTTCTCTTCTTCCGTGTTGTGATAATTACCTAAAGGCTGTTAAAATAGATTATGATATTCTATTGCTACCAGTGCCACTGGTGCTGGGTCTACTAATTGCATACATGGATAGTTTAGCTTTTTCATGTTCTGTATCATATTCTAAAGCATTAACAATTAGTGTGGCTATTAATATATTCTATTAAAAATGTCTTTCTACTTTGATTGTTGGAACCAACACAATAAAACCTTGGTTTGCAAGCATAATTCATTCCAGAAGCTTGCTTATAATCACTTGTATATCAAAACAAATTTCCCCAAAAGAAATAATGGAAACTCAGATGATTTGTTCCACAACCCAAAAATATTCATATAAAAGTGATTATAGTACTGTAATAAAATACAAAATAATAAAGAAAATACAAAATATAGAGAAAAATAAACAAATTAACTTGCACTTACATTTGAAAACCTTCATGGCTGGTGGGACAACTTTCATTATCACTAACAGAATCACTGCTATATTGGCTCAATGGAATCTTTTTTTTTTCATGCAACTTTAACAAGGAACCTATCCAATGACACTTGCTTTTGCCTCCTTTTGAGGATTTAGTGGAAATGTGACACTGCATTGTCATTAAACAGATTCATTGCTGACACTGCTACAGCCTTATTCGGGTGGTGCTCTTCCACAAAACTTTGCAATGTTTCCCACATTTTACACATATCCTTAATCTCATTGAAGTGAGGGATTCCTCCACCTTTTTCTCCTCCCCTGAAGCCGAGATCTCCTCCATAACCTCTTGCTGCTGCTCGTGATTCAACAGTTGGATGGAACAGTCAGAAGCTGGTGGTGGGCACCTTCCAACGTTCTGAAAAATCATTGAATTCTGCCATACACTGAGTCCTGAGACCAAGCATCTGAGCATGGGAGACAATCACCCACAATTCCACAGAAAGCAAGAGAGAAGAGCCATTGGTTCAGTGTGATCATGTGACATTCAGCATTACATACTACTCATATTACAAAAATTGCTCTTTTATCAAGTTAAAATTTATTAGAAATGTTTGCTCACCTAGCAGAACACTTGCAGAACAAGTTATTTGCAATCCAAGGTTTTACTGTACTTGGAATTCCCTCTTTCCTTAATGTTCCTTCTCCCTCCCTCCTAAAGAGATATTCCATTTATATGCAAATCAACCCTTACCAAGTTACTATCCAGAACATCTATATTCTCAGCAATATGTATATATCCCTAATGACAGATTTGCACAAGCTATGCCTCTGCTACATGTGTCTTGCCTCATACCTTACTACTATCCCAGACAAAAACAATTGTTTTAGCCATAGTGAACGACTTAATTTCCTCAAGTTTAGAAGTGTGATTAACTCTTTCAAATTTCCTATAATTTGGATATTCTTTCTTTATCTAGACCGATAAAGATTTAGCCATCTCCCTCATCCAAATTTCTACTTTGCTTTCAGGACTAAATTCAAATATCACCTCTGTGAAGTGTTCTTGGTGTCCTTTCTCTCCAGGGCTCCCACTGAGACTAGCTCATGTGTCCTGAAATCCAGCCCACATTCCTTTCACTAGCCAAGTCTTGAGCCCTGGTGAACGGAATATGATAAGAAAAGTTGTTTATTGCTCTTTTACATAAGTGAACCATCTACTTTAAAGTTCATTACAAAGGAGAGTGTAGTTTCACTCAAATTAGGTGCCCATATGGACTACTGGCAATCCAATATAACTTTACTTCTTTAATCACTCTGCCAGACATAATGAATAGATGAAAAGGAAAAAAGAAAAGACCTGGATGTATATTGTATGTCTCATGTTTTGTATTAAATGTGCAATGAATCTGAGATAGCTTAATAGAACAGCAAAATATGGCCTCAAAAGTGTTTAACAATACCAATTAACATGAGTAAGCAATGATAAACTCCTACTACTGTTAGTGACATATATTGGGGGAAACAACTCTTTGAGACACAATTCTCTAACTAGCTAATGTAACAGCTTGCAGGAGAAAAAAATGAGTTGGAATGAATGGGTTTGCTTTTGCTGAGTAGTAGTGAAAAGGATGACCTTTTCTTGTAGGTGGGCCTTCTGGGATTCCTGTAGTGATATCTTAAGATAACAGCTGTACCCTTAAGTCACCCTCTATAAGAATAATCCAAAGTTTCAAAACATAGCACTAAGTAGCTAAGTCATAGACCAAGATCAATAGTTAACATCATATTCATCACCAGCCAAATCTATCCTGAACTCAGATTTTGAGGATGTGTGACATTTTGGGAGAAGGTTGAAAAACAGGATGATGGACCAATTTCCAAATTCTGTGTTTATCTATAATATCAGCAGATTATTTTCTCCCAAACAATACTTAAATTTTTCAATTTTCATTTCTGTTTAATCATATAAGTGGTTAAGGATAACTTTCTCAAGCTAATCTTCAAGGCTTTGTGTAATGCTGGTTAATTTAAAAAAATTGGTTTTTATTGAAATGTAAATTCCTTGAGGGTAGCAGCCACAAACTCCTGAAATTGACATACTCTTGGTTGCTTGTGCGGAAAAAAGAGTCAAAACTAAATAAATAAAACAGAGTGTGCTCCTTATACCAGCTTTCAATTGCTATGCAATAATTATGATAAATTTAGGAACTTAAAACAATATGAAATTATTATCTCATAGTTTCTATGAGTTAGCAGTCTAGAATCAGCTTAGCTGTATTCTTCCTTCAGATCTCACAAGGTTGTAATCAAAGCATTAGCTGGGGCCACAATTTTCATCTGGAGACTGAGATCATATTACACATTCAACTTACAAGTTGTTAGCCAAATTCAGTTCCTTAGTTTTTATTAAGTTTATTTATTTATTTTTTTTATTGATCTCTAGACCCAACGTGGGGCTCAAACTCACAACCCCAAAATCAAGGGTCAGAGACTCTACTGACTGAGTCAGTCAAGTGCTCCACCAAATTCAGTTCTTTATGATTATATAACCAAGATCTTTGTTGTCTTGCTAACTGTCACTGGGGATGTCTCTCAGCTCCTGGATTCCACCTCTCTTTATAGTCCACAAAATGACTGTTTTCTTCCTCTGAGAAGAAATAGGTAAAAGAAAGGAACAATGAAACAAACAAAAAATCTCTGCTTTTAAAAGGCTCGCCAGGATTGCCAGGGTGACACAGTCGGTTAAGCATCCGATTTTGGCTCAGATCATGATCTCATGTACTGTGAGTTCAAACCCTGCATTGAGCTCTCTGCTGACAGCTCAGAGCCTGGAGCCTGCTTCGGATTCTGTGTCTCCCTCCCTCTTTCTCTGCCCCTCCCTTCTTGCACTCTGCCTCTCTCTCTCTCAAAAAAAGAAATAAACATTAAACAAGAATTAAAAAAACATGTAAAACATGTGAAAGATCCCAGTGTTTTCTTTGAAATAATAAATAATGAAATATTTCAATGAGAAGTGTATCATAGTCTGAATTTTCTAGAGACTAAAACAGGCTTATCTGCCAATGCTTTCTTGAGGTTTCAGTCCAAAAGAAGCAAGGGGCGCAGGGGAAGGGACTAAGTAAGGAAAGAAAAGAGCAAAAGTCAATATAAGATGTCTGTACGTGATGGGGCCCCATCTTCAAATGAAAATACTTCCAATTTTCTAGTCACATAAGACCTTACCCAAGAGACTATATGGGGTCACTGAGTCTAGGAGTATTGTCTTCTCTCTGGAATAGGAAATAATCAATTTACCTGCTGGATTCATGTGATACGTTGAAGCTCATTTGTTAACACATATTGCATATGTCAGTTACTCTCATCTTCCTGGGTTCCCCCCACCCCGCGTTGCAACTACTGGAGGAGAAAAAGCTTTCCTGGATATGACAGGAGGGCTGGAAGCTGGAAATGCAGTGCCTCTCAACAAGAACCAGCATGGGAGGCCATGAAGTACACAGGTCTTCACCCCAAGGGGAGGCTGAGACCAACAGTGATGCTGAGGTGAGCAATGATGGCATCAGGGTCTGGGGAAAGTAGGAAGCATGCAGACATCATGGCCAGTGATCCAAGCTAAAGGTATAAGTGAGACCAAAAACTGAATCAGAGGGTTCATAACCTAGGTCCCATTTAAAGTATGATGTTATCTATTTTGCATTTGAAAGATTATTTTCCAGGTTCTGGATGGGGGAAAAGATCAATAGGGACCAATGGAAGATGGGGATAAGGCTATTGCAGCAGTCCAAGTGAAAAAATAAGATAGTATGGTAGTGAAGACAAGGGGAGAAGAGTAGAAATCTGTAGACTGCTGGGAAGCAATATGAATGTTTTCATGTTTCTTCATGGTCAAGGTTTTCTGAGCATGGGGAACTGGAACTTCACTTAAAAGAGAATCCTTAGAAGTTAAAGGTGACTAAATAGCAAGGTTGAGAGAGTAAGAAACACCCAAGAGATTTCAGAGATTTATCTCCCTAGAGATATGTGTTTATGTTTCAAAGGCAATGAAACTCAGACAAGCCATTTCCATTCCAAATGATGGTAAGACATTAGAAAGCCAGATTTCACCCCATCCCACCACCCCTCTTCTCTCAGAGGGAAAGGAGTAGCAGCTGTCTAGCTCTTCTATAAATTCCCAGAGTCCTAATTTCAGGGGTCCTTTCTTTATTGCAAAAAATCCCTTTTATATGTGCAACGTGACACCTGGCTATCACTATAGAACCATAAAAGGGGAGAATGGGGTGTGGGGAACCAATCTATATTAACCCTATCTCTCAGCTGAAAACCTAGTGTTTGCTTTTAGGACAAGATAAATACATATACTTATCACAAACCAACAATTATTTAGTAGATAAGGTAAACAATATTGGGTAATGATTTAGAGATGGGAGTTCTTTCATTCTTTTGAAGGTATGTGTTGGGCACAACTATTGCAAGATACAGCTATAAACATAACTGACAATATCTCTGACCTGACAGAACTTATAGTGCAGCTAATGGAGTAACATTAGCAACAAAATTTTATTTTACTCACTGATACAGCAGTCATTTAGCAGATTACATGGATGGGAAAATATGACTTACAGATGCTTTAAGTTGGATATTAGAATATCAGCTGCCACTTCCAGCTATATTTTCTTTTAAGAATTGAGTCTGTCTTGGGGCACCTAAATGGCACAGTCAGTTAAGCAATGGACTCTTTGTTTAGACTCAGGTCATGATCTTGCAGTTTCGTGAGTTTGAGCTCTACGTAGGGCTCTGTGCTGGCAGCACTGAGCCTGCTTGGGATTTTCTCTCCCTCTCTCTGCCCTTCCCATACTTGCATCATCTCTGTCTGTCTCAAAATAAATACATAAGCTTAAAAAAAAAGAACTGAGACTGTCTCACACAGCTATTCATCAAAGTAATGAACCTTCCCTCAACATTTAAAAGATATGTATTTCAACCAATGCCAAAAATTTAGTTAAGGAAGTAGGGGCAAGTTGACTTCAGCTCCAGAAGAGCTGGTTTTGTGTCTTCAAGACATTCTAGATACCTCAGATCTACCTCAGATCTGTTCCAATCAAAGCAGAGACTCATAATGAATGATTTCATCTATTTCACTATTTCTATGAATACAGTGTATATAATAGAAAACAAAATTTGTAGTCCTATAGTATCGCGTAACCCTTTTAACAACCTTATTGGAAATTTTCCATTAAATACTTCTTTTAAGCACCTTGGTGGGAATTTGATTGCATCCACCCATCCATAGGAACTGTAACTGAAACTTGTTCTAATGTCATTGCCATGATGTCAAGAATGACGTCTGGGTTTTGTATAGGGGCTAGAAATATTTATTGAGATGGGGAGTACTGAGGAAGATCCAGTTTGGTGAAAAGAAGTGCCTAAACTTAGATTTTGATAAGTAGGCTGTCCTTCTTTGTTGGTTTACTTGCTTTGGTGCTAGAATTCAACCTCACACCTTTAATAAAGACATACACATAGGGTATGTCTTAATAAATGTTAGTGGACATAAGTTCCATCACCCTTTTCCATGCAAGAAACATGGTTGTTATAACCATTCCAAGTCTTTTATTTGGCAGAGGTTTCTATACAACATGCTACATGAGAACACAGTGTCAGCTCCACTGCTGTGTCCTGCATTTGTCACCTCTCTACTGATCCCTACCTGGCACTGTTATTCTCCCTAATAGATCATTAGTGAAGGGACACTGACCCAGTAATATGGTGGTACAGTGAAGACCTCTCTTCCCTGAGCTAATGAGAGTTTGTTTTCCATGATACCTCTAAGCTTAGATGAAGGCTTAGATGAAGCATAAAACTGGAGATTGAATGTAGTATCTTTGGGTTATAAAAAATAAAATAAAAAAGTAGAACTTTTTTAGAACTTTAGAACTAAAGAACTTTCTTTAGAAAGGAGAACTCCTTACAAAGCTTGCCTGATTGAGGAACCCCTGGGTGGCTCAGTCGGTTGAGCATCCGACCCTTGGTTTTTGGCTCAGGCCATGATCTTGCTATTTTGTGGGTTCGAGTCCTGTGTTGGGCTCTATGCTAAGAGCATGGACCCTGCTTGGGATTCTCCCTACTTTTCTCTCTCTCTCTACCTTCCCTATTCGTGCTGTCTCTGTAACTCTCAAAATAAATAAATAAATTTTTTTAAAAAGGTTGGCTGATTGGTATTTCTAAAACTTTAATCTTATTTCTTCATCTGAAAGATTGTTTATTATTAATTTTTAACAAGAACTCTCATTCACCAATTCCGTTTAAAAGAAAATTTCATGTTACTTGTGGAAGCCTCACTCTCCTTGCACAGAATTGGCCTCGCCTTAGGATTTCTCTCCCTTTGTCTTCTACTTGAAATTAGGCAAGCAATATGAATGACTTTAGCAGGATGCCAAGATAATGTTCTACCACCTCAATTTTAGTAAGACATTTTAGGTAGCCTTGGATGCTCCACCTCCAGGTACTAAGTTGTTCATGTCAGCATGAGTAATAAACTTGTCATGTTTCTTTCCCCTTTCAATATTCTGGTAAGCAATAATTGGGCAACCTATACACATTCACCCATACCCTTCCTGGCAGCTAATAATACCCAGAATATGTTATAAACTCACCTCTCATAAAAGGTTTATTCACTTAATGCACAGGTCCTTCTGCCCACGTGCAAGTGTTAACTATATTATTATGCAAATAAACTTCTACATGGAGACAATGTTTAGAGACATCCTAAAATTGTTCCTCACCTAAAACCATCATGCACACTCAATTTCTACATGTGGAGTTGAGGTAGTGTGTGTATGAACACCTATCTTCCTCACTCTGGAACACAGTGACTATCACAACCCCCACTGAGAACAATGCTGGTGGTTGGTTTGTCTTTGCAGTTTTCTTCATTTACTTCTTTCTTGGGCACCCTTTGAACTTCTGAACTCTCAAATTATGTGTTACAAATCCTTGAGGAGCCTGAATAGACAGACCCCTTCTAAAAGTTGTTTTTATTATTAGTATTTTGCCAATTATAGTCATTATAGTCCCCATCCAATGCTGAAAACAATTTAGAATGGGGAACATTTTTGTCACTAAAAATATTTATCCCTATATTCTTATTAAAGCAATGATATAAATGCCTTGGAGTAACATACTGTCCCCTTTTAAGGCCATTAACTATAGGATTTAGTGATAAATGCTTTTGAGTAAGGGTCTAGACAGTTAAATTTAGTTCAGCTCTCTACTAATCAACCCTGTAAAACTAGATATTCACTTTTCTCTCTCTGTTGTATTTCTCTTTTTGCTCTACTGGTCTCTTGGGATTGCTGTGAAGAAAAATATAGCTGGTGGGATAATGCTTTGAAAAGGCAATATGAAAATTCAAAATAGAATCACCATATTCTATTTATATTTCTATAACTTAAACCAACACCCCTCCAGGAACATATATAAACCCATCTCCCCTAACACATATTTTCATGAGTTGGCTTCCATCCCACACTTCTTTTTTTATAGAATATATTGTTTAGAAAATCATTAAATGCAGGATCTTTTTTTTTTTACATTTGCCAGTGATTCTGACTCACTCATTACATTTATGTAATGAAGTTATTCATTCTTTTGTCATATCTCTTTCTCGTTTTCAATCATATGAGTATCTTGTTTCTTCTTCCGTTTCTTTGATCACTTTACTACCTTCCTCACCAAGTATTGATTCACCATCAACCATACAGTGAAAAAAAGTGCATTTCAAGCATTCCTGACATTGTCCTTTTTTCCCTGGTAATATGGTCACCCTATCACCCATCTGTATCTTCAGCTCTTATATTGCCAAATGATGTAGGATTTTTTTTTCTTTCATTGTAATACTTTCTTGCCTTTCTGTGGAACTAAACAATTATTTGTTTATTATTCCAGTTTTTCCCTCTTGGGATATTTGGTTTACCTTTTTCTCTATTTTTCATAATACACACTTTTTTTACAAAAATATTCACATGCAACTTCAGTTTTTGTGGTATAACCAGTTGAGAAGTCAATAAGACATTTAGAAATATAGAAGTAGAATTTGAAGGATGGATCAGAATTGAAAAGATAGCTTTATTCATATATATCTAGTAGTATCTCAATTTTAAGAATGTGGAAATTGAGATCTAGAGAAGTCAATGAACTTTTCCAAAGTTAGAATCATTAAGTGGCAGTTAAGTATGTTTGGTTCTTGAATTCAAATCTTAACCATCATGACCATTGAGCTATGCCCATAAAGACTGAAGTATTATCTGAATGAATGAATAAATTGTTCTTGCCCCATCTGCTCTTAAACAATATTTTAAAAAAACTTTTAAATATTTCTATAACCCTGGGCACCATCATCTCACCTATGCTATTGTAATAACCTCCTAAACAGCCTTTGTGCTTTATAATTTGCTTTCTGTGGTCTGTAGTCTATCCTCAATAGCATAGCCAGAGTGAACCTTTGAATATATTAGTCAGATAATGTTACTCCTCTGTTCAAATCCATGCAGTGGTTTTCCCTTCCTGCAGCATAATAGCCAAACTTCTTACAATGGTTTACTGGACTCCACATTATTGGAAACTTCATAACTTCTCTGGACTTTTTCTTTAGTTTACTTATTAGACTGTACTGGTCTCCTGTTGATGCTCAAGTAAGCTTAATTCCTCCTTTGGCCCCTCTCTGGGCATGTGAATTGTGGCATAGATATCTGCATTCCTAATTAAAAGATCTACTCCTTCGAACCTTTGTCAAGAGTCATTTTGTTAATGAAGCTTACTGTTGCTATTTTTATCAAAATTCCACACCAAATTATTCTAACCCTTATAGTTATTATTTTTCCCATAGAATTTATCAACTCCCTACATAATTTATATATTTATTAGTTTTATAGTTTATTGTTTATTTCCTCTTCCTGACTAATATAAACTTTATAAGGACAACTACTATATTTTAAAAAATATTTGCAAATAGTTGTTTTTGGATAACTAATCAAGTAAGGAAATAATTGAGAAGCAAAGTAAGATAGGAATGAGTAGGCTTGAGAATCATAAGGATATTTTATTAGAGGATAAACATATCACTATTCTTTGATACATAGACAAAGTATTTTATGAGACTAAATCTACCCTGAAATATAAGAGAATTTAATTTGGTGTTTTCTCAACGTAGTTTTTGCTCTGAAATGTGAAAGATAAATGAAAGGGTACAGTAAACGTCTATTTTTCATTAAGCCCATAATATTAGAAAGGACCTCCTGGAATTGAAAGTGGTGGTTTTGTAACTCTATACAGTAACCACTTATTTTTCACAGTAGGTAGTAAACATATGGAACTTATATTCATAGGACCCGGTTTGACTGAAAATTCCACTAAATTGGAAACAGTTTAAAATACGTTTTAGATTATGTAATCATTGTTGTTGCCAATCTCTTAAAAATCAGCTTCCTAAATATCAACCTTCCTACCCCACATCGCAGTAAAGACATATTACAAAATCTGTATCTTGACCTAATCCAGTGAAATACTTTTACTAAGCATAAATAGAATTTTAATAAACTTTAAAAAAATGCAATACATGTACTATTCCCTGTTTGTGTCTTGGTAAGGAAAATGTCCACCTATAAGTGATGCTCATATCTTAAGAAAATCAGAATCAGGCAAGATTATTCTAATGCTGTTATTCAATACACTATCTTTTAATTATTTTACTTTATTTAGTCTATTCTCTGAACTGAGTTTAGTGGCTGGTGGTTTAAAGTTGCCATTTGTGTTTGGGCAAATTATATGATAGTATGAATTCTGTCTGCCTTAAGTCAGTATATGAATAGTGCCTGAATTCTAGGAAATATTGTAAAACATTTTAATATACAATAAATGATGAGCTGCTGGGAAAATTTTAGAAATATTCTTTGCAATCTCAATTATTCTCTAAAATGCTAAATTTTATCCTAATTATGCACATCTGGAAGAATGAGAGCTGTATCGTCAAAACAGGTATTACCATCTTGGAGAACTGAATTTGCCCTAAGCTCTACTGCATATTATTTGACCTTAATCTTAACTTTAAATCTCTACATCTTTGATGATAAGTTAAAACAGAGGAACTTGATCAACACAGAGAAAGTGTGAGATGTAAGGAAGACCTACATGAATATATACAACATTCTAAGATCCTTGAAAGAAAAATGACACAGTAGATATCATAAGAAATATACCTTAATAGAGACCAGACCAAGAAAAACTGATTTCTAAATAACCTTTAATTTAGAAAGCAGTGCATTGGTTTAGAAGGCTGTACAATATAGGATAAAAAGGGTTTTCTCAATAAGTACTAATCATGCATATGACTACATAGGAAATATTTAAGCTTCCCAAACTTTCTTTTTTTAATGTTTATTCACCAATTTTTAAGACAAAGTGTGCATGCATGCATTAGCGGAGGAGGGTCAGGCAGTGAGAGAGAAAGAGAATCCCAAATAGACTCCATGCTGTCAGCACAGAGCCTGATAGGAGGGTCCATCTCATGAACCATGAGATTATGACCTGAGATGAAATCAAGAGTTGGACACTTAACCAACTGAACTACCCAGGTGCATAGCTTCTCAAACTTTCAAGAAAAAATCTAGAATATTTATCCTATCAATTTTGTGATGAGGTGACTGATAAAATTTAACAACTAATTAGTGTAGATATCTGTTAATTTTTCATGAAGTCAAAGATTTATAGCACATTTAACTCATATATGATTTCATTGAGACTAATTATGGATTCTTTGCTGTGATGCATGTCTGAGATATCTCAGGCCAGATAGTTTTTGATGAATGTACTAGAGTTTATTGTGTTTGGTTTGAAAAACTAGTGAAGTCTGTAGTCATGATCTCTAGCAATCGATCAATAGTCTAAATATAAAAGCGCAGCATATCTTGAATGTAGAGCATGGATCATCCAACACTTTCTTAAAGAGTTATATAATAAGTGTTTTAAGCTTATGGACCATATAATCTCTGTTGGAACCACTTAACTCTTCCCTTTCAGTGCTAAAGAAGACAGAAAATAAATAAATGGGTGTGAATATATACCAATAAAACTTTCCTTAAAAATGCAGGTGACTGGGCTGTGGGCTACAGCCTAGTTTAGAGAGTTGGTGGGGCAGAGAAAAAGAAGAGAAATAGTTGATGGTTCATTATACCTAAAAAGCTGATGAGGTTAAATCAATTATGTCCATTCAATTTTTAAATTATTGAAATCTTCAACTATTTTCACGATCTGCCAATTCAAAAAGAGACAGTTGATATTTTACTAAAGACTCTCAAGATTGAGTTAAATATTTCATTTTCTTACTATATTCACTCTTGGAGACATTTCATCTTATTTAATGGTATAATTCCTCCCGTTTATGAAATTGACATTGAGAGATTTAAAATATAACAAAACACAATTGAAGTGCTAAGGGAGAGTTCCTCAGCCATTTATTTGTTTTTTTAAAAAATTTCCTTCATAAACAATGTCCAGAGTGTAACTTTAGCAATAGCCTCTTTTCCATAAGCCTCTTTGGAAAAAGAGTAAACATTTTCAAAGTGTGTATTTAATAAAGCTTTGGCTGAGCTTATTAACAATAAGAAAACCATTATGTAACTTTTTACAACTGAACTATAATTTTTTAAGTTCTGAAAGTCTTTACTAGAAAAAAAAAAACCCTCCTTGATACTTCAGAGAATCATTAAATTTGCTGGGATATCACTATGGCCCAAACTTTGAACCTCTGCTGCTGAACAGCCTTATGGTTCCTTAACCACTGTCTGTAAGACATGATGATGTCATGAAATGTGATTGTTGCTAATTTGATGTCAGCCTAAGAAGCAAGCATTTTTCTTTTTCTTTTTCCTTTTCTCTTCTTTTTTCTTTTCCTTTTCTTTTCTCTTCTCTTCTTCTTTTCTTTTGAGTGAGAGAGGACACAGGTGAGAGAGGGGGAGAGATAGGGAGAGAGAGAGAGAAGTGGGGTTCACCTGAAGTGGGGCTCATGCTCACCCAAAGTAGGGCTCCATCTCACTGGATGCATGGCTTGAGAGGGGGCTTGAACTCACAAACAGTGAGATCATGACCTGAGCCAAAGTCCAATACTTAACCAACTGAGACACTCAGATGCCCAGAAAGCATTTTACATGAAATGACATCAGAGATGAAATCATAGAACTTGTTTAAGTATATAAATTGGAACATTTAATATGTTAAATTAAATGTTATTTTGCATTTTTAATGTCTATTTATTTTTGAGAGAGCATGTACTTGCTTGAACAAGCAGAGAAAAGGCAGAGAGAAAGTCAGAGAAAGAGAATCTGAAACACAGCGAATACAGGGCTGTGTCATGAACCATAAGATCATGACTTGAGCCAATACCAAGAGTCGTCGCTTAACCAACTGAGCCGCCCAGGTACCCCTATATTTTCTTGAATTTATTATAAGGGTTTTCTACTAATTATTTTCTCCTCTGTACTTCTGAGGTGATCATGATAAGGCTAGAATTTTGTCATAGACAGACATAAACGTTGGCTTTTTGGCAATTGTTTAGGGTAGGGAGTTTTGTATCCATGGGAGAC
This sequence comes from Cryptoprocta ferox, assembly GCA_028646485.1. Taxonomy (NCBI): domain Eukaryota; kingdom Metazoa; phylum Chordata; class Mammalia; order Carnivora; family Eupleridae; genus Cryptoprocta; species Cryptoprocta ferox. The sequence goes on along the minus strand of CM053576.1, from coordinate 66,477,684 downwards.
AGGGAGCTTTTTGTGGGCTAAGATTATGTCCATAATTCCAATGTAATTAAAACTTCCTATTCCAATATTTTCAAGATAAACATATTTAAAATTTAAAATTTGCCTATTAATCTAGATTATCCTTTTTTATATTTAAAAAATGTTAACTAAATGACTATTCCTTGAAGACTTATATTCTGACATCTTATAGTAAATGTAGTGATAGTTTCATTTTGATAGACTCAATAACAGAGAAAAAATACTTTTCACTAATTTTACCCACAATAATAGCAGATATACTGCATATAAATCCAGAGTCCAAGTATTTATGGGAAACTTAATAGTTTGATTGAATTCAGGCATTTTTGATGAGTAACTTGCCAAGTCAATAAAGAGTATAGTTATTATTAATAACTCTGTAAAATAAAATTAATGCTGCCTGAAATTGTTAATACAACTTCCAAGGGGTCTTAACTTACTCTCTGGGAGTTACCTAGATGCTGTGAATATAGCAGATCTTATAAAGCTGGAGGCTCTGAATTGTTATTTTCCTACCCAGCTATCTTTGCCATTCAAAACAGTTCTACTTTTGCCTGAGAGGTTAACCTTTCCTTCATGAAGAACCTGTAATGTACTCCCCTGAAATAATTGCTTTTCATGGTACTGTCTGATCCTCCTGAGGACAATCTCTTCTTGCTTCTAGATTTATAGCCAGACTCATGCCCCAGCAGGCCCAAAAGTGTAGTATACAAAGTGTTACCCATAAGGAAAGGTAATGTACACCAAAATAATTATTTTTCCCATTTATATTGACAGAAACCTAGGTAATATTGTGGAAATAGATCTTATAATCAAGGGATCATGTTGAAAAGAATAGAAAGTAGGATCACACCAAATTTATTGATGTGTGTTCATCAAGCAGTTACTCATGATTCAATGTTTTAGATCATGGTTAAGGATGGCTCTAACAGTTTGCTTCCTGGTTAACTGGAACATTCACTCAAAAGTGGCTTACACTAAATAATTATTAAATGCCTGAAATACTGTGGTATGTTGTACAGGAAGCTCTCCAAAAGCTTACAGAGATTGAAATAATAGAGTGGATTTATCATGGAAGATATATTTCTATGCTCCAGTAGGTTCAAAAAGACTCTTTTAACCACAGCTTAGGCAAATAAATTTCAATAAGAACTCCCTATTTTTGGAGAGCTTCCTTCCTTCCTTCCTTTTTTCCTTCCTTCCTTCCTTCCTTCCTTCTTCTTCTTCTTCTTCTTCTTCTTTTTTTTTTTTTTTTTTTTTTTTTGGTTATTCTCTATAGGTCAGAATCACAGGGGAGATTAACTGACCTGGGATCTATAAACTCAAGGGAAATGGGGAAATGATGGGATCTTGAGGCATTAAGGGTCAAACAGTAGCACTTAATTTCCTAAAAATGGTGGGTGTGGCTTCAGTAATGGAGTATTTACTATAATGGAGAGTGTTTAAATAATAGTCTGAGTTGCAGCTATTTTTAGCATTGATTAGTTGATCATAGTTTCTCTACAACTAAAATAGATGGATAGCTAACTGAAATCTTACTTGATCTGTATAATAAGAAAAGCTTTAGGTCTAAAGAATGGAAATCCAACTTGAACATCTAAAATAGAGTTGTTGACCATCTACAAAGTCCAGAAATTAAGTAAGTTAACACGTCTTGAGTGATTTGAATGAAGTTGAGTCACCTTCAGAAAAGAATAGCTACCCTGCCAAAAATGTATACTGCTAATCTTCCTCAAGATGACTGTGCATTGAGAAAAAGAAAATAAATTTAGAAGGTAACTAAACGCTGGCTCTAAACTGACACAAATATCTGGAGACCCAAAACTTCACGGTAGTCCACTAGTTTGAGTACGAGGTTTTGAGGTCAGATGATCAATAAAGTTTCAGGTGAGGTATATTTCACAATAAGCACAGCAGTTCTGCAAAATTACCCTGTAGATATTTCCCCAACTCCAGAATGCACAACAACTAGCAGAATCTCACATTACTCCTCTGACCCATAGAGTGGTAGAAGACAAATGGAAACTAGTAGTACTGTCTATACCTATGAAAATAGTAGGCCAAAACTAATCCTGCATACTTAGAGAATTGCAGATTACTGTCACCATCAATCACTCGGAAGATGTAGGAGTAGTGATTCCTATCACATCCCTTTCAACTCATATTTTGGTCATGGGAAAGATAAATAGATCTAGGAGAATGACAATGAATAATCATAAAATTAATTGGGTTGAGACCCCAATTGCAACTGTTGTTTGAATTATGACATTTTTACTAGATAAAAATCAAGAAATTCCCTGGTAACTTGTATATAGTTATTGATCTAGTAGATGTTTCTTGTTTTCTCATATAATTGATAGTAAAGACTATCAGTAGAAATTTTCTTTCAAATCACAAGGCCTGCAATATACCTTCACAGCCTTATCTTGAAAGCACATCGTCTTTTCAGTTCTATGCCATGTCTAGCTAGCAAGAACTTTGCCTTTCCCCGTCAACAGGAAATAATGCCAATCTATATCATTGAATATATTACACTCATCGGATCTATTGAGTAAAAATTTGCAATTATTCAAGACACATTGAGAGGACAACTGTGGGCCAAAGTGTAGAAATTAAAAACCACAAAAATTCAAGAGTTTTCTACCTCAGTGAAATTTTTAGGGCTCCAGCGACTTGGATTGCCTCCCCTTTCTTTTTCCTTACTTTTAATTTCCCATTATTTGATATTAAGAACATGTAAAACTGACAATGACAACATATTAAGGAGGACTTAAACTGTAGGTAAAAACAATAAAAGCCAGGAAGGAAATATATTTATTTAGTACAGCTATGAGAAAAGAATACCATCATGACCATTATTAATATAAGTTCTGTATATCATATTTCATGGCATATGTAAGCTTAGCCAGATTGTAAAATAAGGTAAGTAAAAGCCAACTTTTGAGAAGCATAAATAAAGTGAAAATATTATAAAAACACAGTTACAAAAGCTTTTCTAAAATATCTGGATGGCATTGCCTAATAAATTAGTCATTATATCTTTGAAATGAATGAAAATGTCTCCAATGTGAAGTGTTACAGCCTTTTAAGTGAGTCATACAATGAGAATGTCATATTGAGTGTATTCAAATATGGATTCCATTTATCAAATTTACATTATTGTTTTAATTTCAATGCATGTAAGAACACATGACAGTTTCATAGCCTCTGTTCTTTAGGTAGCTGAGGAAATTAAACATTAGGAAAAAAAGTAAAAATTAGCATGGTTGAAAAATGGTTATATTACATCTTTCCTTGATCAATATAGCTTCTCTCTAAAGTGTTGCAAAAACTACCATCAAGATACCAAATTGCTTAAGTTGTTATTCAAAGCAATGGGTTACAGAGACTGACAGAATTATAATAGTCTCCTTTTTTGAATAAAATTGATCTATATAAATATGACTCTAAATTTAACAATTGTCAGAAATCACCACAACCAAATTTGTTATTCTAAATCTTACAAAAGCCTAAATTATCTGGGGGAAGAACTTTAAAAGCAGTCTTCTGGGATGTCAAGTGATCTAATTAATTCCAGTTTTAGCTTTTCAGTCCGTTTTCATTTTAAATCCTTCTTAATTAAAAAAATAATTAAATATTTTCTCACAAAGAAGTAAAAAAAAAAATGAAATTGATTCTTATTCTATAGCATCACAGGGAATAGTGTGCCAAATTGTTCAATTGTTGAAGATGGCTTTACAAAAGGTATATGTTTATTAAACATATTGTGTTGGCTTTTGTATTTTTATAATATATGATCTAATAAGTAAAGATATTTATATCACTCCTCATTCAACAGAGATATCAGTGTTAGCATTCTAGTATTTGAATGTTTGACACTTCTACAACATACATATATTATTTTTTTCCAAATTTAGTTTTGTTTCATCAATGGTATTTTCCAACTTTTTTCTTAGTTCATCATATACTGTAAAAATATTTCCATGTTTATATAATTCTATCTCTTCATTTTTTTTGTATTTTATGTATTACTACATTATAATGAAAAAAGTTACTGTTGGTTTCATTCTATATCCCATACACTATTGTAAGGGCCTTTTGAGAAAATATGGTGGATTTGGTGGATTGGTTGTTAGCAAACATTTGGATATCTTTCCTCTGCAGTAGAGTCTAGAAGAAAACATTCAGTTTCTAGACTTATACACCCAGACAGAAGCATTCTGTGAAATCTAAAAGGCAGAAGTAAGATGGTGGCCATATCTTTTAAGTTTCTGTTAGTACAGTGCAATACCTCTGGACATAGTATTTCTGGATTTATTGTTGCAAATTCCTGATTATAAAAACTTCCTAAGAGTAGCTTATTTTTTAAAAAGAACAATAGCAAAATAACCTGATAAGTATAGAGGACTTATGACCAGTCATATTAAAGTTCAGTATTAGTTCTTCCACTTCCTAGCTCTTTATCTTGAACACATTAAATTACTTTATGGTGTTTTATTAAAAGAGAATCTAATACTCTTGAATAGATATTGAAAGATTTACTTGTAAACTATTTTGCATAGTATCTGAAACAGTTGTTCTCAACTACTCTATTTAAGGAAGTTTTGTGGATATGAAAATATATAATTTATGTTTCTGGTTTCAACTTGTAGCTTCAGACAACAGATACGTGTTTCAATTTTAGTCTCAAGAAAATAATTACAGGGGCACCTGAGTGGCTCAGTTGGCTAAGCTTCTAACTCTTGATTTTGGCTCAGGTCATGATCTCATGGTTTGTGAGATGGATGGAGCCCTGAGTCAAGCTCCATGCTAACAGCGTGGGGCCTGCTTAGGATTCTCTCTCTCCCTCTCTCTCTTCTCCTGCCTCTGCTTTTGCATTCTCTCTCTCTCTCTCTCTCTCTCTCTCTCTCTTTCTCTCTCTCTCTCAAAAGATATAAACATTTAAAAATTTATTTCTTTTGAGTGAGAGAGAGAGAGAGTGTGTGCACATGTGTGTAAGTAGGGGAGGGGAAGACTTTTAAATGTTTACTTATTTTGAGAGAGAGAGAGAGAGAGAGAGAGTGAATGCACAAACAAGGGGAGGAGCAGAGAGAGAGGGAGTGAAAGAATCCCAAGCAGGATCTGCGCAATCAACATAGACCCCACATGGGGCTCTATTTCACAAACCATGAGATCATGACCTGACCCAAAATCAAGAGTCAGGTGCTCAACTGACTAAGTCACCTAGGCACCCAATAAATAAATAATCTTTATAGAAAAATTAAAATTTTCAGTTTAAATCAGTGTGTTTTTTTCTAGTAAAATAAATAGCCATCAGATCCTCTTATTTATGGCAACGTTTTATTCTGAAGACTTTTTCTGATCCCAGGAAATTTCAGTAAATTTCAGTGCCCTTTTGCTGATTCTCTGTTCTTTTTCCCTGTTCATGGAAAAGACTTAAAGGACAATAATCTTGCTTATAGAATCAAACAATTGCTCTTACATGCAATAGGTGCCATGCACAGCTGCATCACCCAGTAGACATTTGATCAATGCTTCGTGATATAGTTTCTAGGAAATTATCTTGTACCTAAACATTTCTCTGCCCAAATGGTGTTTTTTCCTATATATCACAATATTTTATATTGAAGACTTCTTTTGTTTTTGCTTACTTTTAGATTATTGATGATTCTCCCACATTAACATATATATAAACATATGTGTGTGTGTGTATATATATATATAAATTGTGAAGAGAAGATTATTTTCCTTAAATTCCTCTTTATCATCCCACCCTAACACATCAGAAAGAATTCTTAGTGTCCATCCACCCCACTTTTGAGTATTTATTCAAAACAATTGAAGAGATATTTCCACTTCCACAATCATTGCAACAACCTAAATGCACATTGACTAATGCATAAAGAAAATGTGGTTTATACATACAATGTAATACTATTCTGCCATTATAATAAAAAAGAAAATCCTGCCCTATGCTACAGCATGGATCAATCTTGAGGACATTATTTTAAATGAAATGAAAGGGCCAAAGAAAGAAAAAACTGCATGATTCCACTTACATGAGATATCTTTAACAGTTAAACTCACTGAAGTGGAAAGTAGAATGGTTGTTGACAGGGTCTGGGTAAAGAGGGAAATGAGTTGCTGTTCAATGAGTATAAAATTTCAGTCATGAAAAATGTTAAAGTTCTAGGGGTATGTTGTGTAACAGTGTGCTCATACTTAACAGTACTAAATTGTAAAGTTAAAAATTAGGCAAGGGGGTAGGTCACATCTTATGTATCTTACCACAATAATAAAAAAATTCTAAAGATATAATGTGATCAATGCAGCTCTTAATACACTTACTTGATAAAAATTATATGACACCCACAGTGTGTTACACATCAAGGTTTCCTTAATATCATATTTTATGTTATTTACTTAAAAATATTTTACTAAAAATTTATTTTATTTTTCCAACTGCATTGAAGAATAATTGACAAATATAATTATATACATTCAAAGTATATAACATGATGCTTGATAAACATAGACATAGTGAAATGATTGCCAAAATTAAGATAATTAACAAATCCATCACTTCATATAGTTAACTCTGATTTTTTTTAAAGCTAAAGATCTGCTCTAAGCATATTTCAAGCATATACAACAACATTATTAATTATAGTCAACTATGCTGTATATTAGATCCTTAGAATTCATTTATCTGATAACTGAAAGTTAGTACCTTTTGACTTACTTCTCTCTATTTCCTCCTTCCCCCACCTCCTGGCAATGACCATTCTATTGTTTCTATTTCTATGAAATCAGCCTTTTTTCTTTCAGATTTCATGTACCAATGATAACATAATACCACAGTATTTATTTTTCACTTAGCATAGTACCTTCCAAATCCATCTATGTAGTTACAGATGGTAAAATTTCTTTCTTTTTTTTTATGACTAAATAATATCCCATTGTATACATACCACATTTTTAAAAAATTTAGTGTTTATTATTTTTTAAAGAGAGAGAAACAGAGAGCAAGCCAGGGAGGGGCAGAGAGAGAGAGGGAGCCACAGAATCCAAAGCAGGCTCCATGCTCTGAGCTGTCCACAGAAGACTGACACAGGGCTCGAACTCATGAGCTGTGAGATCATGACCTGAGCCAAAGTTGGATGCTTAACCAACTGGGCCTCCCAGGAGCCCCTTTACTACATTTTCTTTATTCATTCATTTGTTGAAGGCATTTAGTTTATTTTCATATGTTGGTAATTGTGAATAATCTGGAACAAACATACGAGTACAGATATCCCTTTGAGATACTAATTTTATTTCCCTTGGATATATACTCAAGAGTAAAACTTCTGGATCATATAATAGTTCTATTCTTTAATTTCTGAAAAATTGACTTTCTGTCAGCTATGGTAATACCTGACACTGTATACCATAAACACTGTATTTTTAAAAGGCTTTATTATATTACAAAATTTACCTGTTTTTTTTTTCTTTTAAAAGATTATAGCTGAAGAAATGATAGGATTTTGACCAGGTCCTATGTTAAATAGAATGATATACTTAGTGTTATGAATCTCTGTAAACCTGGTCCTTTTACATAAAGTAACATTATACCAACAATCTTTCTGCTCTATACTTTAATGCTCTAATTTTGTGAGGAGTTCCCAGGACTGTCTCTGAGTGACAAAGATGAACTTACAGAGAATTATAGGTTTAGACTGACCAAGGTCTTAATGCAGTTGAGTATAGTTTATGTGTCACTACAAGTTATTATGGAAGCCATTATTGAATAATTTAACAATAATGTTTTCAATAGAATGTAATAATCATGTTTGTAAATATTAAAAACTACTTAAATAGTAATTTAGTTTTGTTTATTTAAATCAGAAAAAAAATGCTATGTCAAATCTATATTCTCCCCATTACCTTACCATGGATATGAAATAATTTGAATGTCAAATGATATATTCTTAGTGATCAGACAAATACTAATTGAACACAAAATGAATGTGGTGTCCTTGAGGCTTTGGAAGTGGAAACAATGAATTCTGGCATTTATTGACATCTTAATGCTAATCAGATGGCAGGAGCAATGAGGCAAGAGGTAAAATTGAACAGACAGAGGTATCCTGTGGCACTGTAGATATAGTTTTGGTCAGAAACCTGTTATTTTGCCTAATCAGGAAACTGATTTATAATAAAGTTCAACATCAATTAGAGACTACATGAAAACTGGCCATCTTCCAATTGGATATGCATTTCAACCAACTTGACCTGTTATTAACATGTAAACTCATATCTAAATCCACCATGGTTGGGCTTCTCTTTGGTAAAATGATAAATGGATGATAAAATAAAGCTTCACCTGAATTTTATCTAAAATATCAAACTATATTTAAAATTTAGGAGGGGGCCCTGCATGGCTCAGTCGGTTAAGCGGCCGACTTCAACTCAGGTCATGATCTCATGGTTCGTGGATTCGAGCCCTGCATCGGGTTCTGTGCTGAAAGCTCAGAGCCTGAAGCCTGCTTTGGATTCTGTGTCTCCGTCTCTCTTTGCCTCTCCCCAGCTCACACTCTGTCTCTGTCTCTCTCAAAAATGTTAAAAAAATTAATTAATTAAAAAAATTTAGGAAAGCAAGTGGTATATTCAGTGTTATTGATTAATTAATAAAGATATGTTAAATGCATGCCAAATACAAAACACTGTATTAGGCGCCATGGAGTAGATAAAGAATTATAAGAGATGACTGCATTCAAAGAAGTTTATAATCTAATTATAGCTACAAGGCACATGAGGACTTATGTAGAAATATAAAAATAAAATAAAAAAACAAAACTATGTTCGTCACCCGATTAAGGAGCAAATGGGTATTATCATCCAAAATGAACTTAACAAGGAGAAAAGTAAACCAAATCTAATGATACAAAATTTATCCAGGGTCATTTTAAGGTCTAAAGTTAGCCAAGCATATGCTGAAGTTACTCAAAAGATCATCTTTATTTGGTCATAATCAGATAAATGTAAAACAGTGTCTAAAAGTGGTAATACTATTGTGCTACTGTATTTTCAGACATTCGAGGTCTTGTGTTCAATTACATTACACATATCAAGAGAACAATAAAGTAATGGTCATGGTTCAGAGTTAAGCATTCTCAAAGGCATTTTACCATGAAATTAAAAACAACTATGACCAAAAAAAAAAAGGGAGACTCATACAGGTATTGATAACATTTTAGAAAAGTTGTCAATTGGAAGACAAATGAGTGTTGATTTTGTTACTCTATGAGAATTTACATCAATTAATGAAATGCGCATGAGGCACATATTGATTTAATACAGGGGAGAATTTTTTAGTTTTCGAACTTGGCTGCAAGTTCCGCATTGAGAACAGATACATTGTTCTTTGTAGGGTGAGTGAAGAAACTGAATGAACACCATTATAAGAAGTTTCATAGAGAATTTGTTTTCAATATGGACTTGGAAAAAGAACATGCTTCTATAGTTTCTTCTAAATATGAAAGTCATCTGTCCTATGAATAATGGTATTAGTTCACTACTTTTAGGTTACTAGGATCAGAATCACATTCAAGTTACGTTGAATGATAAAAATTTATTGAAAATTAATTCAAAAAGGTTGCCTCAGCAGCTTTATGTAAAGGGTTTTTGGCAGCAAAGCAGCTCATCACTCATCAAGATGTACTGACAGCTCTCAGGTCAATGTTCTTAGTGTCCACTCAAAAGTGGGCTACTGCTTCTCCCTTTTCCAATGATAGACCACTCACTCATGACCTATCTTTTCTTTGTTTCTACCTGTCTTTATATAGTCTTGGCTGTTTAATTTTTATTTTTCTGGTATGATCCCTGTCATTTCTGAAGATACACTCTTTCTGTTTCCACTACCCTTACACTGCTTTATTTTTAATTCCTCTATGAGTGAAGATCTACTTGAGTCGCTATTTAACATAAAATGCTCTTTCTGAGAAGTTTTTACACAAAACACTCCATAGTCTGCTGAACTTCTTTATATCAGGTCTATAAATATCTTTGTGTCAGTTGAAGATTTGAGTTTAATGTATTATGACCAGAACAACAGAGTGAGGTATTAGAGCTTAGTGTCATAGGCAGAGGAAAATCATAAAGCCTCCTTCCATTGAAGAGGGTTGTTCCCAGACCAGCCCTAGGAATTTCAAGTCACACATTCTAGTCACAGATAGCTGATGTGAAGAGATAGATCATCATGGATTGGATTGTCCTCAATTCATGAGTGTAAGTTAGGGAAGAAGAAGAAATCCCTTTATTCAAATCATTCCAACTCTTCCAAGTGTCTTAGAAAGAAATGCTCAGGTTTGTAATCTAAAATATCTACAGATACCGGGCAATTTTCACTTCACCACGGTGACTTATAAAATGATAGTCTGGCCTCAGGCTTTAATGAATTATTCATTTTTATAAATAGATTTTTCTAAATGTAGTATCTGATATAGGCAAGAGTATATATGTAACATATATATACATATATATATACTCTTAAATACTATTAATAAAATGTGTACACACATTTATCAATCTACTTGACAATTAAAGTGATACCTATCATGAATATTTTATTCTTTAATCAAACTCCTGCTTAGTAGTAGTCCAGTGATAGCTATAGTGTAACTTGTATTGTGGACATTGGTCCTACATAAATATTTGTTGTCTTATTAAGAGTATGGATGGCCACTTGATAAATAGTCAAAGAGAACTGCACATTACTTTCTCCTTGACCTCTTTTTATCTTAATTTATAATTACAAACATATATATTAACATATAGTAGTATGAAAAATACTTAAGGTAGGGGGTAAATTTGGAGAAAGAGCATCAGGAAAGAGCATCGTTATCTCTTTTATCCAGGTTTAGATGCCTGTTGTTTATCTAATATTTAATTTCTATTCCTGGTCATTGCTTTGCTTGTCCCCTCTAATTATAGTACTTATATTTTAGAATTCTTCTGCTACATGGAAATCTAGGGTGTTATGTCTTGTAAGAAAATTGTTATACTTACAAGTCTGAAACATGTTAAGATATAAAAACACATAGGCCTTTGATGCTGGTGGAAGATGTATGGAGATTAGGAGAAGAAATACAGATGGAAGAATAAGGAAAATATTACAATGAAGTTAAGAATTTAAAAAATAATATTGCATTATAATATTTTGTAAAGTGATAAATAATAATACTTCTTATCATTAGGAGGGCCAAACATTTGGTAAACTAAACACTAAGATGAAGTCCTGCCTGCAGTGCCACCTAAGATTCACAAGTTATGTAAATGTTCTGTGGCTTAATATTTCTGCCTTTATAATGATGTAATAGTATCTAACATGAGTGCTGTCTTCATTACTAAGTAAAATACTGTGTGTGAATGTCTTAAATGCAGGTCTGACAAACAGAACACACTCAATATATGTTATTACTATTTAGTTTCTGTAAGATCTTTTGGAAATCATTTATTTCTCCAGGTTTATTTTCCCACGCATGAATATACATGGTTAATTTTCCACACAATTTTATTAAAATTTTCCTTCCTAACCTGCAAAGATGCTATAGAAGTTGATGAGATAATTCCTGAGTAAACAGTATTATTCTAATCTTTTCAGAATAAAATGACACTATATCTATTAATCACTGCTATAATATATACTCCTGTATAACAAGGTTATAGATAAATTAGGTTGATAATACAACTACTGTGCTATTAGTATTTATTAATGATAATATTGCATAAAATCTTATCTGGATGATCAATAAAAGAAATCCTTGTCTTTTGATTATTGCCATTTGATCCACTGATGTAATGAACCACTCAACATAAGCAATTTGATTGCTTGTGCTCAAAGTGATATCTAGCCTAAGTTATCAGTATGTTTCAGGAAATTGTATACACTAAACCCATTTCTTTCAGAGTGACTTCTCTTATGCATCCTTGGACTTCTTATATCCGCATCATTAAAAAAAAAAAGATTCTCTAAGAATCTTTAAGCCTGTATTCCAGAAAGATATTAACCTAGGAGAATACATCAAGCAAAAAAATAATGTGTTGGTGATGTAGGAACTTTGAAATTAATGGGATATAGCCCAAGCAAACTGAAAGAATGCCCTGTAATCACAGAATACCTAAACTAGTGCAAATGTCAGAGCCATGCAATCCATATTATAGATGAGGCAAATGAAGTTCATAGATTCTGAATTGGAAAACAGAAGACACAGAATAGGTAAGTTTCCTGCCTGATAGTTCTCTTCCATCTCCCCACCCCAAATACCTTGGAATTGCCCAAGATGAATGAGATATGATTGTAATAAAAGGAACTATGAGAATAAAACCAGAAATTTGTTGTTCTAATTGTCTTTCTTCTTATAGGTTTTGAGATTTAATGGCTTAAAATGTAATACTTTATCTCTATTTGAATGGCTCTTGCCATTATAAATATAACAAACTTGAAATAAGGATTTGTATTATTTGGTTTCAGAAGATTAGAGAAAAGATTTATTAGATCTTAAGCATAAATTATCTTCCCTGTAGATGAATAAATTCACATTATTTTACTTGAGATATTGTTTTTTCAAATTAGGGAAATCTTATTCTACCAACAAGGGTTCTTCCAGCCTGTGTTATCTATTCTAAGTTCATATGTATAAAATTCACCATCTCTACCCTCATATATAACTGCTGACTGCACATAAATTCAGGTAACTAATGATGTAATGTTTTAAACTGCTAGGTTATTTTCCAGGTAAATAGTAACTGAGATCAAATACGTTCCTCTCATGTTAACTGCTTCACTTGGAGATAAGGCTTTTGGAATTTTACCAAGTTTGAAATTCATTTATAACTGTGTTCTATCTGCTTTATTCCTACAATTTATAAGGAATCAATGGATTTTTAAATGTTTTTCAAGTCTGTATGTCTTTTTTTTTCCTGTACTGTTAGCAAATGACATCAAATTCAAAGTAATGCAACTATATAAAATAATAATAAATGTGTTCAGAAATCTGAGAAGCTGACACATAGAGTTGAACTTATTAGAACATTTCTACTAAATCTTGTTAAGGAAGAGATTAAAAAGAAAATATGACATTTAGTTCCATGAAGTACTTTTACACCCCAAATGCAATTTACTTATTGAGAACAAGAAAGACACTATCAATCATTTCTTAATTGTACAGTGAAGGTATAGTCATGAATGACAAGGAATATACATTTTCTCAGTTTAGTGGTAAGTACCTTTCCTAATTTTTCTTAGGCACAGTTCTTAAAATAATAGAATTACACATTGAACTTCAAAACTCCTTCATTAGAGAGGATTTGCTTTCAACCTTTTCTTATTTTTCATTTTGATGACTAAATAATTTGAAACCTGAAAGCATGTTTAAATATGTTCACAGAAAGTGTTTATAGTGAAGAATTTTATACTTTAGACTAGCAAGGGCAGTTCCTGATTCTTTTGAGATATATTAAAAATGACTTCTGGAAAATATTTTCCAATTCAGATATTTCTACTTCAAATTCAAGATATGATGCTTCTTAAAAATAGCTCTACAGAACTTGGTAGTCTTTCTGTGTTGTAAATTCATTTGTAACTGAGCTTAAGATTAATAAACTAAGATATAGACAGGTAAGTAGAACAGAAGCAGCATTAGTCAACAGAATAAGAAAATAAGTTTGAAGTTTATATAAAGGTAGGGTATTCCAGGAGTTTTCTAGAGACAGTAATATTAAAAATGTGACAAATACTCTTTATGTGTTAATACCTGGATTAAACAGTGCACATAAAAATGTTTACTCTGGTGATGCTTGGGTGGCTCTGTCAGTTAACCATCTGACGATCTCAGCTCAGGTCATGATCTCATGGTTCCTGGCTTCAAACCATGCATCGAGCTCTACGATGGGATTCTGTCTCTCCTTCTCTCTGCCCTTCCCCCACTTGTTCTCTCTCTCTCTCTCTCTCTCTCTCTCAAAATAAATAAATAAGTAAATAAACTTAAAAAAAGAAATTTAAGATTTTACTCTGATTGAAATTGAAGTTTGTTAGAGGATATGAACAAAAAATAACACAAAACAAGACAAAGGAAAAGATACTATATTAAGGATAAACATAAAGAAGATGCAAGTCTTTGTAGAAACAATGGCACCATACACCTGGTATTCTTGGGAAAGTCCTAGATTATGCCTTTTGTCTTGGCTTAATTGTTGATCTCAAACTTGCCAGGTTTATATTGGAAATGATATGGCGAAACTAGTCTTGGGGGACAAAAAGCAATTATTTAGATGAAGAAAAATGTATGTGTGTTGGGGGAAGGAATCCCAGAACATTTTCAACTTAAAGTCGTATGTAATATGAAAATGCATGGTATCTTTGACACATTGAAAACAGTCTGTCATGCTGAAGTATAGAATGGGAGGAGGGTAACACATACACAAAATAGTGGAGATGTAGATAAGTTACATCCTGAAATCTCTCTGCTCTAAGGAATTTCTATTTTATCCCAAAGCCAATGAGAAAGGAAATAAATAAAGGAACTGTATAGCTGGATTAGAAAGAGATATACACAAATAAACAAAATGCCTGGAAATTTGATATTATGGTCATTGTCAATAATTCAGGAAGGATATCATTAGAGCTTGAACTAAGGCAGTAACATTTAGGATTGAGAGGAGAAGATGCACTCAAATGATGTCAGAGAAGTTGAATTATAGGTCAAGAGGTTTCTTAAGATCCATATTTTTAAAAATGGCATTATTACATTACAAAAATCATTGTCCTTTAAAATACCATGACTGAAAAACTAATGAAAATTTTGGGGGGATCTTATGTCAAATACAATTATAAATATATATGCACCTAGCATTGGAGCACCTAAATATATAGCAAATACTAATAGATCTGAAGGAAGAAATAGACAATATAATAACAGCAGGGACTACATACTCCACTTTCAACAATGGATAGATCTAACAAAAAGAAAATTATCAATAGCATTGGACTTAAAATATACTTTAGAACAAATGGTTTCAAAAAACATCTAGAACATGCTTTTGAACAGCAACAGAATACATATTCCTTTCAGATACACACAGAACATTTTTCTGAACACATCATGTATGAGGTCATAAACAAGCCTTAGCAAATTTTAGAAGACTGAACTCATACCAAGTATCTTTTCTGACCATAATGGTATAAAACTAGATATCAATAATAGGAGGAAGACTGAAAAATTCAAAAATATATGAAAATTAAACAATACACTCCTGAACAACCAATGGATCAAAGAAAAATTTGAAAGAGAAATAAAAAAATATCTTGAAACAAATAAAAATGGAAACACAATGTACTAAATGTACGGAATACAGTAAAAGCAGTTGGAAGGGAAAAGTTGATAGTGTTAAATGCCTATATTAAGAAAAAAAATTTTTGAGTCACCTAGGTGTCTCAGTCAGTTAAGTGTCTGACTTCAACTTAGGTCCTGATTTCACGGCTTGTAAATTTAAGCCATGTGTTGGGCTTTTTGCAGACAGGTCAGAGCCTGGATCTTGCTTCCAATTCTGTGTGTGTGTGTGTCTCTCTTGGCCCCTCTCCTGCTATCTTTCTTTCTCTCTCTCAAAAGTAAATAAACATTAAAAAGAAGAAAAAAAATCTCAAACAACCTAACTTTATACCTCAAGGAACTAGAAAAGAGAAGAAAAAACAACTCCAGGGTTAACAGAAAGACAGAAACAGCAAAGGCGAACAATGACATGAAAAGGTAACCTATGGATGGGAGAAAATATTTGCAAGTTATATATCAGATAAAGGAGAAATATTCAAAATATAAAATAACTCCTACAACTCAATATAAAAAATAATCAAATTGAAAAATGGGCAAGGACCTGAATACATATTTTTCCAAAGAAGTCATACAAATGACTCAACATCACTAATATTCAGGAAACTGCATATTAAAACCAAAATTAGATATTACCTCAGATCTGTTAAAAAGACTATTATCAAAAAGATAAGCTGGTAAAGATGTGGAGAAATTGATTGAATGGTAATTTTTTAAAGTGAGGTGTTAAAGGTCCCAATATTATTGTATTATTAACAATTACTTCCTTTATGTTTCTCTAGCTGCTTTATGTATTTGGGTGTTTCCATTTTGGGTGAATAAATATTTATAATTTTTATATCTTCTTGTTGGATTGCTCCCTCTATGAGTCTATATTGTCTTTCTCTGTCTATTATTGCCATCTTTGTTTTAAAGTTCATTTTGTCCAATATAAGTATTGCTACCCTGGGTTCTTATCACTTTCATTTGCATGATAAATACCTTCCCATCCCTTCACTTTCAATCTGCAGGTGTCTTTAGGTCTAAACTGAGTCACCTATGTAAGCAGGATATAGATGGGTTTTGCTTTTTTATCCATTCCATCACCCTATGTCTTTTGATTAGAATGTTCATTCCATTTATATTGAAAGTAATTATTAATAGGTATGTGTTTATTGCCATTTTGTTACTTATTTTATAGTTATTTCTGTAGTTCTTCTCTGTTCCTTTCTTCTCTTGTTCTCTTCTCTCATGTTTAGCTGGCTTTCTTTAGTGATATACTTGGATTCCTTTCTCTTTAATTTTTGTGTATCATTACTGGTTTTTGATTTGTGGTTACCATTAGGCTTATACATAAAACCTTCTGAATATAGCAGTTTATACTAAGTTGATGGTTATATAAGTTTGAACCCATTCTAAAAACACTTAAGTTTTATTCATCTTCCTCCACCCCCACCTTTTAGGTATATGGTGTCATATTTTGTATCCCCTTATTCTGAAAATCCGTTGCCTGATTTATATGGATATACTTAATTTTACTGCTTTTGTGCTTCCTACTTTTCTTACTTCTATTTATGGCCTTTCCTTTCCACTCACATAGTCTCCTTAACATTTTTTCGTAGGGCTGGTTTTAATGGCGATAAATTCTTTTAACATTTGTTTCTCTGAGAAATTTTATATCTCCTATTTTGAATAATAGTCTTGCTGGATTGAGTATTCTTGGTAACAGGGTTTTATTTGTTTGTTTGTTTTTCTGTTTGCATTTTGACTATATCATGTCACTCCCTTCTGGTCTGCAAAGTTTCTGCTGAAAAATTAGCTGATACTTTATGGGGTTTCTCTTGAATGTAACTATTTGCTTTTTTCTTACTGCTTTAAATATTCTCTTTTCATCACTACTTTTTTTTCTATTTTAATTGACATAAGTCTTGATGTGGATCTCCTTAGGTTGATTTTGTTGGGGGCTCTCTGTGACTCCTGGATATGGATTTCTGCTTCCTTCCCCAGATTTGGGAAGTTTTAGCTATCATTTCTTCAAGTAAATTCTCTGCCCCCTTTTCTCTCTCTTCTCCTTCTGGGATCCCTATAATGGGATTGCTGAGTTCCCTTAGTCTATTTTCAATTATGTTTTTTCTTTCTTTTGTTCAGCTTGATTGCTTTCCATTACTCTGTCCTCCAGGTTGCTGATCCACTCTTCTGCTTTCTCTAGTATTCATTTATTCCATCTAGTGTATGGATGGTAAATTTGTAAAACCACATTTGAAAAAGTGTTTGACAGTGTCTGCTACAATTCAATATACCCATACCTCTGACACAGCAATTTAACTACTAGATATATTTTCAACAGAAATATATACATATATTTACCAAAAAATATGCACTTGAATGGTCATTGCAATGCTATTCACAACAGCCTTGTCCTGAGAAACTACTCAAATGTGAATCAACAATGGAACAGATAAATATATTGAAGTATAGTAACATAGTGGGCATACTATATAGCGGTGAGAGTGAATAAACAACAATTTAACAGACAGTGGAAATTATTTCAAAAACATAATATTGAACAAAAGAAGCAAGCAGAGGGGTTAATATTATATAATTCCATTTATATTAAGTAAAAAATATGCAATACTAATTTATGCTTTTAGAATTAGGATAGTGTTTACCCATATTGAAATGGGCTTGTGAACTGGGAGCTTGAAACATGGTAAAAGGGGTTTAAAAATTCATCCTAAAAAGTAACTAATTTACAATCATGACCTTTTCTAATTTATATTTCATTAGAATAAAAATATTTTTAAAAAGAATCATGTTATTGAGTTAGCTAGAATGTGAAGGTATTGGTATTACTATACTTGTTGATGGGTATGTGAAAGGGTAAAGCCAATCAAAGGTCCATTTAGTATAGTTTTATGAAAGTGTAATCCCTTAGTTATACTCTATCCTCAACACTAATTGCACATATGCAGGAAGACTATGCAAGAATACCTATTTCAGATTATTTTTAAAATTGTGCCCTAAAACCATTTATACCTACTCACCGGGCTTGACTAAATTAAATGTGCTATATTCATTTCACACATGAAATACACTTTGTAGCAACTAAAATAATTAACTAAACATATGGACAAATAAAATACTATATGATATTTTGATGGCAAAAAAAGCAGATTTTGTAAATAAAGGTAACTATTTTAAAAACAAAAAAATTATTAAAGGTATAAGTTTTTCATAATTATAATTTAATTACAATTTAAATATAAATATACAAAACATTATATTAATTTATATTTGATCACAGTTTACTAGTTTAGACTATAAAATAATCATATACACAATTTAAAAATGAGAATAGGGAAAAATTCATAAGTAATAGTATCAGAAAACATATACATGCATATAAATAACACACAGGTATATATACGTATACATATGATTATAAATCTTACATATAAATCTTATAAATGTTAAATTTTTAAAGACAACATTGTTCAAGATAATACTAATTTATGAAGTTTAACTGTATTTTTTACATATTATTCTTAAAAGACTGCAGAAAACAGAAGTGTGATGATGTAACATGTTGAGAAAAATAAATGTACAATATATTTCTCATTTTATACTGTGAACAAACCAATCTATACTTTATGTTTTTATAGAAAAAATGATGAACCATTATTTAAAATAATTTTTCAAAAATTTATAAGCAAAAATCTATTAAAATGCCTAATACATAAATATCATATATCTAAGGAAATTATAAAAAGTGAGTGAGCACAAAGGGATAATAATGAGTTATAATGAACAAAAAATAAGACATGAAATGTGATTCAAATTTCATAAAAAATATTTCCATCTCCTAAAATTGTAAATGGGCTAAACTCACCACTAAAATGGAAAAGTTTTAGGCCTGAATTAAAGTTAAAATTCATCTCACTTTATATTTTATAATCATGCATATATTATGCTAATGATTTATGTATAATGTATATTTGTATATACAAACATAAAAAAGAAAAAGAAGTAGTGACTAATGTGCCAATGTAAGAATGAATTCTAAAAGGTTTATTGATATTGATAATACCTGCATGTTTTAATAAGCAAGACAAAGTTACTTTTTAATTTGAGAAATAATAGGTACATAATTCTTAGGTTAAAGAAGAAATATACACTCAAGTTGCCAATTCTTTAATAACTAATAAGATGAGAGTCATGAATATAAAAGTCTATAGTATATATTCTGGATAAAATTGTTAGCAAATACATAACATTAAATTCATGTATTATTATATAAGTAAAAAAGAAAAGAAGCCATGCATTTATTTTTTGAAATGAATAAAAGACTACAAATAGACCTTAATGAAGTGTTATAATAAAGGAAGTGGTCAATATGGATGAACTGGAAATGAGGCAAAAAAGCTAGTCTTAAAAAATACTAGACATAGACCTTTTTAAAATGGCAATAAATATACACACAGATTTGGAAAGTCAAATCAAAACAAGAAGAGATAAAAATAAAGAATACTAACAAGGACATAGGAAATATAAGAGTTAAATTATATTTGAGTATTGTACAGCTCAGTTTATTTTAAAAAATCTCTGAAGTAACTTTAAAATAAACACAGCAACTAAAATTAATTGGAGAAAACAAAAAAATAATGAAATTTACCAATATTCAAGTAAGAGGTTAATAAAATATTACATTATTATCTCCCAAAGTGAATCCGAGTGGAGATATTTTTATCAGTGTATCCAAATTGAACTCTTTCAGATCTCAAAAGAAAGAAAAATCATTTGTATGTATATTGTACAAGCATATACTTAATGTAGAAATGGATTGTAAACTCACAAGTAGTCTTATTTATAGATATAGATGTACAAATACTTAATGAATTTGTACTAATTTGATTTCCACAGAATAATTGCAACATAATAACATGATTAAGTATATTTATCTCAGGAATGTAGGGGAATTAAATATATCAAATACTATATCGGAAAATTAAGTGCCAATAAGGCCTTTAGTTTTAGCCCAAAACCTAATGCTGAAAATGTTTTAGCAAACTAGAAAAAGTTACTGTTACTGTACTATCATTAAGAAAAGGATGACATTATACTAATAGAGACACGTTTTTCAGGATGAAGATGGATTTCTTTTCTAAGGCAACATTGGCACATAGCTGATTATATTCTTCTATCCCAGTGTCAAAACTCATAGGGAAGTGACCCTACGATATACCAAAAAGAACACTCCCTATATTTATGCCTCTTTCTCCCTCTATAAGTAAATAGTGCAAATAATACTTGGGCAATGGTTCAACCCCTGTCCTCATTAATTACACAACTAAGAACTAGCTAGTTAACATACAATGTTTACCTCAATTATATGGATCATGATAATACAATATTTTGTGGGTAAATGACAGTTAAAAATCATTAAACAGTCTTTTGTTCTCCAGTGTGGCATTCTTTAATAGTAATAGAAGGCCAAATAATTTAATTGAACATTAAAACAAGGGCTTCTGTGTTTATTGTCCAGTAGTACAATCCTAAATAGGAAGGATAAAATCAAGGTGTGGAAATTAGAACAATTTTATTTGTGGTATCCTCTGATACTTTAACACTCACAGAAGCCTTTTACCAAACATTAATAAAACTCACTTAAAATACTCTGTGACAGGCTTTCCTCCATGGTCAATCAGCAATAACCTGTAGTGCTAAGAGAGCCTTTTATAGTTGGTGCATTTCAAATGTAAAAAGGTATAAAGAGATGAATAACTTGCTCAAATTCATTTGAGAAATTCATGGTCAGCCTCATTTAAACAAGTGCCTTGTTGTTGGAGTTATTAAAATATGTAATGTCCTTCATCAAGGACACATGTACATTATAATATGCCACATATTATGAATTTTCCTTGGAGATACCTTTTTTTTAATGACTATCACTTGGGATTAATGTTCCACGCAATGCATTTTGGAAAATACTTGTCTAGCTTGTTCACACATGTAAAGCCCAAGTTTTATGTATTCTGATAACAGCCATAACGTTATAACATCCTGTGTGCTTTACTGGAATTTAATATACTCGAAAAAGAAATATTTTAAGAAAGAAATAATATTTTTAAAATATAAGTGAATTTTTCCTTCATTTCTCTGATATTGATCTTTATATTCCAAATATCCCTTCCTTCCTTCCTTCCCTCCTTCCTTCCTTCCTTCCTTCCTTCCTTCCTTCCTTCCTTCTTTTGATAAGGCTCTTTCCCTAACTCTAGCTTATTAAAGCAGGAAGAGATAAACTGGAGGGGGAAGTGACAGGAGGACAGGGGCTCCAGTGTTCTCTGGTGCCTCCCAGGAAATAGTTCCCTCATGTAGGTGCAGCTTATTAGCTCAGGAAAAGTGATTACAAAATTGGGTTTGGGTTTATTAGCGATTTAACTTGCAAATTGCCTTTTTGTCTCCCTGGGATTTGGCTAAGTATATTAGAAGTAGACTTGAACAATTCCTTCTTGCGATTCTCCTTAAGTTCTGACATTTCATTATATGCATCTTTGGTTGTTTTTTTTTAAACAAATGAAACCAAGAAAAATATCATGGAAATGTTTGGGAGTTTTATTATTGTTTACATTTCTTCTTCAGATTCTTAAGCAAATCATTTCAGGAATTTTTAATGAATGTATTTGGAGGCCAAACATGAATGAGGATAAAAATAGGCTTGACATTATAAAAGCAGGCTTCCATATGCCTGACAATAGCACAGCAAAAAAAATGCAAAGGTTGATATATAAGTTTAAAAGGATATGAAAACATAGAAAAACAAAACTTTAATTACAACTCAGAGCATCAAATTAGACGTGGCATTAGAATTAGGCCTGGAAGCTGAGAGATTCAATGTAAATAACTGGGGAGCAAACATACAAACACCTTTATGAGCAGAACACAGGGGCCACATGAGTAGAGGCAGGGAGAACAGGGTCTGTTGTTAGAGCAATAGCAATTAGAATCTCAGTTCCGACACTCTGCACCCTATGACAAATTTCCTGTCCCATGCAAATAACAATGAATGTAACAGTGGCATCTAAATTATAAGTGTTATGAAGATTATGCGAGATCATGAATTTTGAAATGCTTAACATAGTTCCTGGTGTGCAAGGAGCACTTCCTGGACTAGAGCTGTCATTCTGGCTGGAGTTCAGAAAAAGTGAGAACTTTGGTGCATGTGAGCTAGAGTTATTAAGAAATCAGCACGTTCAGAAAATTACAATGGAGTTAAAGTGTGGAGACCTTGAATATTTTATTTATTGGTATAATTTTGAGTATAGCAATGGTATGGTCACATACATGTTTATCTTTTTTATATATGGTTAGACTTTTTTTAATGGTTATTTATTTTTGAGAGAGAGCTGGAGAGGGGCAGAGACAGAGAGGAGGACAGAGGATCTGAAGGGGGCGCCATGCTGACAGCAGAGAGCCAGACGCAGGGCTCGAACTCACAAACTGTAAGATCATGACCTAAGCTGAACTCCGACACTTAACCGACTGAACCACCCAGGTACCCCCTAAAGGGTAGTCATTGGAAATATCTGTCATATCTAGAATAGGTTAAAGTTTCATGACAAAAATCAGATGAAAAATGTCTAAAAAGCCTGGAACAGTCAGAACAAAAACAGAACAAAAAGAAAAGTCAGTAAACATGAGTGACTGAATAGGTTTGTGGTAAGAAAAGTTTCAGTATTTTGATGAGGATAATAACATTTTCCTTTAGCACTCATTTCAAAATATTTCTTGAGCTCTTGCTATGTGGTATATCAATGCAGTTCCAGGAGCTGGTGAGGTAGAAGAGACCCATATCCTTGATGCAGTTTACATTTAATGAGAGGACATACATTAGACACACAGTTGATGTACAAATAATTTCAGATGCAGTATCATAAAGATTTTAATAAAACATTTAAAAGAGATAAATAATGTCATAGATCAATAAAATATTATTTTAGAGAGCCTGGACAGATTAGGACATATATTTTGTATTACACATGTAATTAAAAAAAAATTCTGTAAAGATTTAAATAATTTTCCCTTTGAAGTTTTACTAGTGTCAGAAGTAATTCACATCCTCTACGAAAGGCCATAACGCATGTCTTCAGAAGTTTGCAATGAAGGCACTGGGAACTCAGTAGAGATAATATTATGTCCTATCCAACTACGCTAAGAAAAATGTTTTACTTGCTCCAAATAATTTTATGGACTAAAGATAAATAATGAATTGTTTGGTCTTAAATTTCCAAGGTTCTGAAATTTAAGATAGTCTATCTCCTCCAATGATGTTCATAGTGATCTTTTCTAAGATATTCACTGAGAATGTAAAATGGAAGGATATAGGTCTTACATTATGTAAACTACATACATTTTTGCAATCATTTTCCTGCAGTAGCCTCTTTCATACTCCTTATTATTTAACACTTGACAATCAGTCTTTCCTTTCTTCCTTTATCTTTCTCTGTATTGACCTTTTTAAAAGCCAAATTTGATTTTATTGCTTTCTGATGTTGTTTTTCTATTCCCTATTTTTAAAAAATGTCTCCTCTAATCACTATTATTTCTTTTGTTCTGCTAGTGTTTTGTTCAGTTTGTTCATCTTTTCTATTTCCTAAAGATAAAAGTTAGTTATTGATTTGAGATCTTTTCTAACCTAGGTATTAACAGCTACAAATTTCTCTTCAGCACTGTCTTTACTGCATCCCATAAGTTTTGATATGTTGTGTTTACATTTTAATTTGTCTCCATCTTCTAATCACCCACATGATTTCTTCTTTGACCTACTAATTGTTTAAGACGAATGTAGTTTAATTTCCAGATATTTGTGATTTTTTCAGTTTTCCTCTGTTCTTGATTTCTAGCTCCATTCCATTTTTGTTGGAGGAAAGACTTTGTATGATTTCATTCTTTTTAAATCATTGAGACTTGTGTGTGGCATGACATATGATTTTCTCAGAAAATGTTTCATGTTCACTTGAGAAGATGAGTTCTCTTCTTGTTATAGGGTGCATTCTGTACATTGTTATATCTAGTTTTTTTATAGAGTTGGTCAAATCTTATATTTCCTTATTAATCTTTTATATGAACATTCGATTATTGAAAGTGATATATGAAGTCTCTATTATTGTAGATCTATTTTTCCCTATAATTCTGCAAGTTTTTGTGTTGCATATTTTGAGGTTCTGTCCTTTGCTGAAAGTGGGTTTCTAAATACACTGTATTTACAGGTACTTTTAAATGTCCTAATTTCTCAAGTAATATCATCCAACTTTTTCTCCTTTGCTCTGATGGTCAATTGTGTGTCTCAAACATAATCTGTTGCCACAGGCATCTTCAGTTTTGTTACTTCACTTTGCAGCATTTTCCAGCCATGCTTATCACTTTTCTGGGTTGAGTTTTGTTTTAGGCAAAATAGATATGGGCAGTTACGCAATCTTTCAGGTAGCCCCAGACAGTGCAGAACAGGCAAAGCCCAATAATCTGCCAAATGAGACCTGTGCTCCTCACTCTAGTACCTGAAACTAGAGTCCTTCACTGAGAACATACTGCCACTGATTCAGAGCCTTCATGACTTCAGGGAAGGTGTAGGTCACAGGAAAATTAAAACACCAGAAAACTTTCCTGATGTTTGCAAGTTGCCTTATTCTTGATTCAGCATTCACTTGGTTGCTACAAACCTTTAACTATTTTCCAGGTTCTATCAAAGTTGGTTCTGACATTTCCTGTTTTTTCTTTTCTTTTTTTGTTTTTCTTTTCCTTTTCTTTTCCATTCCTTTCTTTTTTCTCTTCTTCTCTCCTCTTCTTTCTTTTATTTTGATATTTCTGTGGGAGACCAAGAGTTTGGAGCAATCTGCTACACCATTATGCTGTTGTCACTGCTCCGGAGACTGTGTTTTAAGTGGTCTGTAGTTGTTACTGCTGCCTACTAAAGTTTGAGAAGTGCCAAAAACTGGGTAACAACCTTAGTTTAACAACAGAAATTATGGATTTGCAGCTCTCTCATTATAACCTGTGTGATCTTGAATGGATTACTCTCTCTGACTTAATTGTTCAGTGTAAGTAATCTATAGTGTTTTTTATAGATCAGATTTATAAAGAAAAAAAATAAAGTACCTGAAAATAAAAGTATTCAATAAATGTTATTTCTCTTTTCTCTTCTTCTCTATATTCTAAAACCATAAGCATTCACTTCTGTGCTTCTCTGGAGATGTCATAGAGAAGTGTCTGAATAAGTTAATAATATTTGTTTTAAAAGAAACAGGAAAGAATTGAAAAAACCTTCATCTTAACTTAGAAGATTAATTTTCCAATTCCTTCTTTCTCGTTTACTAGAAACATGTCTTTAGGCTACTGACTTTGTTCTTCGGTCTTTCTTTCTCATCTGTGAAGCAGAAGTTATTGTATCTACAGCACACAGTTTTGAGGGAATTTTACAGAGAGATACATTTTTTCATTAAGATACACAGTACAGAATAAACTCAGATGTTTTTAAAAATAAATGAATGAATTAATGCATGAATGATTCTGAAGCCCAGTAGTACAAGACAATAAATAGTTTATGAAGATAATGCCCAGCTGTTCCTACGTAGTAAATACCCACACAAAGAAAGGAAGAAATGGAGATGATAGTGAAAACAATGTTATCACCAATTTTATAAATCTGTGGAATAATTTCTAAGCAGGAGAGAAAAGTCAATACAGATTTCAAAAAATAACCTTTAACAAGTCAATCAATGCATCTGCACATTTTCTATGAAATGGAAATTAATACACTTCACCAAATGTCTACAAAATTTATTATGATATATGCCACCCTCCACCCTATGTTGAAAGTCATTCTCTCACAAAAGGATATGAATTATGTTGACAGCACATTTGAGCTCAGAGTTAAGAAAAATTGGTGACAAACATATGATTCCTTTTATAGGATTAAACATCTTATGGTTATAAATAGGCTGGGGTTATTTTTTTAATGCTTATTTATTTATTTTTAAGAGAGAGAGGGAGAGAGCACAAGCAGGGATAAAGGAGAGAAGGCAGCAAGAGAGGGAGAGAGAGAGAGAATCCCAAGCAGATTCCACATTGTCAGGGCAGAACCCAACACAGGGCTTGATTCCACAAACTGTGAGACCATGACCTGAGCCAAAATCAAGAGTTGGACACGCAACCAACAGAGCCACTCAGGCGCCCCTACACTGGGGTTATTTTGATGACATTTCATAATGGTTAAATTTCCCATTTGTTCATAAATGGCATTTGAAAACACGTCATTCATTACCCACATGAATTTTTTTTATTCTGTCAGTGTCACACATTTCATAATTACTTTAATGTATGATACAATTTATCATTTACAAACATGTTCCTAGTTAAGAACATCTTTAGTATTCTGGCACACAATTCTTTTAACTGTACTATCTACACTATGGATACAACTCTGGTACATGGTGAACTAGAGTTGCTACTTTAAGTGTTCTGGTTACACAGATCCTTAGTTTTTGTTAATTTTCATAGCAGAATAGTCCCCACAAAAGGTAAAATTAGAAAATGTGTTTGGTGTGTATAAATTCACCTGAAGTTCAATAAGGAGCATGTACTGCTTCTTTTCCAGTAAATACATGGCCTTCTGAAGAGCATTACCATCAAGATACACTAACAAGATGAAAGGAATATAAAGAGATTTTATGGGCAGATGGTGCCTTGATATTTATCACTGAGCCACAAACAATTATCCTGGAAATATTGAGATTAATGGGCCTATTTAGTAAAAGAGCTAATTGTGAGAGGCATTGGGATAAATCTGAGCTACTTTCCATACCAAAAGTTTTCTCTAGGGCAACTGCTTTTTCTACAGAGTTAACCTATCCACCAATGCTAGAATATTTTTTCTATAATTTTAGGATGTTTCATTTTATGGAAGTGCAATTATACTGTGATTATGGGGTTATATGCAGATAAACCTGGGAGGTGGCACTGTCTAAGGGATGCCAATTACTTGCAACATTTTCAGAAGTTTGGTTTTTCTCATGCATCTGAATTCTGTTTTCTCTTTATACTTTAGAGCCTAACACAACTCAGCACATTTTGGTAGTAGTTTCCAAGTAGTGAATATTCAAGAACAGTGAACATTTGAAAGGGTTTGGATTTTTATCATGCTGATAACTGGGGGCTTTGATACAGCTTCCTTAAATCAACAGGCTGTAAACATAGCCAGGCAAAGAAGTTCTATGGCAAGGGCATAGGCAACGAAATGGCAAAATAAACTTGAATAAGAGAGAAACAGGAGACTGCGTTTGGAAAACATAGATTCAAATTCCAGATTTTTGCTACTTGCCAGATTCTGTACAAGTTGTCCATTGCCTCTGCCCCCTTTCTGTGGAATGGGATTTAAGATCTTGTAGAAAATGGGATCATATATTAAGCATGTCATAAACAATGAAATAAGTAAGAAAAAGATATGAACGCTAGCTTTGGCTCTTTCCTGCAAATTGTGGAATTATGCTCATCTCACTCAGAAGCAAATGTGAAACCTCCTTCTACTAAACACCTCAGGCTGGACTATAAATTTCAGTAGGAAGAGCTGCCATGTTAGAAGCTAGAATATTCGTAGAATCCTAATGAAAAGAAAGCATTTGCAAGTTGAATTTATTTGACTATATATTAATATGTCATATACTTTTGAAAACCCCATAGAAGATAAAGCAGAACAAACACTTCTTATTCTAAATGCTTAATATCAGCCCTCACATAAAGTACAGTACAATGATATTACAGCTGGAACAATTTAGTAGAAGGAGTGATGGAAGAAAATTGAAATCATTAAAGCTAAATGTCACCCTGTGTAACTTAGGCTACTGATTAAATGACAACGAGATTTAATTTTTTATTACTAGCTACAGCTAGACAGAGAAGACATTCACAAACAACTAATAGCATATAAAAACATTTTGAATGATATTTTCTTCTCCAGCCGTATAAAAGCTAAAGATGATAGTAATTAGCATATTTCCTCATGGCTATTATATTAAACTGATCAGCCAAATTCCTCTTGCTCTATTAAGATCTGTCTTTGAAAAATTGAGCTAAACTGGGAATGAATTAGAGAAAATCTGCAAGAAAAAAAATGTAAAGGAACATTTACTTCATTAGAAAATCCAGGTTTATAGCCAAGGAACAAACTGTAGTGCTTCCTAAACTGTGTGATAAATGAGAAGTTTTTTATTTCCTTTTTCTTCATTTTAATCTGATACCTCCATAATGGCAATAACCATTACCAGTAAAATAAAACTTTTTTTAAAAGTACAAAAAACAGCCCCATTTTTTTGGTTACTATTAAATTCAAAGACATGATATTAATCTATCAAATATAATACAAGTTTCCAAAATGTTTACTCTCAGTTTCTATACTTAATCCTCGCTGATAAAAACAAACAAGTTAGGCTAGTTACTAGACTGCAGACTAGACTCAGTAGCTAACTTTTCTTATGTAAATGGCCAGATAGTAAACGTTTTAGACTTTGTTTGCCACATAGTCTCTATTATGACTACTAAATTTGGCTGTTATAATATGAAATCAGTAATAGATAAGGCATAAATAAATGCTCATGCCTCTATGTTGCAATAAAACTTTACAAAAACAAATACTGGTCTGGATTTGGCCCATAGGTCACAGTTTTTTGATTATCTGCTCTAAACTATGACATTTGTGATATTTCTCAGTGTAATACATGAGAGAAAATCCTAAGAAATTGACATAATAGATTATGAGGAAAATTCTTAGGATGGACAGAAACTTCTATTAAGATTAATGTAATGAGCTGAGGAAAACCAATAATTGCAGAAACAAAGGCCTGATTTAGATCAAATCAACTTGAGAATCTAAAGCAAAAAGCAAGCTGTCACATGAAGAAAAGAAAGGCTAGTTTCTATGACTGGATCAGGGGGAATTTATTTGTGCTATATGGAAGCTATGAACTAAGTCTCTGAAACCAGTCAGTTCTGAGTATGAATTCTGTCTTTACTATTTATTAACCCATTAGAAAGAGGAACAATGACCTTGTGGAAGTTTCTTATCCACCTTAAGCCTTTATTCACATAGTAAGTTGGAAAAATACACTACTTAAAGGGTTTTGAGATAATTAAATGAAATACATGCATTGCATTTACCACTCTCCATGACATAATAGGTGTTCAAAAAATTTTGGCCACTATGATAGGGTAACTCTTGCCTATGAGAGATTAATTTTCAATTAATATTAATATATTTTATGGACCCTTTGGTGTGCTGTTGTTAAGATGGTGTTTAGCGCAAGATGGAGGAGAAGTAGGGAGCTCTGTAATCTTCGCCCACCCGCATCTATTGAACTGAGAAGAACTGAAGGGACAATACTCTGATTTGCAAGCAGGGAAAGAGAAGATACAGACTCCAGAAAGAAGACAACCTCAAATATGCCTGAGTGAGTGATTGTGAACTGGGAAATTGGAGGACGGGCCGGCCCCGGAGGTACAGGGGGTGGGAGCACCAACCCAACACATGGAGAGCACACTGTGCCACAGAGAGACAAAGGGAAGAGAAAGAGAGACTGAAAACACTCATAGAACTATCTGTAAAGAAGAGGAAAAAAACTCTCCCCAGGACGGAGAGAGATACTGTCACCCCATATGTAACTGCTGGGGGCGGGGAGAGAAATTCATCCCATCTAGCTGGCGAATTCTTCCTTGGGCGAGGTGGCAGCGGTGCCCATTCCAGGCGGTACCAGAAAAACAGCCCCCTCCCCCTGCGCGATCCCGACTGGGAGGCTGGCCGCCAGCAGGAGTGCATCTCCTCTCCTGTGGTAGTATTAAAGTGCATAGACTAGGATCTGGAAGCGAGGCAGAGCTTGGAAAATACAATTTGGCTTCCCCACGGCACAGGGAGATCAGACTCAAAAGAGCGGCTTGCAACACTTGGTTCCAGCAGAGCTTGGGGTGCCACCATTCTTCTCCATGCAGCCACCAAGAAGGGGCCTTGGAGAGCAGCCCCTGAGACCTACCTACACCAAACCACACCCATCCCCACTGGAGAGCAGCCTTTTGTTTCCCCGTTTTTCTTTTCTTCTCCTTTTTTTCCTCTTGCCATACAGATATATTTTCACTTATCTCATTCTTATCTCTCCTCCCGGCTGGTTATATGTTTTTAGACTGTCCATAGTCTTTGGCTGTCTCTGTCCTCTGCCTTATATTTTTTTCTTTTCTTTTCTTCTCTTCTTTTCTTTTCTTTCCTTTCCTTTTCTTTACTTCTTTTCCCCTTTTGGTTTGCTTGTTTGTTTTATTTGTCTGTGCCTTTGCATGCTTTTGTTCCCTGTGTGTTAGTCTGTTTTCCTTTTTGGGGCTACCTCAAGAAACAAGCCAAAGTACACATGGTGGAGAGTCCCAAATATCACTGATTAGAGAAGAAAAATAATCAAAGGCACAACAAGAGAAACCGAGAGACACCATTAAAAGAACACTTTCTGAAATGACAGGCCCTGGACAGTCAATGAGCCTCCTTTAATAGAGCAATCCTAACAGGTGCACAGTGCATAACAAGCTTTTAAAACTGAAAAGAGACAGTAGCTAGCCAAAATGACGAAACGAAAGAACTCTCCTCTAAAGAAACTCCAGGAAGAAGTCACAGCCACAGAACTGCTCAAACAGATTTAAGCAACCTAACTGAACAAGAATTTAGAAGAACTGTCATAAAATTAATCACTGGACTTGAAAAAAACATGAATGAAACTATTAATACACAGACTAGGGATCTTCAAAATAGCTGTGACGAGTTAAAAAAAAAAAAGGCTATATATGAGATGTATAATAAAATGGAAGTGGCCACTGCACGGATTGAAGAGGCAGAGAGGAGAATAGGTGAATTAGAAGACACAGTTACAGCAAAAGAGGAAGCTGAGAAAACAAGAGAGAAATTGACACAGGAGCACGAAAAGAGAATTGGAGACCTGAGTGATACAATCAAATGGAACAATATCCATATCATAAGAATTCCTGAAGATGAGGAAAGAGAAAAAGTCCTGAAGGGGCGCTTGACCAAATTATAGCTGAGAACACCCGAATATGGGGAAAGAAATAGACATTGAAATCCAAGAGGCCCAAAGAACCCCCTTAAAACGGAACTTGAATCGACCTTCGGCAAGACATATCATAGTGAAACTGGCAAAATATAAAGACAAAGAGAGAATTCTGAAAGCAGCTAGGGATAAAAGGGCCCTAACATACAAAGGGAAACCTATCAGAGTGGTTACAGACCTTTCTAATGAAACTCGGCAAACCAGAAAGGAATGGCAGGAAATCTTCAATGTGATGAACAGGAAAAATATGCAGCCAAGAATCCTTTATCCAGCAAGCCTGTCATTCAAAATAGAATGAAAGAGAAAGGTACTCCCAAATAAACAAAAATTGAGAGAATTCATCACCACCAAACCAGCCCTACAAGAAATCCTAAGAGGGACTCTATGAGGAAAATGTTGCAAGGAACACAAGGTACCAGAGAACCACTACGAACATGAACTCGACAAAGAACACAATGACTCTAAACCCACATTTTTCAATAATAACACTGAATGTAAATGGACTGAATGCTCCAATCAAACGAAACAGGGTAGCAGAATAGATAAAAAAACAAAAGCCATCTATCTGCTGTCTACAAGAGACTCATTTGCGACCTGAAGACACCTTCAGATTGAAAGTAAGGGGATGGAGATATATCTATCATGCAACCGGTAGTCAAAAGAAAGCAGGAGTAGCCATACTTGTATCAGACAAACTGGACTTTACAGTAAAGGCAGTAACAAAAGATGAAGAAGGACATTATATAATAATTACAGAGTCTCTCCATCAGGAAGAGCTAACAATTATAAACATCTATGCGCCTAATTTGGAAGCAACCAAATACACGAAACAATCACAAACAGAAACAATCTTATTGATAAGAATGTGTTATTGCACGGGATTTTAACACACCACTTACAGCAATGGATAGATCAACCAGACAGAAAATCACTAAAGAAACAATGGATCTGAATGACACATTAGAACAGATGGAATTGATAGATATATTTAGAACTCTGCATCCTGAAGCTAGGAAATTCACCTTCTTCTCGAGTGCACATGGCACATTCTCCAAGATAGATCACTTACTGGGGCATAAAGCAGCCCTTCATAAATACAAACGAATTGAGATTATACCATGCACACTTTCGGATCACAATGCTATAAAACTTGAAATCAATCCCAGGAAAAAGTCTGGAAAACCTCCAACAATGTGCAGGTTAAAAACCACACTAACTAAAGAATGATTGGGCCAATCAGGCAATCAGAAGAAATTCAAAAATATATGGAAACAAATGAAAACGAAAATACAACAATCCAAACTCTCTGGGATGCAGCAAAGGCAGTCCTAAGAGGAAAGTATATTGCAATCCAGGCCTATTTCAACAAACCAGAAAAAGCACAAATTCAAAATCTAGCAGAGCACCTAAAGGAACTAGAAGGGGAGCAGCAAGAGAACCCCACACCCAGCAGAAGAAGAGAAATAATAAAAATCAGGGAAGAAATAAACAGTA
>CM053576.1:66394978-66444183 GCA_028646485.1 Cryptoprocta ferox | reverse complement strand
AATTATGAAAAGCCCACAGGTAATATCATCCTCAATGGGAAAAAACTGAGAGCTTCACCCTGAGATCAGGAACACGGCAGGGATGTCCACTCTCACCACTGTTGTTTAACATAGTGCTGGAAGTCTTAGCATCAGCAATCAGACAACAAAAGGAAATAAAAGGCATCAGAATTGGCAACGATGAAGCAAAACTTTCAGTTTTCGCAGATGACTTGATACTCTACATGGAAAACCTGACAGACTCCACCAGAAGCCTACTAGAAGTGATCCAAGAATTCAGCAAAGTCGTAGGGTACAAAATCAAGGTACAGAAATCGGTTGCATTTTCATACACCAACAATGAAGCAACAGAAAGAGAAATCAAGAAACGGATCCCATTCACAATTGCACCAAAAACCATAAATTACCTAGGAATAAACCTAACCTAAGATGTAAAAGACCTATACGATGAAAACTATAGAAAATTTATGAAAGAAATTGAAGAAGACACAAAGAAATGGAAACGCATTCCATGTTCGTGGATCGGAAAAATAAACATTGTTAAAATGCCATTATTACCCAAAGCAATCTACACATTCAATGCAATATCAATTAAAATTGCACCAGCATTCTTCTCAAAGCTGGAACAAACTATCCTAAAATTCGTATGGAACCACAAAAAAACCAGAAGAGCCAAAGTAATACTGAAGAAGAAAACCAAAATGGGAGGCATCACAATCCGAGACTTCAGACTCTACTACAAAGCTGTCATCACCAAGACTGTATGGTACTGGCACAAAAACAGACACATAGACCAACGGAATAGATTAGAGAGCCCAGAACTGGACCCACAAATGTATGGCCAATTAATCTTTGACAAAGCAGGTTAGAGTATCCAATGGAAAAAAGATAGCCTCTTTAGCAGGTGGTGCTGGGAGAACTGGACAGCAACATGCGGAAGAATGAAACTAGACCACTTTCTTACACCATACACAAAAATAAACTCAAAATGGATGAAGGACCTGAATGTGAGACAGGAAACCATCAAAACCCTAGAGGAGAAAGCAGGAAACAACCTCTATGACCTCAACCGCAGCAATTTCCTACTCGACACATCCCCAAAGGCAAGGGAATCAAGAACCAAAATAAGCTATTGGGACTTCACCAAGATAAAAAGCTTCTGCACTGCAAACGAAACAATAAAAAAACTAATATGCAACCGACAGAATGGGAAAAGAGAGTTGCAAATGGCATATCGGATAAAGGGCTGGTATCTAAAATCTACAGAGAACTCCCCAAACTCCACACCTGAAAAACAAATAATCCAGTGAAGAAATGGGCAGAAGACATGAAGAGACACTTCTCCAAAGAGGACATCCAGATGGCCAACAAACACATGAAACGATGCTCAGCATCACTCATCATCAGGTAAATACAAATTAAAACCACACTGAGATACCACCTCACGCCAGTCAGAGTGGCTAAAATGAACAACTCAAGAGACTATAGATGCTGGGGAGGATGTGGAGAAATGGGCACCCTCCTATACTGTTGGTGGGAATGTAAACTGGGACAGCCGCTCTGGAAAACAGTGTGGAGGTTCCTCAAAAAACTATCAATAAAACTCCCCTATGACCCAGCAATAGCACTGCTGGGGATTTACCCAAGGAATACAGAAATGCTGATGCATAGGGACACATGTACCCCAATGTTCATAGTGGCACTTTCAACAATAGCCAAATCATGGAAAGAGCCTAAATGTCCATCAACTGATGAATAGATTAAGAAGATGTGGTTTATCTATACAACGGAATACTACATGGCAATGAGAAAGAATGAAATCTGGCCATCCGTAGCAAAATGGATGGACCTCGAGGGTGTCATACTAAGCGAAATAAGTCAGGCGGAGAAGGACAGATACCATATGTTTTCAGTCATAGGTCTACAAAGAGAAACCTAACAGAGGACCATGGGGAGGGGAAGGAAGGAAAAGAGTTAGGGAGAGGGAGGGAGTATTTCATATATTCATGAGAGACTCTTGAATACTGAAAACAAACTGAGGGCAGAAGGGGGAGGGGTAAGGGAAGGGGGGTGATGGTCATGGTGGAGGACACTTATGGGGAAGAGCACTGGTGTTATATGGAAACCAACTTGAGAATAAACTGTAAATTAAAAAAAAAAAGATGGTGTTTAAAATCTTAAGCTGTGAGGAAACGAAGAAATTTTGTACAGAAGTAGCAACTTGCTGGTAATTATGAGAACTGTCTCTATTCCAAGACAGTGGCCACTATCTCAGAACTTTCTCAATTTTCTTTCAGTCTTTTCATTTTTAACATAAGGTGATGCACTCAATCTAATATTTATTTCCTTCCCAATGTATATGTTTTGTATGGTGGAAGTATCACTGGATTGAGATGAATCTTTTAGCTTCTAGGACTTCCATAGGGGGCATTTGGGTGGCTCAGCTGGTTAAGTTTCTAGGACTTCCTCAGCCATTGACTAGCTATGTTTGTGATGAGTTACTTAACTGCTCCAAGCATTATTTCCTGATCTATTGACATTAAGCTTTGAAATGAAGATAAGTTCTCATAAAAAGACATTATCTTTCATTTTTTCACTTTGTGGGTAATTCTGTACATGGATATATAGCTGTTGAACCTTTCAACTGTGGCACACTCTGCAAAGTATCAGCAGGATTTTGAATGACTCATTTTGTTTTCAGCTAGGAGATGATATTAGGAAGATCTATATTATTAGAAAAAAAGATAAATTATGCTTTCATATAATCTGGGGTTCTAGTTTGAATGATAGTACCTAAACTACGTAAGGCATGCAAACAGAATAAGAGAGAAATTATTAATGTCTATTGAAAAAGAAGAATAATCTAGAAGATCAGTGTGCAGGGTAGTAGCCCATAGCAACAGGGCAGAGAGTACACTTTTTGGTAAGAAGTTAGTTGTAAGGTTAGTGACCTTGGAAGGAAAAATAGAAAAAAAAATTCTTTTTTAAAATGTTTTATTTATTTTTGAGAAGAGAGAGAGAGCAGCGTCAGCAGGGGAGGGGCAGAGAGAGAGGGAGACACAGAATATGAAGCATGCTTCAGGCTGTGAGCTAGCTGTAAGCACAGAGCCCAACGTGGGGCTTGAATCCACAAACCATGAGATCATGACCTGAGCCGAAGTCGGACGCTTAACCGACTGAGCCACCCAGGCGCCCCAAAAAAAATCTTAATTCTCTTCTAATATTCTCTATTGCCAAGTCAGATTGTCTTTTAGTTGCTTCAGTGTGATCATTATAAACTAGATAGAGAGATAGAGAGATAGAGAGAGAGGAGACAGAGAGAGAGAGTTAAAAACTTCATCAAGAAAGTTGGAGAATGAATAAAAAGATTTACTGAACCTGGACTCTTAAATTAGTTGAATTTTAAGTTAGTTGAATCTTGTCACTACCTTCAGAACTACTGTACTCATAATATTTTCTTGAAATAAATTATTGTTGTTCATCTCTACCAGTAGTTTATCCTTTGGCACCTATCTTTACATTTCTAGTAATACAAGAAATTGTAATATTTTAGAAATTTTCCTGTTTTGTACACTATTTCAGTTTTCTATTATTTAGTTTGTCACCTATTCTCATATGTTTTAGTTGTTGCTGCTCTAGAACATAGGATGCATTTATTTTTTGATATGATCATTAAAAAATATATTCTTTTGCAGTAGAATTAAACTTAACCATGTATAAGGCAATTAATTAATGTGTTTACTCTTTTCTGTTTCATACTGTTCTAAAGATTACTTGGTATACAGTAGGTTATCAAATAATATTTATTTCTGAATATGTTTATATTTTTTAATTTTTTATCTTGATTATTGATCATATTTTCTTGTTTCTTTGCATGTCTGGTAATTTTGTATTATGTGCTCCACATTTTGTACATTAGATTGTTGGTTTCTGTGTTATATTATAATCCTTTAAATAGTATTGCACTTTGTTTTGGTATTCCATTGAGTGATTTGGAAAGAATTTGGAATGAAGAAAGGATCTAGACTTGTTTTTCTACTTGCTTAAGGTGAGTTCAGGGCACTCTTTAGTGTTAATTTACTGCTCTATCTAAGGTGATATTCTTCTGAGAACTCGAACAGATGCCCTGGGTATCACATGATCTTTCAACTCTGGAGGTAACAAATTATACTCAATTATACTCAAGGAATTATTTGGCCTTTTATTTCCTGGTATTTTTCTTTGTTCATTTGCTTGTTTTCTACCAGCCTTGGTAAGACACTGCTTAGTCATGCATAATTAATAGTCAGTTTAAGACTTAATGGGGATCATTATTTTCATCTCAAGTGCATTCTCTCTCTCAATTTCTCCTTCCATCCTCTTTCTGTGTCCCTTTGTGGTTTTGTTTTGACTTGATTTGGTCTGATTTTTCTTGGTTTGAGATTTTGGTTTTGCCTATCTACATAACCCAATAAATACACATATTTTTGAGCAATGCAATCAATGCTGTCTGAACTGAGTAGTATTTTCTTCATCCTTCTCTTTGTTCTTCAACAAAAGTAAAGCTAGAGAATCAACTGTCTGCTAACATGACTATGGACCTGGTTGATACAATGTTGTTGGAGCTGAAGCCTAGTCATGCCACTTACTAACTCTGAGATCTTAAGGAATCTGCAAACTGCTCTAACATTGACGTTTTTTGACTATAAAATGGGGATGAAATACAAATGCTTATTTTGAAATATTCACTTTTAAACAATGAAAGAATTGCATGAAATATAGTGTCCATGATATAGATGATACAAAAAATATGAGATAGAAATCTATGTCGTACAGAAAAGGATAGGGAAAAACTTATATAGAAACAATATGAAATAGAGAAAATTTGCAGAATTTATGTGTAAAAGGGCACTAATCTTAAGTCCCTTCTTGAAAAATTTACTTGACCTTTATAAACCTCACTTTTCTCATTTTTATAATGAGAAATTATGAGAAATGATTTAAATTCATAAATTTTAAAGGTATTTATAAAGGTTAAATTATATGGTCTAGTCCTGCTTAATATCACATCTTAACAAACTTCAGTTAACTAGTTACATAAAAAGTTCAATTTTTGCTCTTTTTTTCTTACTTTTGTTTTAATGGAAGCACCAGCCAGGAGTAGATTTTTGTGATTATTTGTTATCATCAAAAGTGGTTACTGTATTATTGTATCTTGTATTTTACAGCAAATAACTTCTCTTCTTTTTGAGTTCACCATGTAAAAGATTCCATCAGTCAGCTTCATTTTATCTCATAAATCATCTATGAGGCATTTACTTGTGCTTACTTATCTCTGTATCTTTCCCTGAGTGGGATTTCTCTTCTGGGACATTATTCAATAAATCTTCCCTCAGTATTTTCAGGATGGAAGAAAAGAGATCCTGGAGATTTGCTCTCCAACAGTTCAAAATAGAATTAGTGAGGCTGTGGAAACTTATCTGAAGTTAAGTTCTTATTTTTCACAGCACTTAACCAGAGAATATTGTTAATCCACACAGGAGGTTGGGAAAAAGTCATTAAAAACAAAAACCACTTACGTTTTTGTTATTTCAAAATGTGGACACTACTTACGCAATGTTTGTTGTTTTTTGATGATGTCTGTGGGTTATTGAGGTCTTGAAAGTTGATAATAAAAATGCCCATATGTAAAAGAGTTTTAAAAAACTTTGTATTTTAATACTATACACCATTCTGTAAATATTTGACCTTTTTTTCCCTCGGTGTTTCCATCTAACACACATTTGCTTTATGTTCAATTTCCTGTCCACCAGCCTCACCTAGCAGGAGGTCAGGATTCTGGCCTTAGGAGCCTGTGCAGGGAGAGGGAGGAGTGCGCCTAGTTTTGTTAGTAGAGATTGGATCTGAATGAGAGTTCGTGACCAATGCAAAGCTGAAACCGCTGGCACCTGTACCAACATACATCATTTCAAAAGGGCTAGCAGGACCAGGCTCTAGGTCCAGTGTAATATGTTAACAACTAGGGATAACTAAAGAGAATTGGGGCAAAGTTGAAAAAAAAATCCTGTGTCCCAAGATAGAACCACAAATAGTTACAGCAAGCATTTTTCATTTTTAAAAATAAGTTTTGCATTTTAGTAAAATATAATTGCTTTCATTTTATCTGATGTAATTAAAGTTTGGAATTTTGTGCCTCTACTTTGATATGGAAAGCGTAATTCTTTGTGATTCTATTTCAGCCTTTCCAGTATTGAAATAGGACAACATGAGATAGAGATCTGAGAGAATTTATTATTATTACTTTCACTTGTAATATGCATTCTTTATAATATATAAGTTAATAGAATTAAATAGTATTTGAATACATACAAATCAAAAATTAAAAGATAAATTTTTGTAAAAGATAATGCAATTTTTGAAATAATCCAAATTAGAAAAATATAAAGGATCTGAATCGAGATTTCTTGAAAAAAGATTTACAAATGGCCAATAATCATGTGAAAACTAAGTATTATCAGTCTTTAGGGAAATGAAAATCAAAATCGCAATGATACCACTTTACACACCCTTTATGATGTCATCATCATCATCATCATCATAGGACAGGAAATTAGGTGGAGGATAGGTGAAGATGTGGAGAAAGTGTATCTCTTATTTACTTTTGGTCAGAATATAATATGGTGCAGCTACTTAAGAAAACAGTTTGGCTGTTCCTCAAAAAGTGAAACCTAGAGTTATCATATGATACAGCAATGGCACTCCTAAATTTATGACCTAGACAGTTTTAAAGTTCCCCTCAGCTTTACTAAGCTTTACTGTCAGCTTTAG
This sequence comes from Cryptoprocta ferox, assembly GCA_028646485.1. Lineage (NCBI taxonomy): Eukaryota > Metazoa > Chordata > Mammalia > Carnivora > Eupleridae > Cryptoprocta > Cryptoprocta ferox. Next base: position 66,437,376 of record CM053576.1, on the reverse strand, counting down.
AAGGTTTCTTCCTGACTATAGGCCATTGACCTCCCTTTTCTTAAAGACTTTACTTTAGAAAACTTGTAATTGAAAAACTTTTTTCTTCGCCCCTTTGAGATGTAATTCTTCTACAAGCTTCTTGCCAGGTTTAGAACTCAGCAATATCTTTCTCAAGGACCTGGGAGCCATCCCTTTGAAATGTAACCATCTAAGGAGATAGTGTTCCTATGTCCCAGTCATTGTGTGGGAATAGGAATCTTACTTTCATAAAAGACATTTATCAAACACAGAAGGCCTAATCACATTGACTAACCTCCAGTAACTCACTCCAACATTTAAAAAATCCTCTTGTCTTTCATTTCAGTAGAATGGAGTTGAATCTCTCTTCCCTTCTCTAGTAGTCTTACAAAGGTCTCCCTTGTCTATTGAACACCATCAGGGGCAATTTGTCTTTAACATATATATATCTAGGAGAAATAAAGAGATGCATCCACACAAAAACTTACACATGGATGTTCCTAGCAGTTTTATTTATAATAGCCAAAAAACTGAAACAATCGAAATGTCTATCTGCTGATGAATTGATAAGTATATGATATAACCAAACATAGGAATTTTATCTGATAATTAAAAAAAACTGTGCAACAACATGGCTGATATTGAAACTATGCTAAATGAAAGAAGTCAGTACAAAAGATCACATATTGTCTGATATCATTTACATGAAATGTACAAAATAAGCAAAGTATCTAGAACAGAAAAAGAAAGTAAACTGTTGATTGCTTAAAGTTATGAAGCTGAGAGGCAATGGGAAAGTGACAGCTAATGGGCATAGGTTTTCTTTCAAGGGGGATAAAAATATTCCAAAATTAGTTTATGACAACAATAGTTGTATAACGCTATAAATTTCCCAAAAAGATTGAACTGTGCTCTTTAAAAGTGTGAATCATATGGTATGTGACTTATATCTTAAAGCTTTTTAAAAAATGTTCTTTAGTACTAAGATTCTCTGTATCATATACTGATTTATTTTTCTGTATTGCCTTTATATCATATATGTATTTCATTTGTTTATTGTCTGCCTTCTACCATATTGAAAATTCTACATAAGCAGGAATTTTGCTTGTTTGTTTGTTTTAACATTTATAAGTCTTATGATTTTTTGGCACACAGTAGAGTAGCTATATTAATCTGGCTTAATCAGAGGCAGAGGCAAGGTTTTGTATGTGGTTGTTTATTTTGGGATATATTCTTATGACACAGAATGAAATAGTGGAAAAAGAAAGCCAATAGAAGGAAGAATTCTGGAGTAGCTCTCCTCTATGGAAAATAGTACTTAACGTAAATGGGACCTTCTGGGGAGATTTATATATGGAGTTTCACAAATGCCCAGAAAAAGAACAAAAAGGAAAGTACTTATCATTAGCTCTTATATCTCATTATACAAGGGCTGTTCCATTAGGATGTTCACTGCCATGAGCTGTTAGGAAAGCATGCATAAGTGCAAAGTGTGTTCATGCAAATTTCCTTAAAACAGAGTTATAAAAGCCCTGGACAAGAAAGCAAGAAAGAATGATTGTGGTAATGCTAAGTGCTATTAATTTACATCTGCATGAATCTGTTTGCCTTAGCAATGGCCAGAATAAGGGTTAGGTAGAGAGGATGTGATATAGGACAATATTAGTATCCAAAACACAAATAAACTTGATGGATACCTCGGTCCCCTCAGCTCCATTTAAAAGAATATGACCAGTAAAACTAGAAGAGCCTAATAGTCACTGGAATGCTGGCTCACTCCCTCTAATTTTCCCCTCATCTCTCCTTTCTGAAGAACTGATGCTGGCTCCACAACATCCAGGTGTTTTCACACCTCACCTTCTGATTCTTTCCTGAGTCCTCCTTGTAACCATTTGTTTAGACAAATTAACCTCTTTCAAATTTCTGAATGCCCTTGGAAAAGATATTCACAAAAGTCACAGTGTATAGGTAATCCAATGTATAGTTATAGACCATTAAAAATTTTACTCATTTTGTTAATGGTGGAAAATAAATCAAACAAAACTAAATAAGTGGGACCATATTTTCCATATGTATTGAAACACTTAGACTAGTCAAAATTCTATTGAATATATATTGAATACTGAGAATGTAAGTAAAATCTTCCAGCCTACCTTAATAATCCATTTTTAATATAAAATAATAAGCTATTTTCTATTTTTTACTTCAGAAGTCTGCACATTTGTAGGAGCCTAAGTGGGAATGGGTCCCCATTAGCCTCTTCGTCTCTTGCCAAGGGTTTTCCAAGCTCATGGCCTTATGTGACTTGCATGGACCACGTGAATCTGGTCTGTTCACAGGAATCCTGAGTGTCCTTGTTCTTGGAAATCCAGAAACAGTATCAGTAACCTCTCAATCAATAAATTTCCATTCTAACTACCATGTCATCTGGACCTAATATCTGAGTTCCCAATAGTTTTTACTCCACCAAATGGCCTGGACATTTGCAACTGTTTGTATTACAGACACTATAGAGTCTTTCCAGAAGGTTTTGTCAAGTAACAAGACGAATTACAATCTTCCATAATTGCACTCTTTGGCAGCGCTGGAAGTGGTTAACCCTGGCTCCTTAATAGTACTCTTTCATTACACAGACTGAAGTGATGGTCTCCTTAAACTTATAAAAAACATTCACTAGTTAACTCATTAATATATTTTTCCCAAACATATGCCCCCCGCACGTTATTATGATAATAAATAGGCACATGCTTGTTTACAGTCAAATGATGAAAACCAGGACCACATATCTCAGGGTACATCTGTGGTTTGTTGAAAGTTAATTTCGTTCTTATAGATACATCACATTAGCAAAAGCATTCTGCTATATTTTGAGAATTGTCTAGATTATAAGTGTACATTTTTCCTTATAAAAGCACATATTCTTCCATTATTTTCTGTGATACAATAAGAATCCATGCAGTTATGTGGCAGATAATTTCTCATACTACCATACTTTGATGCATTTCTTTAAGGTACTTGCAATATAGTTGAAATATATTCCAATATAGTGGCTATATCATAAACCATATGTTTGACTTTAACCACCTACTACTTTGGAATTTATATAAGAAAGTACATTTTAGTCTCAACATTTCTTTTAGAGAAAAATATAAGTTTTTATGTTTCATATCAGATCCTCATAATCAATAGAACAAATTATTAGTACATTACAAATTCTACTCTTATCCAAAATCCAATTTGTAACATCTGATATGAGAAACAATGGTACTGGCTGTGATATTTCAAATTCAGATATACCAATCCACTAAGGCATAGGCTAATGAAGGATAAACATAGGGCCCTGTGATGTGTCCCAGGCTTGGGAAACTAATCTATTTCTTTCTAACATTTTCAGATAATTTGCAAACAACTACCTCATCTCTGAACTTGGCCAACAGGCATGTTAGTAAGGCATGTGTTCCCACCCACTTTCTCTAGTTTCAGAAATAAAATTCTTTCATACGTAATAAGTTTTTTTCTTTTTGTTTGTTTGCTAACTGTGGAATTATATTATTATCCTTTTATTCATACTGAGGGTTTTGCATAAATTAGTACCAAGCTTAATAATTCCTTACTCCCATATAGTTCTGGAATGAGGGGTATACTTCAATCTCTTAAAAATGTAAGATTATGTGTATCAAACACCAGGACTGATTAATTACTATGATATGGAGCCAAGCATCCACATTACAAGTTTTTCTACTGTAAGGCAATTTTTCTCTAGCCAGTGTCCTGACTCACTAAGGAAGTCCCTAGCCATGATGGGACTTCATTTGACCCCTCAATTGACCATTGCTTCTGAATCACCATGAGTGCTCTAAGGTGACTGGCTGAAAACATCCCAATCAAAGTCAACATGTCTCTCACTCACTTCCTTTATGTTATGTGTGTGGCAGGTATCAATCTCTCTCCCTATGTGCTTTCATGCTCACAGGTTTTATGCAGAGCTAGTTCCAAAACAACAGCTATTGGTGTCAGTCCGTGTTGCCGAAGCACCAAGCAAAGTCTGTTCTGAGCTCACAATTTGCAGAGTCCGAGAAACAATCACTCCAGATTACCTTTCTGCCCTGGCAGCCAATTTCCATAACAGTAAAGTATACACAATGCTACTTTTATATGAGACTTTCAAATAAAGCCAATCTCAAAAACTTGGCCATTATAGCTAGTGTGTTTGCAAGGAAAAAATAAACTGAAATGAGTTTTGAAATCTTCTTCCAGTTCTCCCCAGGAAAACTCTGAGGCTTACATCAGTAATGGTAGTTGTGAAATACTCAGTGTCTGAAATTGGCATAGGGTTCTTGTGTGAATGATACATGATAAGCAGGATCAGGATTAATAGTATCTTCCCAGGCTTAGTGTCCACAAGGCAGATGGCCCTTCTGGTCTCATCAGCATTTTTCAGTGCCTGGCAGACTAAGTGTTCTATGTAACTTGCCGGTTATTAACCTTGGAAGGAGACATTACTAAACCTTCCCCTTTGCTATTAGCCATTTCAGTGTCTGCACAGGAGCATCCAGCAATAAAATGGACATATATCCCCTGCACCTTTCTCATCATTCACTAGAGTATGCCTTGTGTCATTGGATTTATGTGACCACTACACATTGGACTCCACAGGAAAGAGCGGCTCTAAGCGTCTTCTTTCTTTTCCTTTTTCTTTTTTTTAATGTTTTATTTTATTTTTGAGAAACAGAGAGAGAAACAGAGTGCGAGTCAGGGAGGGGCAGAGAGAGAGGGAGACAGAATCTGAAGAAGGCTCCAGTCTCTGAGCTATCAGCGCAGAGCCCACTGTGGGGCTCAAGCCCATGAACTATGAGATCATGACCTGAGCCAAAGTTGGACATTCAACTGACTGAGCCACCCAGGCGACCCTAAATGTCCTCTTTCTAAGGTTTATATCCACTTCAAATAAAAGCATTTGTGCTTGTTATTAACATCTTAATCAATAAATCAACACATTATTTACCATTTACTCAGACTCAATTTTAAGGTCCCAAGTGAGAGTTGTGAATGATATATCAAGTTCTATGAATTTCCCTAAACTATGCTTTTAGTCGTGGAAGTATTTTCCTCTCTAGGAGCTTCCCTAGTAGCAGTTCTTGACAAGATCTGCTACACTGTTTCTTCAGATCTTGTGAAAGAGAAGAACTTGTGATTCCTGTCCATACAAAATGACTGGGAAACATGCATGTGTCTGAGATGAGCCTTCGAAGTCACCAATTGTTAAAGTTTAGCTAAACTCTTGTACACCTTTTGTGCACACCCTGAAGCTTACCAAAACTCTGCTCTTTTTGGTTTGGATTGGCCAATTGGGGCTTACCCCAGGAACTTCAAATCACTCCACCCACAGCCCTTAATAAAGGTATGTTTACCTGTTGTTCTCTGCCTCTGTGTTTGGCCACTCTCATGTACCTGGAAGCAAAAAAAAACTTCTCTATTTCTGTTCCTTTGTGATCTTTTGTTAATACGTGGCTGACCATCTTATACCCCTGGAGTCTATTTAACAAATGTTAATTTAACAAAGTCACAACACCACGTGCAAGGACTTGTACTAAATATGCAGGGTACTTGAGGTATAAATAAGTATTGTGTTTAACTTGAGAAACTGAAGGATATACAGTCGAGGGGATGAATTCAAATATTGGTCATCAAAGGGAACCTGATATCATAAATAAAAAACCACATACAAGGAATCTGTCTTACCTTTCAAAGGAAATTTTTAAAAGTATATACAAATGTAAATAAAGCAAAAGGGATCTGGAATATACAAGCAAAAAAAAAGTAATATGAAAAGGGTCAGGATATAGGTCTCTGGACCTTCAACAAGGTAAACACTGGTAGCTGCTTGAAATGCTGATTATCTGGAATGGGGGCAGACCTGCTGATCTGAAGAAGCTATGCAGCTTGTATACAATCATTGTGCAGTTCCTGAGTTTTAGTATTTTCTTCTTTACCTGGTGATTATCCATTGTCACGGATTGTAGAGCTTCTCTCTTTATTTCCTATGTAAGGCATTGGGTTTTATTTGTTCGTTTAATTTTTTAAAATTAATTTTTGTTTTTAAAATCCAGAGAGAGGTACGAAGGTTATGTTAACACAGTGTTCTCACTGGGGGCAACTTGGTAATAGCTGGAAATATTTTTGGTTGTCACTGGACTGGACTGGAGTGTACTACTGGAATTTAATGATTAGAGGCCAGGAATGCTTCTAAAGAATCTACCATATACAGTGAGTCCCATACAACAAATAATTATTCACCCCCAAACATCAATATCAATAGGGCAAACATGGACAAACACTGTTCTTACAGAAAATATATAGAGATGTCTCTTTATGATTTTTGTAGGTAATTGTGAGCAGAAATAATTAATGAGATAACAGCATTTTTCATATTTGATTATATATCAGTATTATATAACAGGATTTTGAGAACCATGGATTCTAGGAATCTAGACCTGTTAAGTTGGAGTTTTAATAAATATATTTTATATTTTAAAGGACTAAATAGTTACTTCTGTTAGTGATGAGGGAGCATAAGGCAGGCTGAGAGCAAACCACAAGCTAGCACACCCTTCACCCCAAGGTGGGATGTGTGACATTCCTCAGGCACTCCTGGCTGCCCAAGGACAAAGGAAAGGAAATAAAACAAATGGTTAATAGATAGAGATCATACTCATGCAGACTTGAGTCTCCAATAATTCATAAATATCTTAGTTAATTACAAGAAAAAGGCAATCTTGTCAATAACCTAATCACCAAAAACTTATACATTCAGTTTCCTGGAGACCATAGTATTACCCTCCCCTCCATAGTGATGTGGGGAAGGAAGGCAAGAACTAAATGGCAAGTAAAAATAAATTTCCTTATATCCTGCAGCCCATTAACAAATACTTGAGGCTGGCAGAGTAAAATGGTTCTCTAGGAACTCCCTACTGTCTTCATGTTAATGCTTTGCTAGAGAGAAAAACAACCTTAGCTTGACAATAGCTAGGCCTCTACTAATCTGTGTCTTTAGCATATGAAAATCTCTTTAGAAACTTCCCTTTTGACTTTACCTCCCCTAGCCCTATAGTATGAACCACTCTTCACAACTCCAGTGCAGCTCTTTCGGCCCACAGGTCCTGTCCCCATGCTTTAATAAAATCACCTTTTGTACCAAAGACATCTTCAAGAATTCTTTCTCGTCCATCAGCTCTGAACCCCACCACCACCCCAAAACTTCATTAGGTACTCATGCTTGAGAGTAACTAAAGTATTATCTCCATTCCTGGCTTACTAGAGAAAAGGAGTTTTGTTTTCTTATTCTGTTTATTCTCATGGAAAGTTCTTATTGATCTGTTTGTTAAATTCTGCCTCAAAGCACACATGGAAAAAAAATAGAAAAATGTATTCTACATCAAAATTTGGCATCTCTATACATGAATTGAGGGATCAGGATAATGATTCAGATTATTACAGTAATAGGTATCATAGGAATTGTTGACACAGCCATAGCATGCTGATACTTAGGGTTCAAACTATTTCTTTTTTCCGTGAGGCTTACATAGATTGTCACAGCGATGAAAACTAAGAAAACATTTTCAACTTCTATTAATATTAAGCTTCATCTTTATTGCCTCTGCTTTGTTTTTATTAATTAAAATAGTACTCTAACTCAAGTACCTGAGTAAAAGTAACACAGATATTTCTACCTCTCTCTTGTTAAAGCGTTTTTATTTTTTTAAATATTTATTTTGAAAGAAAGGGAGAGAGAGCAGAGAGGAGCAGAAAGAGGAAGAGAGAGAATTCCAAGCAGGCTCTGTGTCCAGCATGGAGTCTAACTCAGGGCTCAATCCTATGACTCTGGATCATGACCTGGGCCAAAATCAAGAGTGAAATGCTTAACTGACTGAGCCACCCAAGTGCCCCATTTTTCTTGTGAAAGCATTTTAAAAGAAATAAATCTCATTGGTTTTTTGACTGAAAATTATGTATGTGCTTTTTTGAAAATGAAATCGGATAGTACATAAAAGTATAAAGACAAAAGTAAATAGTCATTTTATTATTTTATCCAGAACTAAGCCAACCATTTAAAAAATATATATCTTTCAATGTAACTTATATGTACACAAAAACATATTAACAGCATTTCCTTAATTTAAAAAAGAAATAGTTTTCTGCCTGGTCATAATAAAGTAGCAGATATTGAACTAATTCTGCTGCCAAAAGTTATTATGAAACCTGAATAATTCAGTAGCTGCTAATGTAAAAGAATCTATATTCCAAAAAATTACCAGAAAGAAAGAAAGCCAGAAATGCAAGCAGGAATTAAAGGAAAAAAGAAGAAGAAAAGAAAGGATTTCCTACTTCCAGATGGTTTCACCATTGAATTCTTCCAAATAGTAAAAGGAGAAATCATATCAATATTACACACATTATAAACAATATAAAACATGAAAATGTGATCACAGACAAAGAAAAAGTAAAGAAGGTCATGACCACTAAACCAGCCATGCAAAAAAAAAAAAAAAAAAAAAATTAAAGTGGACTCAGGGTAGAGAAAAAAAAGACCAAAAGCAACAAAGACTAGAAAGGAACAGAGAACATCACCAGAAACACGAACTTTATGGGTAACACAAAGGCACTAAATTCATCTATTAAAAATCATCTGAATGCAAGTGGACTAAACACTCAAATTAAAAGACACAAGGTGTCAGAATGGATAAAAAACAAGACCCATCTATATGCTGCCTACAAGAGACTCATTTTAGACCTAAAGACACATGCAGATTGAAAGTGAGGGGGTGGAGAAGCATCCTTCTTGCTGATGGAGGTCAAAAGAAAGCCAGAGAAGCCATACATATATCAGACAAACTACATTTTAAGCTGAAGACTGTAACAAGAGATGAAGAAGGGCACAATATCATAATTAAGAGATCTATCCCTCAAGAAGATCTAACAATTGTAAATATTTATGTCCCCAAATTGGAAACAGGAAAATATTTAAATCAATCAATAACAAACATAAAGAAATTCATTAATAATAATAAAATAATATTAGGGGACTTTAATATCCCATGTATAACAATAGACAGATCATCTAAGCAGAAAATCAACAAGGAAAAAATGGCTTTAAATAACCCACTTGACCAGGTGGACTTAACAGATATATTTAGAACATTTCATCCTAAAGCAGCAGAATGCACGTTCTTTTTTAGTGCACATGGAACATTCTCCAGAATAGATCACAAACTGGGTCACAAATCAGGCCTCAGGCAGTATTAAAAGAAAAAATTGAGATCATACCATGCATATTTTTATATCACAATGCTATGAAACTTGAAGTAAACCACAAGAAAAAATTTGGAAAGACAGCAAATATATGGAGGTTAAAGAACAGCCTATTAAAATGAATGGGTTAACCAGGAAATTAAAGAAGAAATTAAAAAGTACATGGAAGCAAATGAAAACACGATAGTCCAAAATCTTTGGGATGCCGTAAAGGCGGTCCTACAAGGGAAGTGTACTGAAATACAAAAAATGAAAATGCAAGAGTACTTTCAGCTGATTTTATGGAGCACAACTCTGACATCAAAAGTCACAAAAAAACTACAAGAAAGGAATATTACAGGCCAATATCTCTCATGAACTTATAAATACAGTGCCATGTAAATATGATAAAACCATTACCAATGAGGTTTATTTCAAAAATCCAAGGTTGGCTTAACATTTGTAGATCAGCAAGGATAAAAACCTGATCATCTTAATAAAGGTATAAAGTTTTTTGATAATTTTTAACATTCATTTACTTATTAAAAAAAAAACAACAAAAACCCTTTAATCTAACTAATAACAGAAAAGATCTCCATTTAATCTGAGTTATTTACAAAAAGCCTAAAACTAACATCATATTTAATGGGTGGAATTATTGAATTCTTTTTTTTTTTCCTGCCTTGGTCAATAAGCAAATGTGTCCATGGTCGCCATTCTGGTCAACATTTTAGATATTCAACATTACAATAAAGAAAGAGAACTAAGAGGTATAAAAATTAAAAAGGAAGAAGTGACACCATCATTGTATTCAAAATGTCTCTATTATTATTTAAAAATTCCATAACGATCCATAAACATTTATAATTAATATGTGAATAGTTAATACACATTAAATTGCAAAGCTAAAAACATGTTATCTCGATACACAAATAAACAAGTTGGAAATTATATAAAACACCATCAATTAAAATTGCATCAGTTAGCATAAAATACCTAGAACTCATCTAAGCAAAACTGAGCAAGTTACCTGCACTGAAAAATTTAAGTTTTCTAAACAAAGTCAAGAACTAAATAAATGCTCACAAATGGGGAGGCTCATAATAACATTTGTATTCTCCCTAAATTGATCTAATAGACTTTTGTAGGTATTCAATTCAATACCAGTCAGTGTTTAATGTCCAAGAAAAATTTTGGAGATGCAAGGAATATAAAATAGCCAAAGCAGTCTTTAAAAAGATAAAGTTGGAAGACTTAAACAACCAAAGATATACTATAAAACAGTAATAATTAAAATAATGCGATATAGATACATGTGTATACAAAAATCTACGAAGAAATATTGGAAGTCTTAGAAACACACCCACAGATATATAGTTACCTAATTTATATAAAGACTCCACTATAATTTAGAACAAATTAGAGGTTGGTCTTTCCAATAAATGTGTTGAAACTATTAAATATTAGCATAGAAGAAATTTTACTACTACCTCTCACTATTCAAAAAATTGTTTAAGAAAGTTTATGATCCCTTGTTCAAAGTAAAATAATAAGGATTCAAGAGAAAAGATGAGTGTAATATCTTTAAGCACTTGAGAAAAACAAAGCTTTTGAAAAATAGAACGTGAAAAGCATTAAACAAAGAAAAATTAATATTTTAGAACTTGATCAAAAAGACATCTTTAACAGAGTACAAATGCAAATTGCAGAGTGGAAAAGACAGCTGCAATTCCCATATATGACATAGTACTCACACCTAGAATATGTAAAGAACTACAGGTTAATTTTATTTTAAGGTAAAGTACATGACAAAACCTGGCCAAAACCTTAACTAGGAACTTCATCAATGAGAATGTCTAAATAGCCAAATTTTATATACATTTGGTCAGAATTATTAGTCATCGTGGAAATGCAAATTTAAACACTGAGATGCTTAACGCCCACCAAAATGGTAAAAATAAAAGATTAAAAATGCCTGTGTTAGTGGGGATGTACAGCAATTTAAGCTGGCATATGTTACTGTTGTAGTGTAAATTGGTAAGATAGTCTTAGAAAATGCTTTGTCAGTAACCAAAATACTAAATATACATTTAACCCATAATTTAGCAAATCTACCCTTAGTCATATACCCAAGAGAAATAAGTACATATAACTACAAAAAGTTATTTTTGAGAATATTCATAGCATCTTTATTCATAGCATTCCCAAACTGAAAATATCTGTCGAGTGGAATGAGTGAATAAATTGTAATAAATTAAATGTGTATTAAATTGCAATAAAAAGAACAGTATACTGATATGTACAACATGGATTAATTTTATAGATATTATATTGCCCAACCAATATTAACAGAGATAAAAATAAAGGGCCAGTTTAGGTTGATTTTAGTTCTTATGTGAAAGGTACTAGGTAAGCCTGGAACATTGGGCTATGACATAAATTATAAAGTTTATCAAATACTCCTGAGGTCATTTCAAAAGGAAACAGGAGCCAAGGTTGAGCAAAAGGACTACATAGGAGGCTTCTGAACTCCATTTCTCCCACGAACACACCGAAGTAGAGCTACACATTGGTCAATTTACCTCTGAAAGAAATCTAGGAACTGACTCTTATATATGAAGCGAATGAGAAAATACCCACAGGAAAACAGGTAGGCAAGGCTGACTCCACTTTTGCCATACACCCCACTCGCAGCCCATATAATCAAAAGAGACCTCCAAACTCCAGATCCTCTCTGAGGTATGCAAGAGCTTGAACCCCTGACTCTAGCTGGTAACACTTTATTATATAGTTGAAATTTGCTTAGAGAGTGGACTTTAAATGTTCTCACTCTACCTCCCCCTAAAAAATTAATATGTAAGGTGATGGATGGATTATTTTTAACTTGTTGGGGGAAATCTTTTCACAATGTATATGTATATCAAACCGTTATGTTGTATAAACATCTTACAATTTTCTCAATTTAATCTCAATAAAGCTGAGAGAAAAAAATAAAAAGATTGGCAGAGACGTTAAAAAAAATAACCAGCCACCATGAAAAGTTTTTCACTGGCCAAAGTCAATATGAAAAGAATAGTGACAATAATAGACCGAAATACTTCAAATATGTAAAAAAAATACTTGTTCAAAGTGATACCGAAATACATTTATTAACTCGAGTTTTCTAAAGCATCATATCATTGCTCTGAAATTAATAAATAATGGAAAATAATCTAGTATTTAATTACCCCTACTTTTCCAGATAAACTGTTTCAGAGCACACTAATACTTGAGGAAGAAATGTCATTTCTTGCCTCTTGTCAGATAATTGCAACTAACAGATGTAAAAGAAATTATAAAATTAGAAAATCACTATTCGCAACCACTTATAAATAATAAATCTAGACAATGATTACCAATGGTTGCTAAAACCATTAGATGAACGGTTAATGGAAAACTTTATTGTGGATGGATACGGCTGAAAATACCTGAGCCTACTTACCTATCTTAATTTCACAATAATAATAATATTCACAATAATAATAATGTCACAGCAGATATGAATTGCCTGACAAGGCAAAATGGAATGCATCACCTATAGAAAAATATTGCCACACACCTCCCCCTCCATACATCTGAATCTAATCAAGATTTTTCATCACCTGAGAAAATAAGGAAGCAATCAGAATACTCTGTAGGTCAAATGGACCCAGTTTAAAAGTAAAAGTTTTAGAGGTTGAAGTCTGGGATTGTGATGCCTCCTGCTTTGGTTTTCTTTTTCAATATTACTCTATTCGGGGTCTTTTGGGGTTCCATACAAATTTTAGGATTATTTGTTCTAGCTCTATGAAAAATACTGTTGGTATTTTTGGTATTGGTATTGGTATTTCATTAAATGTGTAGATTGCTTTGTGTAGCATAGACATTTTAACAATATTTGTTCTTCCAATCCATGAGCATGGAATGTTTAAAGTTAAAATCTTATTTAAATTGCCTTTAGTATCAGTAAGGTAAAAATTAGTTTCTCTCTCTTCTGATAGATATTAAATCCTTTGTAAAATATAAATGTGTTATTAAAATAATTTTTAAATGTATATTTTTGAGAGAAAGAATGTGTGGATGTGGGGGGGAGGGGCACAGAGTGAAGGAGCGAAAATCCCATTGAGGCTCCATGCTGTCAGCACAGATCCTGACATGGGGCTGGAATCCACAAATTGTGAGATCATGACCTGAGCCAAAATCAAGAGTCAGATGTTGAACTGACTGAGCCACACAGGAGCCCCTAAAATATATCTTTTTAATTTACCATCCAGAAATATCCACTGTTAATAATACTTCATGAATGATATTCCAGTTTTATTTCCTTAAGCATATAAGAACTATTATGCATTATATCATCATTTTAATTAATAATTATTATTTAATATACAGTGTGATTAATAACAAGAGAACTAACAATATATATGCCAGGCCAAATAGTATATGTGTTTTATGTATTGTACGTAAATTAGGTCATTTATCCACGTGAAATGTCTATAATGAAGGCATTACTATTTTGGTTATTTTACAAATGAGCAACCTGATTTACCATGGAGTTAAATAACATACTTAAGGTCACAGCTACTAAGCAAAGATGCTAAGAATCATATCCAGGCAATTTGACTGTGTAGTTTAATAATCTCTCAACAAAATTTTAATAGAAAAAGACACCAAGAGCAATTAGAGATTGATGAAATTAAAAATAAGTTTTGTTAAATCACTTTTGCAATTAAAAAAACTCTTAAATTAGCTTGGTCAACTTTTTAAGGATGCTGTTTTGTATGGTTTAATAACATTTCATGCAGAATGTGTCTGTGTGTATGAGATTAGTTCATAATGAATGCACATGTGTCTGTTTGTAAGTGCAGATTCTATGGAGGTTTTATCATTGGTTTCAATCCTACGTTTTAACTTCTATTACATAACTTTACTATATATTTACTAATCATGTTCATAAGCCCCAAATTAAACCTTTTGTTATATATTCATTTTCCATTTCTCTGTCTCTCTCATACATACACACACACATACATACACATATACAGGTAGATGATACGAAGACAGACGTGTGTAATTTATCAACTATATTTATTTTTTATTTTTTAAAGTTTATTCATTTATTTTAAGTGAAAAAGAGAGTGAGGGAGTGTGAGGAGGGGAGGGGCAAAGAGAGAGGGGGAGAGAGAGAATCCCAAGCAGGCTCCACACTGACAGCTTGGAGCCCAATCTCACAACGTGAGATCACAACTTGAGCCGAAATCAAGAGTTGGATGCTTGACCAACTGAGCCACCCAGGTGACCCAATCTATCTACTTTTAAGGAACAAAAAGGTTTCCCCCAGTTTGGGGGAGGAAAATAATTACAGATGAATTCTGAGCATCTTATGGAATTTCTATGATATTTTTAGAATTTTCCACTAGAAGGAAACTGCATGATAAAATGATTTGGTTTGTTAGAAAAGTGCACACAGTATTAGGAATTACTAGTAATATTTAAAACTAATATACAGGTCAGGAAAATTTGATGGACTTATCCTTCAAATTAAAAAAAACAGCTAACGATGGCATTTTAATGTCTTCGTGGGTCTTTTTTCCATTCTAATTTTATACTTTTTAGTTTGCTTTTTCTAATGTGCAATATTTATACTATCATACATTTCCCCAAATTTTATTTCCTGTAAATTTCTAATTTTGTTAATTGTTTTTAACACTGGGAGTTTTAAAAATTGATTTTACCTTTCATACATAGCTGTGAAAAATGATTTTTGGTGTTCATGCTGGTCACAGATCTCTTGATATTTACTCCTGTCCTTTTACTATACTCTAGATTGATAACCGCAAATGCCTCAGTTCTGGGAGACTGAGTACTTTCCCAGAATATACAATCCCTCACTTTTTCTCTTTGTTTGACCTGTGATTATGAACAGAGTTCATTGTAGATGCAGGTGAAAGGGCTTATGAAAATGTAGTAATTTCCATAGGCCTAGTGCTCTTTGCTGCATCAGAGGTTATAGAATATACTTTTCTTCAGTTTTGGTCTGACCTGATGTCTGAGGCCATGTCTAAGCTGCCCTTTTCCTTCATGTTAGAGGACATTGTGGATTTCTTGATGCAGTTCTCTGCATTTGAATTAGGCAAAGAGATTTTACAATTGGCTTCTTCTTGTGATTCTGCCTTTTGATTCATGTTCTTTGACCTGCATCCATTCTTGAGGAGGACTTTTTTCCCCTTCCAATGACCCAAATGTCCTGGTAACTTCATTTTCAGAATCTTTCTCTCTGAAATGAGACGTTTGCCCTCCTATAATTCCCAAGGGTCAAGGATTTGTCTATGACACAGTTTCTTTTGCCTACTGAATATACAGATAAATAGAGGAAACAAAAAATGACTTATGCATATGCTACTGCTTTTCCCATATTCTATTTATCTACCATCTCTGAGAGTTTCCATTGTCTCTGTTTTCCCCCAGTGGTACACCAAATCTGCACTGTTTAATTGGTGACCTGTGACATCAATTCAGTCACTGGGGAATTATCACAGCTTCTACTCTTGAGTTTTGTAAGTCATATAGGACCTGGGTGAATATCATTACTGGGATAGGAATTTAAAATTGTTTCCCTTTCTTATAGCCAAATCTTATTGGTCTAATATTTCTTTAATTTAGAAATATTTTTATATTTCTATAATATAAATTTAATTTATATTAAATATAAATTTATTTTATATTTATTTTATAATAATAATAATAATATATTATTATTATATATAATTATTATATAATATTTTATATATTATATATATAATATATATATTATATATATAATATAATTATTATTATTATATAATAAATTAAATAAATTTAATTTATCTGTGATTTACATCACTGCGTATGCATGTTATTTTTGTAAAAAAATATATTTCCTCTACATTTATTCTTTATAAGACAAGAGTCTTTTATTTTAGTTAATTTTTCCTTCTGGTTATGCAATTTTGTTTTGCTTTATCATTGACTTTTCTAAGGCACTTACAGGAGGATCAAGAATAATTTTTTTTCTTATTGAAGTAAAATTTATATACAGTAAACTGCACAGATCAGAAGTGTGGAATTGAGTTTTCATAAATATATACATCCATGTGAAATCACACGAATAAGAACATATAATATTTCTATGACTATAGAACATTCATGTATGTCCCATTACAGTTAATTACCATCTCCCATAGCCATACAATTCTTGACTGCTATCACCACTAATTCGTGTTTGGTTATATTATGTAGTTAGAATCTTACAGGTATATGCTTTTACTTCTTTCACTCAACATATTTTTAAGATTCATTCAAATTGTTGTATATATCAGTTTCATTTTTTATATTGCTGAGTATAATTACATTTTATGAATATACCACAATTTGTGTATCTCTTCTGTTGATGGACATATTATTTTTTCTAAATGGATTTTTTCACTTTGTAAGTATTTGCTCTTGTATTAGATGGGCAGTTGATTGTTACAAAATAAAAAAATCAGCTGCCTATCAATACACCATCAGGAAATGGATCTTAATAAATTCCTAAATTGAATCATTATCTCTAGTTTTGTAGATTCCTTGGGATTTTCTGTGTAAAAAATTATGTGTTCTACAAATAAATAAGTTTTATTTCTTCTTTTCTTATCTTTTGTCTTTTTATTTGCCTTGATATAGTCTCATTTCATTGATTGGAACTTCAAGTACATAATTAAATATAAGTGATACGAATACACATGTTTGACATTCCTGATTTGAGGGGAAATCAGAGGGAAATACTTCATCACTAGTTATAACATTAGTGGTAGATTTACTTTTATGTCCTTTATCAGGTTTACAATGTGCCTTTGTATTCCTAGTTCATTGAAAGTTTTGTTAAACATGGGCATAACTTTTCTTACATGCTTTTCCTGCATCTATTAAGATGATCATATGCTTTTTCTCCTTTATTCTGTTAATATGACAACATGCATTGATTGATTTTCTATGTGAATTCAATCTTGCATTTTTGAAACAAATCCCACATAGTCATGCTGTACTTATATACTGATGTATTACATTTGCTGATATTTTGTTAAGGACCATAATATCCATATTCATAAAAGGTATTTTTGAATTATTTCTTATAATGTCAAGTAAAGTTTTTGTACCAGGAATTTTCTGCCCTTATAAAAATGATTGAGTCTCTACTAATGCCCAGAGTAAAGTAGTGCTTCAAATTTTAGCCAATAACTAATACATACCTTTATTTGGCCCAGGGTTTTAAAAAAGCATCTAATCTCTTCTTTTTATTGCTAAAATCATTGGGGGAATAGGTCTACACATTTTATACCATCATTTACCAATATCATTCATCACAACATCCTTCACAATCAATGTACTTTCAGTATCACTCTGAAGCTCTCAGTGACTTAAATTCTAGTAGCTTCAAACTTGAATTCCAAGCCCAAATTTCTGTTTTCTGCCTTCTCCCATAAGAATATATATGACCACCTCATGCTTAATACTTCTAAAGTGGAACACATCATGTTACCTCCAAGTTTATTCCACCTCTGAGCTTTTAGGATCTTCCAATGACATCAATATCATGCTTATTGCCTAAACTAAAAACCATAGATTATCTTTGAGACTTGTTTCTCCTACACTCTATAGGCAGTCAACTGATGGTGCCTGTGTGTTCATGTCCTGAGATTCTTGTCACATTAAGAGGCATCTTTAAGTCTAATTGTTTAGATCTTTCTTGTTTGCCTAGACTACATTGGCCTTTTATATGGTTTCACTTTCTCCAAGCCTTCTCCCAGCCCTCCAATCCATCTTAAGTTTTGTTTCATGAATGCATATGTCAGATCTCACCATTTGCCTCCTCAATAACAAAAACAAATCTGTAATTATCTTATCAAGTTAGGAAGGAGTTTCAAAGACTGGAAATTCATATTCTAATTCCCCAGAATAATTTCTATACATTTTCCTTATGTTTGTCCAGTATGAAAACTGAGTAAATTGTTTTCCTTTGTATGCCACATATATTCCTGAAACCATTCCTGTATTGGTTTTAATTCCTTAATCTGCATCTTTCCCCCTCCTTCCTATACACACTATAAGGTGGTGATTAATAATAAAAACTCTGAAGTGATCTTATAACCTTATGACATATTGATCACACATGATTATACCATATGTTTTCTATCGGACCATATGATTTTTGAAGGTAGCGTCCGAGTCTGCCTCTTTATTGTTATCCCAAAATACGCAGCATGTTATCTTTCTCCTGGTAAAATTATAGTAATTATTTGCTGGATGAATGACTTAGTTTCCACTGACTTGCTTTCTTTATAAAAACAAACACAGTCATTTGTAGCTACTTTAAAGTGACAAATTATCTTAGCCACCTTAGACTTGATCTCTACTATTAAACTATGTCCTTGAGTTGCATATAAAGAGAATTAGTTTAAGGACACTAATCTGGGGAAGGACAATAATCTAGGGAAATAATATACCTTTAAATTATTTACTAACCAAAGCCACATCATATCTGCTTTGAATCTCATAAAGAGTTTTAAGTTAATAACCTTCATCTCCATTAGCTCTTCACCTGTGTGGTCTCATTGAAACTATGAGATTTTATCATTTCTCTGGAGACCCTCAGTTAAAAGTGAAAAATCTTCAGACTGTTTATAGATCTCTATTTTGGTTTTAAAATAATCAAATTTATTAATTAATTTTATTTTATTAATTTTTTTTTCATTAAAATAAATAGCCCAATTTATTTAGAATAGAAAGATACCTTTTTAGTCTCCAGTGCAGAAAATAACAAGATTTAACAGAACACTCAGTAGCTTTGGTAACTTAAGGGCTCCAGCCTCTTAGCTAGACATGGAGACAAAACAGGTATCCATCATAGTAAGTCTTATAGTGGTAATTGGAGTTGTTTGTTACCACATGTGGGACTTTCTTTACAGCTCACCAAAACTACTGAGGTTTCACTTGAAAGGACTCTGGTTCTGCTCAGGTGTTTGGGGCATATGTGTCTGAAACATGTGTGTTGTTACTGTTAATATGATTTCATTCACACCTACAGATTACTAAGGACAGAGAAAATTGTTTCTCCACAGCTTCTTGTCTTTTATATCATTTGTTATCCCTACTATTATTTAATCATTTCTTCTCACACTTACTCAAATGAGGAGGCATACACCCATGCTTACTCCAGAATCATTTTTTTTTACCATCCTAGGTCCTGCTTGGTAAATGTGTGCCTTTTATTCTCCTATGTTCACACATATTGCAAAATCCTTTCTCCATTCTTAGAAATTTTGAATTATATTTCATATTTGAAAATGCTAATTGTTTATAAATATCAGACCTAGTATTTTCAGTCTTTCAGATGAATATTTCAGTATTTCTTTCTTATTTCTTTTATTTTTATTGCATTTATTTATTTCAAGAGAGAAAGAGTGAGAGAGAGACTGAGAGAGAGGGAGAGAGAGATAATCCCAAGCAGGCTCTGCTCTGTGAGCACAGAGCCCAATGCAGGGCTCAATCTCATGAACCATGAGATCATGACCTAGGCCAAAATCAAGAGTCAGATACTTAAATGACTGAGCCACCCAGGTGCCCCTCAGTATTTCTCACCTACCAAGTCCTTGAGAATGTAGCCAAATATTTTGGAAATCTAGGTGACTTAAACTTTTTAATAAATCATGGCTTAACTTAACCATGACTTAAACTTTATAAGAATCTTGTGAAGATCCACAGGAACAATGATTTTCTTTGAATATTGGTAGTTATTGTTCACTGATAATATGCCAGAAATGCTGTATTGTGCTATAATTCACATGTACTGCTGGCAAATATATATATATATATATATATATATATATATATATATATATATAGCAGCTGTCTCTTGAGTAACAGGGGTGTGAACTGCACAGGTCTACTTACATGCAGATTTTTGGGGGGAAGATAAATGCAGAACAACACTGTATTTGTATTTTCTCTTCCTTATAGTTTTTTAAATAACATTTTTCCCCATCTTATTTTATTGTAAGAATACAGTGTATAATACATATAACATACAGAATATGTGTTAACTGATCATGTTATCCCATTAAGATTTCTGGTCAGCAGTAGGCTATTAAAATTTCTGGTCAGTAGTAGTTAAGTTTTGGGGAATTCAAAAGTTATATGTGAATTTTTGACTCTGCAGGGGGTGAGTGCCCCTAATGCCTATGTTGCTCAAGGGTCAACTGTATATGCACATATCATGTGTATGTGTGTGTGCTGATATTATACAAACTGCAACTTCTGCGGAGCTTCTATGTCTCCAATAATAGATATTTTGGGCACAAATACAGTTCATGACTATTTAAATTCTTAGAAGTTAAATTTACAATGGTGAGAATCAGAATAGAAAGGCAATAAAATGATCTGAAAATATATATAAGAACTTCAAAGAGAATGAGAAATAAATATCATATAGTTTGGATGTAAATTATGCTTTTAGTTTGAATCATTTAGATATTATGTATCTGTCTGCACACTTGCTATAAAAGTCCTTTGTTCCAGTGTGTGGTTTGTTGTATAGAACCAAGTACACCTACCCTGCAAATGTGAAAAGATGTCTTATATTAGCAACAGTTGTAAACTATTTCTTTAGCCTGAAAAAATAAAATTGATTTGACAACACACATGGAAGTATAACGACAGGTTACTGAGTTTTATTTTTCACACAGACTTCCTAAAGCTTGCAGATTCAGATTTTATGTGAATCACTCTGTATTTGTAAACCACACATTTTTGGTTTCAGTCACTGTATCAAATGGTTCCAGGTCTTTGCTGAATTCATCCGTGAATATAAGGAATGACATTTTGCTAGCAATGCACTTTATATCACAGTAACAAGCCTGAGCTTCTCATTTGTGGAATGACCCTGAATGGGTACAACTGGGAGAGATGAGGATCTATCGAGGTGAATGAATACTTTTTTTTTTATTAGGTGAAGCAAACTATTTGGTCTGTCAACCTACTTTTGTGCTTCAGTGACAATGGGACATTTTAGAAACACAAATAGTCTCTCACATACCATACCTGATAAGATTCCATTTGTTATAGCTCTATACAGATATACTGGATTTTCTCCAGCTGGCTTTCCTTCTTCCAAGTTTTTGAAATTCAAATTCTTCTCATTATACCTGGACTGTCTCCCTTGTTGTGGCTGCCAATGCATTTCTGGGTTTTAGTTCAACATAAAAAGAATTGGTATATATAAAAACAGATGAAACAGTATAATGTCTCTTCTGTATTCTTTTAGACTTGTCTTGGAGTGTGGCTGCAGCCACTGTTTCTTAACCTAAATTTCAGTTTTCACTTTGTCCACTGATATCAATTCCCAGCCACCCGCCATCCTCCTTTGCTGTCAACAGTATCATTTGTAATTTCCTGAATATAAAAATTTTGATGTAGTCTTTTCTGATATGCAATTTTTCTTTTTCTTCCAAATAATTTGGTTTTATAATCATTTGTAACATTTATTCTGTATGCACTATGTGCTATCCTTTGTTCAACACACAGAAATAGCTCACCTTTTATAAAACCCCATTTAATCTCAAGGACGCTGAGCAAAACATGGGCCATTGTAGTCTTGAGATGTTAACTCCCTCTAGTACTAAAAAGTTAGTGATCCTATTTGTTAAGATAAACCACTACTAAACCTAGTCAGGAATCTGTACGTGAAGTTCAAGTAGTATAAAAGCTCAAGTGAATTCAAGTAGAAAGAATAAATTAAACTAATTCTTGATACTTTTTAGAAAGAAACCATATATACCAATACTGGTAGTTGCAAGAGCCAGATTTAGAATCTGACAAATCTAATTCTCAGTCCATGTTCTGCTAACCATTATAACTTTTAGTACTACAATATGTAAGTGATAAATATATATAATGATAAATATATATATAATTTTAGTACTATAATATATAAGTGATAATATGTATATATATATACATATTATATGTTATGTAAGTCATACAATTATTGTTTCCATTTCTACCCAAGTAAATGAGATGCCATAATTCACTTACATACATATATATGGTATCATTCATATGATATAATGTATATAAGAATTATTATGGAGGTTTGCTTGAGAAAAGTAGCTTGTGCAATATCCAATAGTACAATGTCCTTCAGAAAGTAGAAACCCAATAATAGTTTGAAGAGTGTATGTCAGAGATGTGCTGTCCAATATGGTAACTAATAATCATATGTGGCTACTTAATTTTAACTGTAAATGAATTACAATGGAAGAAAATTTTTAAAGAATCAGTTCCTTGGTATATTGGCCACACCATGTGCTCAGGAACTACATGTAGCTTATAGTTGTCACACAGAATGGTGCAGAAACTTCTATTAGAAAGTGGTGGTAGATGGAAAGAATGATCTTTGGTATCAAACAGACCCAACTTCAAATCTCAGCTCTAGTACCACTGCGTGATCTTGACAAGGTTACTTTATTCCATTTATTAAGTGTCATATTGACCTTGGATTCTGAGTATGGATTGCTAAGACCTCTGTTTCACAGAGACTTCAATGATCCTGGTATAGCCACATAATCATAAAACTGTAAAACAACCCAGCTACTTGATAAAAACCAGAGAAGATCCAAGGATATGGCACCACAGATTCAAATCAATTTCATTGCCTCTCTGTGATAAATCTTTGCTCCATTTGTACGTTTTCTTCATAGTCTTTTGTTTACAGTTTCTTCCACTTACCACAGAAGAAAGGCCTTTGCCTCCCCAGCTCCAGATAGAAATCCTGAAAGAATCCCCTTGTCTTTGACATTATCCTTACTGCATCAATCAGTGTGGTCTGAGAGAGTAAAGCACAGTGATATTGCAAAGGGCCCAGCTTAAATCAATTTTACGGACCAGAGATGTTTCATCATGTAAAAGTTGCAGCTACCCATTGATGGAGTAGTTTTCCACACCAAGAAAAAAGAAGCGAAACATGGACGTCCTCTGGCTGACCTAAGACCCTGTCAGAAGACACAATGGTATCTACTACAAGTTGCATGATGTATGCCTTGCAGAGTGTTTTGAGGAGAAATTTAAAAGTCATCAACAGGGGCACCTGGGTGGCTCAGTTGGTTAAGCATCTGACTTCAGCTCAGGTCATGATCTCACGGTTTGTGGGTTCAAGCCGCGCGTCGGGCTCTGTGCTGACAGCTCAGAGCCTGAAGCCTGCTTCCGATTCTGTATCTCTCTCTCTCTCTCTCTCTCTCTCTGCCTCTTCCCTGCTCATGCTGTGTCTCTCTCTCTAAAAAATAAAATAAACATTAAAAAATTAAAAAAAATAAAATAAAAATCATCAATGAAGAGCCATTTCAAATGCCTAGCTTATAGGAATATTTCAATAAATTATAATTGTTGAATTTTTTTTTTATAAATTAGTAAGATACACAAAGAAGCTTGACTATTTTACCTCTACCCTTTCCCAGGTAATTTTGCATAAATGCAGAAGTTATCTAGTAAGAAGTATTTATCGCCAATTTCTTCCTCTAAAAGACTTTTATTTCAGCCCCAACTTTCCTTCAAAACTCTTCCACTAGTCCTCTTTGCTAGTCAGACCATAGCTTACAAAAATGCCCTCCCTATTCTTTTTTATCTGCTTTGAATGTTCTACAAAATTCTCCTTCTCCTTACTTCCCCTGTGGAGTCTCGCCTGACTGCTGCAGTCCACTTAGCTGCATTTTTCTTTTCTGAATTGTAGTAAATAGTACCTAAATTTTAAATTTATTTATTTTGAGAGAGAGCATGTGAAAGCACATGCAAGTGGTGGGGGACGGGCAGAGAGCGAGGGAAAGAGAATCCAAAGCAGGCTCCATGCTGTCAGTGCCTGCCTGATGTGGGGCTAAATCCCAGGTACCATGAGATCATGACCTGAGTCGAAATCAAGAGTCAGGTGCTTAGGCAACTGAGCCACACAGGTTCCCCTAAACAATTATTAAACATGTATGAGTTGTCAAATTTTCCTATTATTGATAAACATTTATTGAACTTTTGCATACCTAAAACTTTCAAATATGTAAAAATATTATTTCATAAGTATAGAACCCCCAGATTAGCATAAGAAGGCACTTGTGGCTCCTGATATATGCTGCCAAATTGTTTTCCAAAGCGGTGTAAGCAATTTATAATTTTATCAGATATGCATTTGCAATTCTTAAATAAGGTATTTAAATAATTTTAACCATCCATAGAGAATGTTCATATGAAAGACAAGTCTTTCAGATTCAAAGTCTCATGATATTTTCATGTCTTACTGCTCGTTGCATAAAGTAAGCAGAATTTGAGTTCATCCAGAGGGCTTCTATTTTCAATCACTCATCATTTAGCACACTATTGGTTAGAGACCTGAGTATCTTCAGAATCAATGGGAAACGTCCTTGATTTAAATATTTTGTTCATCACCTGACCTCTAAATTTAATATCAGGCTAGATTTTTGCATAGTTAGTATATACAAATAGAAAAGTCTGTGGCAGAGCTACTAAAATAGAATCTCTGTTAAAGGCATTAAATATTCTCTAAGCTTGGTCCCTGCTATACAAGGTGGTGTTCAACGGGCATCACCTGAGAGATTTAAAAATGTAGATGCTCAGGTTTTACTCCTACTTCTAAGAACTTCTGTATTATAAGGTGAATTTTAAGATTTCCCTTTTGATATATATATATATATGTACATATATATATAAACATTTGAGAATCACTGATATAGGTGGTTATGAAGTCACGTATAGAAATACTATTCATAGCTATTAAATGTTTCAGAATTTGCTATCATTTATGCATGTGACATTCATGACAAAATGCATGGAGAGGAATCTCTTTCCCCAGCCATGAATCTCTGCTTTATATGTGTAATTCTTTTTAACTTATTGTAATATGTGGCATCATTATTTGACGTTGTTTAACATTATGAGTCAGGTAATAATTTTTTAAGTCTAAGTAGGCCTCCTCTACTATTCCAAATAGGTCTGCATTCTTATATCAATAGCACTGCAAAATTTCAATAATCATTTGCCATTTCGACCACTTACTTGTTTCTAGTCATTCACTCAGATTTTTTATTTATTTTATTTTATTTTATTTTTATGGAGAGTTAGTGGCAAAATAAATGACACAAATGGTTTTACTGTTTTAAAATGTGCATTCACCGCAAAGATAATATTCTGAGAAAAATTTACTCAAGTATTCTCTCTCAGGAATAATGTGCTAAACTCCATTCATTCATTCAACAAATATTTAATGAGCACCTACAACTTGCTAGATTGAAGGCCTAGGGATTTCATAGTGAATAAAAAGGAAATGAGTCTTTATTCTCAGAAGGCTTACCTTGTGTAAACAGAGAATATCTGATGGCTGTCAAGGAAGAAGTAGCCACAAGTTTTAGATAGCAATGATTACCATGAAATAAGTAGAAGAGGGCAATGAGCCAGAGTAGCAGAGACAGTGGTAAGAGAATTATGGGCTACCATTTCTCTCTGGAACAATGCTAGTTTACATATGTTAAATCTTAGCCCTTTAGTTAGTATTTTGGTGTCAATTTAGATTTGTGTGTGTGTGTGGATATTACTTATCATGTCTACTGTCACTTTGGTTACTCTTGGGATCAGAGTCAAAAACCAAAATAATACTGTTTTAGAAGGAAATCCTTTCTACAGGCAGGATGTAAGATTCAATGATAAGTGGTAAAGAGAGAGAGAGAAAAGCCTGGTTGCCCCATAAAATATGAATAAGGTCATATACTATTACTTAGGTATTCTACATTATTTTAATATATGACTTGTTTATTTTTATATTCTTGTTGAGGGTGAAATTGATCATATTAAATTGAGGCCCAGAGAAGTTAATTAACTTGCTCTGGTTCACATATATTTTAAGAAAACAAACAAACTAATAAAAACATTGTAACTCTGGAATTTGTAACTCTACTGTGCAGTTTCTTCTCTGTTTTCTATCTTCTTAATTACAAAGAAAATAAACAGAGGATTGCTGGACAAGTCCCAATAAACAAATTTGCTTAGAAGAAGCAGTAGTTGGGAATAAGAAAGACAATGGGGCAATTAGGACAAATCCCATGGAAACTCGTGAACACTGGATACCCAAGGCTGTCCAAAGCGTCTATGAAGGGAGGTCCAAGGACTTCAGGGTCATGCATATGGGACTTCTTCCTAACACAGTCATTTCTTTCTGGACCAGCATATCTTTACTCTGATGAGACAGGAAACACGTTCAGGAAGAGGAGTAGACATAGATATAACATGTACTATACTAAATAATGTACAGCTAAATGTGGCTAGGAAGATGAAATAGAAAACAACTCAGAAATATACTTGAAACACCTTTATAAATACAAAGAAACCACATAGTGAATTTCTGCAAAGAGCATTTCCTGACTCCTTTATAAAGAACCAATTATTCTGGTCATCTGTTATGGGCTGAATATTTGTGTCACCTCCCAAATTCATATATTGAATCCTAAGCCCCATGGTACTAGGAGATAAGGTCTTCGGGAGGTAATTAGGTTATGAAAGTGGAGCTCTTACGAATAGGATGAGGGCCCTTATAAGAAGAAATGGGAGGGCTTGTTTCCTTTCTCTGCTCTCCTACCAAATGAGGAGACAAGAAGATGGCCATCTGCAAACCAGGAAAAGTGCCCTTATCAGAGAGCACATCTCTTGTCACCTTGATCTTGGACTTCTCAGCCTTCAGAACTGTGGGGAAAATTTTTTCTGCTGTTTAAACCACTCACACTATGGTATCCTGTAATAGCAGCTTGAACTAAGGCACCACCTGAAAAATCTAAAAATAATTAATGTAAATGATGAGTATTCATACATAATCCCTATAAAATTCTGTGTAATTTTTGTATTGTTAGATCTCTTTTCCTTTCCCTTTTCCTTTTTTCCCCTTTTCAGTAAGATGATGATGATAAAATACATACAAAGGGTAGGAAATGATAATAATATATAAAATAAAATCCATCCTTTGAAATAAAATATAAAAGTAGAAAAGATAAATATAATTGGATAGAATTAAACATGCACAG
The DNA here is from genome assembly GCA_028646485.1 of Cryptoprocta ferox. Taxonomy (NCBI): domain Eukaryota; kingdom Metazoa; phylum Chordata; class Mammalia; order Carnivora; family Eupleridae; genus Cryptoprocta; species Cryptoprocta ferox. Next base: position 66,409,933 of record CM053576.1, on the reverse strand, counting down.
TTAGTAAAATTGAAGAAAGCACAGACCCTATGAATCAGGAGATGAACAAATAGATTCTATTAAACGTGATCACATTTGGGAACTGGCAGAAATAAGAAAATAATCTAAGGAAAAAAACATAAATTATAAATTTAAAAAACTATAACATAATCAGTAATAACAGAAAAGTAAATAGATAATTGAGATAAAGGACACATTTGAGAATCTCTAAGATGGTAGAAGTTAAGATGCAGAACCACAGGTGATCATTAAGCAAATAAACAGGGAAGACATAAAATGATGATGCCTCACATTTGGCACTTTATAAAGAACAGAATATCTCTCCTTGGTTGAAGAAAACTTAGATATATAGGTTGTTATGAACCTCACATTAAAATTGAAGAAAAGGGAAGAACTACTTAAGCATAGCCTCATAAAATTTAACAGTTTAAGTACCAAGAAAAAAATTCCTAAAAATATAAAGAAAAGGGAACATAAACAAAAAGGAACAAAAAAAATCATATTAAAGAGTTGCAAGCACGGAAAGAGAAATAAGCCTGCTGTCAGCTTCTTCCACTGAAGTTCTAAATTCTGTAAGGCATTGGCACAAAATCCATATAGGACTTTTATGACAGAAATTGTCAAATATTATAATTAATAACACTTTGCTCATTCAAGTTGTTAATGAAGATATACATTGGAAGAAAAAAAGATTAGATTTGTAAGAACCAATGAAATAAAGTTTGAATTTTAGTACTGGAAGAAAAGAAATGAAGTTATGATCAAACCATGAAGAGTCAAAATAATGATCTTTAAAACTTTAGGTTTGGAGAAATGTGATTGATAGATTGCATTGACCACGGAACCTTGTAAATATATTAATTAATTCTAAATAGATGTTAATAGGTTTGCAAAATAAAATGCAAATTGTGTTAACAATTCTTAAAATAGAGCATACAAAAATGTGAAATGATTTAATCATGAACCTGAGGCTTCAATAACTAATTTAAACCATAACTTTTTTTAACAAAGGTATTTGAGAAGGTCTGAAGTAGGAGAAAATAAACATGAACTCCTTTTTAAAAAAACTTTATTTCACGAGAGAAATTTAATATAGACTAATTTTTGAAAGTTATAATATAAAAATTCTCATATTTCAAGTGTTGTATACTTTCTACATTTTAGAAACTTTATGGAATTATTTAAAAGTATAGCTCATTTGGAAAAATAATTAAGTTTTATAGAAAACAAAAAATAAGCTTGTAATTTTTGTCTAGAAGGTAGACTATCACACTTGAAAATTCTCTCAGTACAAACACATAACTATGTTGGATAAAAACAACATAAATATTTTTATCTTATTTTTTAAAAATACAATATAAAGTACTTAAAATGACTAGCTTAGCTGACATAAAATAATAAATAAACATTTACAAGTGATAGACAGATACTTGTATATATTTATAACAGCTTTATTCATAATAGCCCAACTGGAAACAAATCAAATGTCTATCAACAGGTGAATGAATGACTAAATTGTGGCTTAGACAGACAATGGAATATTACTAGGCAATAAAAATGAATGGACTTCTGACACATGCACCAACCTAAATAAATCTCTAAAATATTTTCTTGAGTGAAAGAAAAGTCCTAAAACAATATATGTATGATTCTATTTACAGAAAAGTTATAAAATAGGCAAGACTAAGCTGTAATGATAAACATGAGAACATTGGTTGATTGGTACAGGGAGACTGACCAGAAAGGGAATTGAGAAAATTTATTAGGGTAATAAAAATGTTCTATGTCTTAACTGGGGTTTGGTTTATATCTCTTTGAACTGTACACTTAAGATCTGTGCATTTGCTAGTGTGTAAATATTCACTCAAAAAGGAAAAAAAATAATCCCTGGGCAATGTTGCTCTGAAGTGGATCTAGAACAAAATAAAATCATAATAATCTCATGCCCTCCAGAATGAAAAATTTAAAACTTCTGAACAGAAATTTGTTTCCATTCCTGCCACATATTCTCTCATTTGATGACCTTGATTCCTATTTTGTCCTAGAGAAGAAGTAGAAGGTATCAGTCAAGATTCCATCAACTACACCATAACCAGTTATATAACTTCTGACTTCTATCTTCTCCCTGTCCCTTCTCTCCTCTAATATATACACTCAAATATGCTATATTGATTTCTTTCTTGTTTGCTCTGTACAGTAAAAATATCAGTGACTATACCTTCTCTTTCTTATTCTCATCCTTTCAAATTTTGCTTTTTAATTACAAAACCCAAGCTTTTCTAACAACAGTAAATAAACAATAAAAGCTAAACAAAATTATTTTAGAACTACCATCCTAACTAACTCTTTCCCTTTTAACTATGTTTAAACTATGTTTCTGTTTACATTTCCTCAAATTTAATCAATTTTAATGCACAGTAACTCTATCAAACTAATTTTCACTGAGGTCTCCTTATGAAATTAATGCTGCTATATACAATGATAATATTTAGATCTAATCTTTAATTAAATTGAATAATTTTGACACTATTGACTTTTTGTTCCATCATAAAACCCTCCTTTGTCTTGAATTTCTGGGCATGTAACTTATGTATTCATTCTTCTTTATTTTTCTCTTCCTTCTCTCAGGCTCAGTCATCACCATCAGCTACATAACTGTTGAAATTCTTAAAGGAATATTCTAGGTCCTTTCTTCTATTTACTTTCTACTTTCCCCTCTAACTAATTTCATCTATCCCATGGCTAGATATTGAGGTAGGAGGTATGTTACCAAAACTCTAAAATATAAGGCAAGTTGTAGGGTGTTATAGAAACAACATCAAGAGAGGAAATGATTAAAAACAAAGGTTGTAATGAGTAATATGTAATTGAATGGAATATTATAGTAATTCTGAGACTGAGCAACAGTGGAGCTGGAGTAAAAAGGAAGGCAAAGAAAACTAGCAATCACTTGTACGACATCCAGTCAGTGTTATACATAGGGTGGAAATGGATTTCAACTTGTCTTAAAGAGATATGCTAATTTAGTCACTTGACAGTTACCACCATTGCACCAAGTGATTTTTGTTGATGGTGCTCTTAAAATATAAAATTTTTCCACCATTTCATAAAGTTATACTTGGTGACTTGTTATAGTTGAAATAACCGTAGCAATGTACTATTGTTTTTATCCCTTGAGCTATTAAAAAAAACATAAAATCTTCTGAGGTTACTGACTGGCACAAATTGAATTTTGTCATTTCTGTATACTGGCTCTTATCTTCCTAGGCAACTAATTATCAGTTGGCAATCATACATTGAACTTCTTTATCAGTGTGCCATTTCACTTGTTGCTTCCCAAAGAGATTAAAATCTGTATCAGTGGTAATGATTGTAAGGCTGAGAAGTATATCCATTGAGCTTTTCACATATTCTATATACCAGGAACTTTGCACTTTCCTTGGCAGGTATATCCACAGTCAGTTGCGGTTTTAAAATGCAAACCTGATGATCTAACTCTTTTCTTTAATTTTTAATGCTGCCACAGTGTCTATATGGTAAAATTAAAACTCTATGTTTTGGGCTCCAAACACTTCATAATTTGATCCCTATCCATAGCAATTATGCTGTAGCTCCAGAATATGACCCCTTTTCCAAATATTTCCTTGGCCCAGCAAGTGTGCATCCAAGATAGGAAGGCTCCTCTCTGTGGGCAGTTTGATAATGAATTAAATACTTCCTTTGTACTCTTTTAAAACTTGTCTATATGCAGGTCTTCCTTTGGGCTCTCAAAGGTGATGACTATGTAGGCTTCTATCACCAAATACTAATTTTGCCTTATTTGAAGGAGAACTCCCTAGAGTATGAATCCTTTCTGTATTCTCAGAGCTGAGCTTAGTGCCTAGTGCACATTAAATGTATATAGTGAATGATTAAATAGTTGAAAAAGAAATGAATCATTGAATAAATGAAGGAAACTGACCCCAGATAATTTGAATGGCTTACATAAAGCCATATAGCAAATAATATTAAACATTAAAATGATTTTAATTCATGCATCATTCTGTCTTATTGGTATTTTGTTAAACTCATTTACTTATTCTATGTCTCTTTTTTAAAGTTTATGTATTTTGAGAGACAGAACGAGAGAGAGAGAGCGTGCGCTCACATGGGGAAAGGAAGAGACAGAGAGAGACAGAGACAGAGACAGAGAGAGAGAGAATCCCAAGCAGATTCTGTGTTGTCAGCACAGAGCCCAACATAAAGCTTGATCCCATGAACCGCGAGATCATGACCTGAGCTGAAATCAAGAGTTGGACGTTTAACCAACTGAGCAACCCAGACACCCCAATTACATGTCTTTAATGAAGCATAAGTCATAAATCATTGTCACTTTTAAAATTTCTAAATAAATCTGTATGATTCTGGAGGAAAAGTACAGATACCCTGGACAAGCTTCTCCCATCCACTGCTGGGCTTCTTGCTACTGCCTTTTAACATGGATTGGAGGTGGGAAGCTATATTGTGAGCAGAGCTTTCAAATGTGGTAACTGTAGTTTGTGTGCCAGTTTTGATGTCCTCTTTGAACCAAAATAAGAATAAATTTGGGAGGAAAAATTCTGTCTCTGAAATGGTACATATCTTTAGTATAAATAAAGCATAATTAAGATTTTTTGCAGCATAAGTAAGATTTTTTGCAGCATATTATATAAGGAAATAGTTTATCTTATGTGTAGGCAGAGTGTAGAATGGTTCACATATACACATATATACACAACAATAAAAAGAAACACTTATGTTAGTAAAAATAAAATGAGATGAATCAGATTAATTTGTAATTTGTTTTTCAAATAATCACTTTTTAATCTATTTTAAGTCAACTTTAGTATATCTGATTCTTTATAATAGATGTTACACATTTCTAAAAGTCAATTTTTGTTGGTACCCCACACAAGTTAGTACATGATAGTTTAGTCAAACATTTATTCAACAAATATCTGTCAAGAAAGATATTAAGTATCCAAAGATGAAATGGTAAATATGATACTTTTTCTTTTAAAAAATTTTAATGTTTTATTTATTTTTGAGAGAGAGAAAGTGAGAGAGAGAGAGAGAGAGAGAGAGAGAGAGAGAGAGAGAGAGAGAGAGAGAGAGAGAGAGAGAGAGGGAATCCCAAGCAGGCTCCATGCTGGCAGCACAGAGCTCGACATGGGGCTAGATCTCACTCATCGTGAGATCATGACCTGAGTCCAAATGAAGAGTCAGATGTTTAACCCACTGAGCCACCCAGGTGTTCCTTTACATTTTGTTTTACTAAGTAAATAAGGTACTTCCCTTATGACTAAATGAGGTAGCCATTTAAAATTTTTAGTGGACTTTGACTTCCCAAATTCTTAAAATTCTGTTTCCCAAACATGGTACTTTCAATAAGGTCTATATTGCATAATGAAACGATACCTCGTATCATATTTTATAATTTCTTTGCATCATGTTTATGTCACTGTTTGGCGGTTTGGGATCTAGAAGAGGTATACCATACCAACCAGAGGAAAAAACTGTCCCCTGAGAAATTCACAGAAAAGAATTCTGTGTCATTGATTCCAGATCTGCAATCTTCAGTGACACAATTTTCTACAATAGCTTACAACTGAAATATTTTACAATTTCTAAACAACTAATCAGGAATTTTTCAAAAGCATTTAATTGTTGTTTTAATCTGTAATTCAAAGCAGATCAGAGATAAAATCTTAGCCAAATTCATCATTCTTGTAACCCGGCCTCCTCATTAAAAGTTTTAGACTGGAAAGACTCATGCTAACTTTGTTAATTTAATGTTGGTTATGAAACATTATTTCCTTTTTCACTAAGTAATCAGGGAAATTGATAGTTTTGTTAGTCTTCACTCAGCCTCATCTGCATTGTTTTGAAAGCACATTAAATACCTTTTTGTTGAGCTTGAAAGTCCGGGAAACATATGCTAGTCAAACACACACACATATACACAGACATATGATAATGATATGAACAACCCAAACAGTTCTTGTTTTAGAACAAGAAGTTCAACATACTTAAAATGTCTCTGCAGAATTTATCAATGAAAAACAGAAATCTAACACTACATAAATATACTGATTTTTGAAAAGTATTTGTATATATACATATATATACCAAACTACATACACATACACACACAGAACATGTATGAAGACCTGAGTTGAGTTTATTCTACTTATTGCATGTTATCCATGGTTTCAAATCTCCATTGGTTTCCTTTATATAATAAATCCAAAAATTATGATATACACTTATATCAGATATCAGAGGCACAACTTATAAATAGAATCTCCTTCTCAATCATGTTTGAGGATTTTAACATTCATACTTGCTTAGTAGCTTTTCTCTAAGTGAAAACAAGACCTTACCATGCAATAAACACCAACCTAAAAATCATATCTTCAGTGAAACCACCTTATGATTATTCCCAATAGAAATGAACACTCCCTAATAAGATCCCCCATGCACTCATTGTAACTTTCATATTGTGTTGATTAATTCATTTTTTCAGTCAATCTATCTTAAAGCAGTCATTTATGAGTTAGTCATCCTTACCCAAAAATGTGGAAGCATTTAAACAAGAAGTTAGAGCTGATAAAATGAATAAAACAGTATCCTTTCCACGAGGCCTCCTAATGTTGGAAGTTAAAAGAAGGCTTAAGTGAAGGAAATCACTTTTGAACTGAGTGGTACAGACAGGTGTGAGTTCTCTAAGTGCACGAGTGGGGTGATCTCTTACAGGAATGAACAGTATGGGGTCATTCATAGGAATTAACAGTACTTTGGGAACGTAGTTGCTTGTTCAGGCTGGAGGGTGATAAAGGAGAAGAAGAAGCTGATGCTGGAAAGGTGTGCAGGGGACAGACCGAAGACTGCCCATGGCCTTTACTGTGCAACACTGAATTAACACATATTCTACCCCCTTTCTCCTGCTTTTCTTATCTTGGCTAATGGAATATACTTTTATCTCCTTATTCAAAATAGAAATCTGAGAAAGATCCAAGATCACTATCTTTGTCATATTGTGACATTCAGATGGGTACTACCTCTTAACTATGTCTCTAATCCATATCGGGTGTCTGTCTCCAATTTCCTCAACTAGACAGTCATTATTTCTTTCCTGAGATACTGCAGTAGTCTCAAATGTGTTTTATCTGCCTAGAGTTCCCTTTCCCTATGCATTCACTGTGATGTTCCAAAAATAATACCTAAAAACAATTAAATTTTAATTATGTCATTGCCTGATGAATAGAACTTATTACTTCAATTGAATGTGGAATTTTTTTTCTTTTGAATGCATTATCACTTCCTGGAAGGCAACTGTTATTAGTCATTTTTGTGTCATCAAGAGCAACTATAATATGACATTAGCTATTAGTAAGATTTAATAAATAACCGTTAAGTGAACAAGAAAAGTAAAAACTCTTGGCACACCTGGGTGGCTCAGTCAGTTAAGCATCTGACTTTAGCTCAGGTCATGATTTTATGGCTCATTAGTTTGCGTCCTGCATTCAGGTCTCTGTGGTCAGCGCAGAACCTGCTTCAGATCCTCTGTCCCCCGCTCTCCATATCCCTCCCCTGCTCTTGCCCTCTCTCTCACAAAAATAAACATTAAAAAAAGTAAATACTCTTAAATTTTATCAAAGCCTCCAAATAGTTCCTATCAAACACAAATAACTTTAAAAAAGTCATTTCAATCTTTGCTTTCCTCTTCTACCCAAGCTCAGATGTTAATGACAGGACAGTCTCTAGGTTTTTCTTCACTTTTTTCACTTATTTTCTGCTCCAAAGCAAAAGAGCAAAAAACAAAAAAAAAAAAAACAAAAAAACAGACAAGCAAACAGAAAAACAGTTAATTCCTTGCACCCTGTTATCCTACTACTTGATCTGCATGGATCTCAACTTTCTGACTAATTAAGTACAATCTCCTGGGATTGGCTGAGAAATCCTATGGACTGCATACTGTATCCCAGTATATATGAAGTATATTTATCCTGGCAACCAATGAAATATCAATAATCATTAATTGATACAGAGTAGAAATATATACCCAATACATTTGATAACTTTTTCTCTCACTTTCTCTTTTTATAATCATGTACTTTAATTCTTCATTAGAATTCAATAGAATAATTAATTCAGCATGAATGCATTATGTGACTGATATCAAGGGTCTTCATTAATTGCTGAGGATGGTAAAAATGATTTTATATTACATATTATATATATTCTATATATAGTATACATTATTCTAGGGTTTTACTTTATTCAGGAAGAATAACTACACAGTCAAAAACTAAAGACTATATGCATAACACCATGCAGACTGTACATGAAAAATAATGACCAACATAAGGAATGATGAACTCACAGGGAGGTTACTTGGAGAGATTATGGTAGAATGCTAAATCGTGTATCTTGTATTTAAAAAGAATTTTCAGCTTTGTCATTGTCTGTTGAAAATGTGTCATTTAAGGATGAAAAGAACAGAATAGCATACTTACAACACACACACACACACACACACACACACACACACACACACACACACACACAAAGTCTCTGTACCAGAAAAACAACTTGGACTTTAAGAGGAATTAAAGGATCCTGACAAATGCTGAGTTATTCACAAATGGCTCATCTTCCTTTTTGCTCTAGGACATATGAGCACTGTTGAGCATGAACTCAATGGAAACAGTGCTATGTTCTCACCATACCCCACTTCACATTCCTCTTTCCTGGGCTCATGGAAAACTAAACTTCTCATACACTTTGGTTGTGAGTATGACTTTTTGAACAGTTCTGAATGAAGAAACGTATGTAGGGTCACTTCCAACCTCCTGTACACTTTTCCTACCAATCTATCTTCTTATTCAGGCAACTAAAGATGACTTGTATTGAAATGGTTGAGATTTGAACTTTATTTCAAGCCATCCTTAATAATTGTATGGAAGATATCTACCCTAGAAGGTGGACTACCTACAATACATTTTGTAACAGCAAGAAATAATTTTTTTTTAATGTGAAACAATGAAATTTGAGGTTCTCTCTCTATCTGCTTCCTTGCATTTGTCTGTAACTTCCTTGTCTTTATCCTGAATTTATTATTTTGGTAGAATTTACACCTTTTCTGTGCTAGAAGTCTTCAAAAATGAGCTGCCTGAATTGAAGAAATAGCAAAATTTTGTCTGAATTGAGACAATAGTTTTTACTTCGTTGTTAATACTCTGAGGCTGTTTGTTTTCTGTATACCACACGTACATTCCTTATAAAGACACTTTCCTTCACTCCTCTTTTAATTTGATGTTAAGTAAGGAATCACTGTGTACATCTCTCTTTTCCCAGTATCTAGTTATTCAGCAACACTGGAAATAACTATAGACTTATCTGACAGGTTATTATATAGGTAAATTTAGGAAATTAAGAAGTTAACTGATTTAGGGTGGGAATATAGATTTATAGGTGTAAGCACATAGCTATGATGCCATCAGGTTGGTGACTGAATATTCTTGTTATTGGATTAAATAAAATGTTATAATTAATGATGTTAATGATAGTTTTAGCCTGAAACTATAAAGTCCTCAACTAACAATAGCATACATCTGATGGGACACTTAGGGGCACAGGGATCCAGTATTATTAGCAAGGTCACAAAATCACCTTAACAATAAAAGGAAAAAGTGATTGTTCATTTTTACCTATATTCCTAACTTTGACAATCCATGTTGATATGAAGGTCTGACCTCATCTCATCTTATTAAAACTAACCCTCCCTACCATTCCAGGCAAAGGAAACGTTAGAAATTTTTTCTCTAAACTTGAAGTAAATCAAAATGCAAATAACCAGAGAAATTTGGACTAATACAAATTAGGATTTGTGCCAGGAAATAAATAGTTTTTGGATCATTTTCAGTTGGTTAATAATAATTTTTTTATCCTACAGGGAATGTTATATGTAAGTTCATGTGCATATTTTTAATGAATAAACACTTTAAAATTAATAATTGATTTGTAAAAATTTAAGTGTTAGTGTCTGAGCAAGTGTGATACCCGTAATAATTCTTCTGAATCAGTATGAGAAAGCAGGGAAATAGTAAATTAATATAATTCAAACACATACACCACTTATTATGTTCTTGCCCAAGAAGGGTCAGCCTGGAAAAGTAGTGAAGTCTGATTGATAAAGACATGATCAAATGGGTATCTTAACTATTTTGAATAACTTTTATGGAATCCCTACATCATAAAGGGCATTGTACAAAAGTTCTTATTCTCAGAGATGTAAAATTATTCTAACCTCTTTTTTTAAAAGTTAAATGACTATTGTTTTTGACTTCATAACATTTGCATTATAAAAGAAATCCACCAAACAAATTTAAGTAATACAGAAAGTAAAAATGCAAAACAAAAAGCATAAAATCACCCCAAATTCCATCTAATATCAACCTCATTCTCAACATGTCTTTCTGTATTTATTTATCTCACTGTCTGAATAAATTTAATGAGAGATGGAAAATATTTTTACAGAAATCACTTCATGTTAAATATGTTACTTTTAATGAAACAAAATTTTGACTCAATTAATTTAAAGTAAGTAAGCTTTTTCCCTGGGAAGAAATCTATAGTTAGTACAGAAAGGAATCAGTTTTTAATCTTTAAGAGATGCAGTAATTTTTCAACTGCGTATTTCAATTTTAGAGAATGATATTTTAATCTCTGCTCAAAATGCTTAGATAAATAGTACTCTTCTGCTTACCTCTGTCCTCCCCCACCTGCCAATTCCTGTAAGCTACATTATTATTTATACATTGTCAAAGTTTATAAAATTCATATTCTGTTTTACAACTTTCATTTCCAAGGATGTTTGGTATTAATTCTATTTTTAAATGGATTCAGTGTTCTCAGCCAGTCCTTTATGACAGGTTTTCCATTTCAGATTTTATTTTGTTTTGCTTCATCACTTAGTTGACTGGAGTTATTTATCAAATTTACTTTTTTTCCCTTTAAAAATGGCTCATAAATGCTGTATTCCTTGAGTTTCTGCATGCCTGAAAATATCTGTAATTCTGTATTGTTTTCTCCTGTTTTTATTGTACTTGCAGGACAATTTGGTTATGTGTAAAATCTTGGCTCAGGTTTTTATTTTCCTTCCGAACTTTATGACACTTAATGTTGCTGTAGAGAAATCTAAGGCCAGACTGAATTTGTATTCTTCCACAATAGATGACTTGGATTTTTTTGTGCCCAATTACCTCAAAAATGCTTTCTTTATATTTGAAGTTTAATAATTTAATCACATATTATTGCCAATTATTCTATACCCACTTATTTTCTGAAATGTCTCCTAATGTATTTAACATGTTACTATATGTCTTATGATATCTATGAATTATAAATACTGTTCACTTTTGGGTTTCTACTTCAAAAATTAAAATTCTGTTAGGTAATCACTGTCTGATATTTCAAATTATGACCTTCATTTTTATTGCTTTAATTTTCTCATTTTTTCAGTTCATTATCATTTCACCAAAACATTCCTTATGCTTATAATTCTAATATATCCCTTTGTTCTTGATTTTTCTAAATTATTTATCAGTTCTATAATGGTTTCTAGTTTTTTACTTTATTTTCCTTACTATAATATACCTTGTGTAATAATTTAATATCTCATCTTTATTTTTAGTATAATATGTAGGCAGACTTGTCATGCCCTTTTCCTTATTTTTTTGATTCTTTTTCTTTCTCTTTTTTATTTAAAATTCTGATTTATAATTTTATGAATGTCTGGGTATATACATAAATGTTTTGATTACATGTCACAATATAAAGGTAGATTTAGTAAGGCTAAAATTGAGCAACATCATCTGGATTGAGAATAAACCCATAATGCAGCATAATAGATATTTATTTGTCTGTTTCTTTGCTTATATTTATACTGCATTTACACCAGCATCCAATTTTTTTAAATTTTTAATTAATTAATTATTTTTTTTACATTTTGACCTTTCCATTTATTTTTCCTACTCCCCACCCATGCATCTGGCAACAACTTACCTCTTCTCTGTATCTATGAGCTGCTTTTTGTTTGTTTTATTTTTGTTTTTAAGATTCCATATATATGAGAAATTGTACGATATTTATCTTTTTCTGTCTGACTTATTTCACCTAGCATAATGCCCTCATATGTGCTCATCCATGTTGGTGCAAATGGCATGATTTTATTTTTTATGGCTGAATAATATTCCACTGTACATATATATCACATTTCTTTTTTTTCAGTTATTTTATTTAAATTCTAATTAGTTAACATATAGTGTAATATTAATTTCAGGAGTAGAATTTGGTGATTCATAGCTTACATATAACACCCGGGCTCATCACAACAAGTGCCCTCCTTAATATCCATCCCCCTTTAATCCATCCTTCCACCCACCTCCGTTCCAGCAAACGCTTTGTTCTCTATAAATTAGCATCTGTTTTATGATTTGACTCTCTCTTTTTCCCCCTGTGCTCTTTTGTTTCACTTCTTAAAATCACATATGAGTGAAATCATATGGTATTTGACTTTTTCTGACTTATTTTGCTTAGCACAGTACACTCTTAGCTTCATCCACATCATTGCAAATGACAAGATTTCATTCTTTTTGATGTCAGAATAATATTCCATTGTATATATAAACCACAACTTCTTTATCAGTTCATCCATCAGTGGACACTTAGGTTGTTCCATATCTTGGGTATTATAAACAGTTCTTCAGTGAGCATAGGTCTGCATTTTCTTCAGTTAAATAGCTAGGAGTTGTACTGCTGGATCCTACAGTAGTTCCATTTTTAGTTTTTGAGCAATCTCAGTACTGTTGTTCATAATGGTTGCCCCAATTAACATTCCTACCAATAGTGCATGAGGGTTCCCTTTTCTCCACATCCACACCACTTGTTATTTCTTGTCTTTTCTGTTTTGTTTGTTTTTTAGAGGGAGAAAAAGCACATGAGCAGGGAAGAGAGGCAGAAGGAGAGAGGGCAGGGAGAGAGAGAGAGAGAGAGAGAGAGAGAGAGATGAGAGAATGAGAATCTTAAGCAGGTTCCATGCTCAGCATGGAGCCCAATGTGGAGCTCAATCTCAGGATCCTGGGATCATGACCTGAGCCAAAATCAAGAGCTGGATGCTCAACCAACTGAGCCACCCAGTCACCTCATCTTGTCTTTTTGATAATAATTATTTTAACAGCTGTGAGGTATTATTTCACTGTGCATTTTTCTGATGATTAATGATGTTGAGCATCTTTTGAAATACCTGTTACTCATCTATATGTCTTCTTTTTTTTTTTTTTTTTAAAAAAAAAAAGGTCTATTCAAATCTTATGCCCATTTTCTAATTGGACTGTTTATCTTTTGAGTTGTGTGAGCTCTTTATGTATTTTGAGTCTTAACCCTTTATCAGATAGATGACTTACAAAACTTTTCTCCTTTGTTGCCTCTTCATTTTGTTGATGATTTCCTTTGTTGTGCATAAGCTTTTGAGTTTGAGGTAGTTTCACTTATTTATCTTTGCTTTTGTTGCTTTTACTTTTGGTGTCAGATTCAAAAAAAATCTAAGTCTTGACCAAGACCTAGTGAAGAATCTTATTGTCTATGTTTTCTTCTAAGACGTTTATGGTTTCAGATCTTACATGCAAGTTTAAAATATGTTTTTAGTTAATTTTTGTATATGGTTTAAGATAGAGGTCCAATTTTATTCTTTTGCATATGGTTGTCCAGTTTTCCTAACACTATCATTGAAGAAATTATCTTTTCTCCATTGTATATTCACGTCTCATTTGTCCTAAATTAATTGACCTTTATGCATGTGTTTATTTCAGGGCTCTCCATTGATTTCTGTGTCTGTTCTTATAGCAATAGTATAGGGTTTTAATTATTAAATATATGTAATATAGTTTGAAATAAGGGAGAATGATGCCTTCAGCTTTGAACTCCTTTCTTAAGATTGTGTTGGCTAGTAGGGGTCTTTTGTGGTCCCATAACATTTTAGGATTGTTTATTTCTGTGAAAAATGCCATTGGACTTTTAAGAGGGATTGCACGGAATCTGTATATTGTTTTGGGTATTATGAATATTTGAGCATGGAATATCTTTCCATTTATTTGTGTCTTCAATTTCTTACCTCAATGTCCTACAATTTTCAGTATATAGGTCTTTCACCTCTGTGATTAAATCTATTCCTACGTATTTTATTCCTTTGATGCAATTGCAAATGGGATTGTTTTCTTGAATTCTCTCTCTGATAGTTTATTATTATTGTATAGAAATGCAACATGTATCATGAAGCTTTACTGAATTCATTTATTAGTTCTAAACGTTTTTTGATAGAGTCTTTAGGATTTTTTTTTATTAACATTATAGTTTATTGTCAGGTTGCTTTCAATATAACACCCAGTACTCTTCCCCACAAGTGACCTCCACCATGACCATCACATCCCTTCCCCTTTCCCCCTCCCCCTTCCACCCTCAGTTTGTTTTCAGTATTCAAGAGTCTCTCGTGCTTTGTCTTCCTCCCTCTCCATCTTTTTCCTCCTTCCCTATTGCTGGGTCATAGGGGAGTTTTATTGATAGTTTTTTGAGGAACCTCCACACTGTTTTCCAGGGCGGCTGTCCCAGTTTACATTCCCACCAACAGTGTAGGAGGGTGCCCGTTTCTCCACATCCTCGCCAGCATCTGTAGACTGTTGAGTTGTTCATTTTAGCCACTCTGACTGGCGTGAGGTGGTATCTCAGTGTGGTTTTGATTTGTATTTCCCTGATGATGAGTGATGCTGAGCATCGTTTCATGTGTTTGTTGGCCATCTGGATGTCCTCTTTGGAGAAGTGTCTCTTCATGTCTTCTGCCCATTTCTTCACTGGATTGTTTGTTTTTCGGGTGTGGAG
>CM053576.1:66304695-66394478 GCA_028646485.1 Cryptoprocta ferox | reverse complement strand
AGTGTTATTATTGAAAAATGTAGGTTTGGGTTTATTGTGTTTTCTGTAGAGTTCATGTTTATAGTGGCGTCTCTGGTAACCTTGTATTCCTTGTAACATTTTCCTCGTAGAATCCCTCGTAGGATTTCTTGTAGGGCTGGTTTGGTGGTGACGAATTCTCTCAATTTTTGTTTATTTGGGAACACCTTTATCTCTCCTTCTATTTTGAATGACAGGCTCGCTGGATAAAGGATTCTTGGCTGCATATTTTTTCTGTTCATCACATTGAAGATTTCCTGCCATTCCTTTCTGGCCTGCCAAGTTTCGTTAGAAAGGTCTGTAACCACTCTGATAGGTTTTCCTTTGTATGTTAGGGCCCTTTTATCCCTGGCTGCTTTCAGAATTCTCTCTTTGTCTTTATATTTTGCCAGTTTCACTATGATATGTCATGCCGAAGTTCGATTCACATTACGTCTTAGGAGGGGTTCTTTGGGCCTCTTGGATTTCAATGTCCATTTCTTTCCCCATACTCGGGAAGTTTCAGCTATCATTTGATCCAGCACCCCTTCAGGACCTTTTTATCTTCCTTCATCTTCAGGAATTCCTATAATATGGATATTGTTCCATTTTATTGTATCACTCAGGTCTCGAAGTCTCTTTTCGTGCTTCTGGATCAATTTCTCTCTCTTTTTCTCGGCTTCCTCTTTTGCTATAACTGTGTCTTCTCATTCACTTATTCTCCTCTCTGCCTCTTCAATCCATGCAGTGGCCGCCTTCATTTTATTATGCACCTCATTTATAGCTTTTTTTTAACTCAACACAGGTATTTTGAAGGTCCCTAGTCTGTGTATCAATAGCCTCTTTGATGTTTTTTTCAAGTCCAGCAATTAATTTTATGACAATTCTTCTAAATTCTTGTTCAGTTATGTTGCTTAAATCTGTTTTGAGCCGTTCTGTGGCTGTGACTTCTTCCTGGAGTTGTTTTAGAGGAGAGTTCTTTCGTTTCATCATTTTGGCCAGCTTTCTGTCTCTTGTCAGTTTTAAAACCTCATTATGCCCTGTGCACCTGTTAGTATTGCTCTATTGAAGGAGGCTCTTTGACTGTCCAGGGCCCTTCGTTTCAGAAAGTGTTCTTTTAATGGTGTCTCTCGGTTTCTCTTGTTGTGCCTTTGATTATTTTACTTCCCTGGTCAGTGATATTTTGGATTCTCCACCATGTGCACTTTGGCTTGTTTCTTGAAGTAGCCCTGATAAGGAATACAGACTAACATACGGGGAACAAAAGCATGCAAACGTTCAGACAAATCAAACAAACAAGCAAACCAAAAGGGGAAAGGAAGTAAGGAAAAGGAAAGGAAAGGAAAGAAAAGAGAGAAGAGAAGAATAAAATGAAGAAAAAGAAAAAAAAAAACAAAAATAAGGGGGGGACAGAGACAACAAAGACTGTGGACAGTCTAAAAGTGTATAAACAGCCAAGAGGAGAGAGAAGAATAAGATAAGGGAAATATATCTGGATGGCAGGAGAAAAGAAGGAGAAGCAAAGAAAAAAGTGAAAAAAAGAATAAAAGGCAACTTTCCTGTGTGATGGGCATGGTTTGACATAGGCAGGTGGGTCTGGGGGCTGCTCTCTGATGCCCCGCTTTGGTGGTTACAGGGAGAAGAATGGCGTAGCTTCAAGCTCTGCTCAAACCAAGCGTTGCAAGCCGCTCTTCTGAGTCTGATCTCCCTGTGCCGCAGGTGAGCCACACTGTATTCTCCAAGCTCTGCCTCACTTCCAAATCCTGGTCCATGCCGTTCAACACTACCACCATAGATGAGATGCGTTCCCACTGGTGGCCGGCCTCTGGGCGAGGCCCACCGCAGCCGCCACTGCCGCCACCCTCCGAGCGGCTTTGCTGTAGGAGGAACACCACCCACCGATGCTCCCGGTGCCACTTGGAATGGATGCCGCTGCTGCTGCGCCCAAAGAAGAACTCGCCAACCAGATGGGACGGATTTCTCTGCCGGCATCCAGCAGTTATATATATGGGGAGACAGGCGAGGTTTTCCTCCCTTAGAGATGGTTCTATGTGCGTTTTCCATCTCTCTTTCTCTTCCCCTTGTCTCTCTGGAGCACAGCGCACTCTCCCTGTGTTGGGCTCAGGCTCCTTTCCCCTGCATCTCTGGGGCCCACCTGTCCCCAAGTTTCCAGTTCACAATCACTCACTCAGGCATCTTTGAGGTTGTCTTCTTTCTGGCGTCTGTTTCTTCTTTTCCTCCACTTGCAAATCAGCATATTCTCCCTTCAGTCCTTCTCAGTTCAATCAATGCAGGCGAGCGCAGACTACAGAGCTCCCTACTTCTCTGCCATCTTGCTGCTCTCTCCCTAGGATTTTCTATATATAGTCTCATGTCATCTGCAAACAGTGACAATTTTACTTTTTCCTTTCCAATTTGAATGCCTTTTATTTCTTGTTCTTATCCAGTTCCTCTGGCTAAGACTTCTAGTACTATGTTGGACAGAACTGATGGGAGTGGATACCCTTGTCTTACTCCTGAGATTAGAGGAAAACTTTCCAGTTTTTCACTATTGAGTATAATATTAGCTCTGTGCTTGTCATATATGGCCTTTATTATGTTGAGGCACATTCCCACCTCCTTTGTTGAGAGTTTTTATCATAAATGGATATTGGGTTTTGTCAAATGCTTTTTCTGTATCTCTTGAGATGCTCATATGATTGTTATCCTTCATTTTGATAATGTGGTATATCACAGTCAGTGATTTGAAGATATTAAACCAGCCTTGTATCCCTAGAATAAATTCCACTTGATCATGGTATATGCTCCTTATTATGTAGGGTTGAAATTAGTTTTATCTATTTATCATCTCTGTGGCCTGATGACCAGATGCAGTCTTTGTTGGAGTATGTTTGATTCTTTCTTCTGAGAAAGAATCCTTTTCCCCAAGTGGTGTCTAGGTATCCTTCTTTTATGGAGGAAAGTCTCATAAATTCAGACTGTTCCTCCATTTCAGCAAAATCCTATATCCTTTGTATGAAGAATCAGCTCCTACTACTGGCTTTCTTCTTTCCACCTATCTCTCCCCAGCTAAGCTTTCTGTGCTTACTTTCCATTCTATACACCATCCTCCTGCCAGCAAGAAGAGAGGACAGATAAATAGAATATCTCCCTCCTCTATAAATCAGGTTGTGTGTGAGACTTTTCAGGATTCATGTTCACCCATAAATAATACTTGTGACATAGACTAATGTTAAAGCCACATGATGAGAAAATCTCTCTTTCCTTAATTGTTCCTTCTTGAATTTGTCAGCATTAGTCCATACCATTTTCTTTATATGGTTGCTTTCAATGAATGACATATTTGTCTTTACGGCATCTGTCCATTTAATTACACTTTATTATTGTTATCCAGAAACCCCTACCTTTTTTTCTTTGTCTTTCATGAGTCTATCTAACACTAGCCATTGATCTGTTTATGAGAAGTGTGAGGAAGAAGAGAAAATCAAAAAATAGGCATAGACTAAGATCTATTCCTGAACATATTCTTCTCCTAATTTAAGTTAAAAAAAAAAAAAGACAGTTATATGTCAAGAAGTAAAGAGAAAATGAAGATTGGGGGGAGAAATTTGGGGTAGATACCTGAACTTTCTGTACTGTTTTATTATAAGGAATGGCTGAGCTGGCCATAAAAATTAAAAATGATCTGTTTGTCAGCATAAAGGACAGAAGAATAGGAATCAAAAGAGTTTATGTTTTGGAATGGGTGGTTGGGATATAATAACAAAATCCATATGAAATAGTCTTAATTTTGAATTCTTGTAAAGGGAGATTGATAAATGTCAATGAATCAAGACTTCACTGAAATAACAAGTGGGTGGAATTTGAAGATAAAATATTGTCATATGAAAATAAGTAGCCAGTTTATTAGATAGGCAGGACTTTTAGTCTTTATGTATCCTACATTACATTCTATCATGCCTTGTTGGAGATGTTCAATGCCCTCAGCAGAAGCAACCAATTTTTATCAGTTTCAGCTATAAGAAGAGTAAGTTTGGGTACTCAAAACCCAGTCTTAATATTTAAAAGTTCAGGCTTGTTTATAAAGAAACTTCAATTGCATATCCAGTTCAAAGATTCTCTTTTCCCTTTAGTTCAAGTCCTCACACAAGTTTTGGGGGCCTTTCACTGGGGAAGATGAATATATTCTCCTTTTTCACATTCTTCACCTTCTTTTTCTTCTTCTGACTATTCTACTCAGGGGAAGGAGGAATTGTGCCTATTGCTCAGGGCTTACCATTTAGTTCATGCCACACTTCTTACTCCTAAGATCCTCTAAGTCCTCTCTCCACTTTCCTGAATATAGTCTCATAAAGATTATCCAGCATATTTTCCTCATCTACAATCTTCTTTTTTGGACGCAACTCATACATCTTTTCCATGCCAAACATTGGGAATGCAGGCTGCTAATCTTTCCTGTGGGCCTTGTTCCCCTATTAGCTCTTTGAGTTGGCACTGTAACTTCTCAAGTTCCGGATAGAAATCGGTATGACACGTCTTGCGCTCCTACAACCTCTTCTGTTGCATTCTTCTTGATTGTATGTGAACAACTACATCTTATAAATTATATATCTTGGGAATGCAATGTTAGTCTCTCCTTCTTGCAAACACTCCTAATCCATCAACTTGTGAAGGAGAATAATAAAAGAGGGGGGGAAACTCCTTAGAAGAAAGAAGAAATATCATTGCATTCTCCATTAGAGTGACTTCATTAACACTCTTTCCCTAAATGAAACAAAAAATATCTTGGCAGGTTTACTAATAATAAAATAAAATGGTTTACTAAGGAATGGAAAACATGCTCTGTTGTTTAACAATTTCAATTTAATTGTTGTTTAACAATTAACAAATTTAATTTAATGGTTAATTTTTAATATTTTTAAACAAATTTAATAGACACTTTCTCAATCAACCTGTATAAAGGTTTGTTTGAGGTAGTCAAAATATTTTTTTTCTTTTGAAGGTGACATTTCAGAATCTTGAGGTTATGTCAATTCCTCAGTCACAGAGCTAGTAAATGTTATGATGATGAATTACTTTAGTCTCCCGTTATCTAGTATTTCTCATTTCCAATAAACAAACTTTTCTATATAGTCTAGAGAAAGTTTTTACTGATTTTAGGTTTTTAATATAACATAAAATATTTTATGATTACATGACTAATAAGCTGTTCTGGTTTAAGAGTTAAGCCTATACTTATGTCCTTGTGATTTAAGTTTCTTTCTAAGGGAGAAGGTAAAGTGTAGCCAAGAGAATTAAAACTACTATAAACATTAATAATGATAATAATAATAATAATAATAATAGATTGCTCTTTCAGGAGAATCATGAGCTTTTCTAATGAGATAATTGTTTCATCAGTAGAGAAGTATAGAAATCAAAGTCTCTGACAGGTAAATGTTTATTAGAGAATATGATTAAAGATATTTAATTACTAATAGTGGTAATTTTACCACTTGTTTCTACTTAAGTACTAGTCATCTGTTTCTTAACATATGAAAGAACTTCTACATCTTCCCAGTTTTGCTACTGATAGTGTTAATAGTTCATTCCTCTTATATTTTCCTGGAGAAGGGCACTGATCAGTGTACCAGCCAGGACTTCCTTCCCCTAGGAGGAGTGACAAATCTGATTGGTGAGTTTGGAACAGACAATTGATATGTTTAAATCAGTCTGTGTTTTTCCCTCTTTAAATATGACTATAGACATAGACATATGAGTCTTTTGCCATGGGGAAAAGTATCTTTACAGTTGATACGGATCATAGAAGAATCTATAGATTTAAGATAAATTCAGTTAAATGGAGTATTAGGTTATGGTCCCTTACTCTACAACCCTTGGAAAATAAGCATGAGTAGAATTAGGGATGCAAAATCTCATTTAAAGTTTAAGGCATTTGGTACATCTAAGCACAATTACTTTTTCCTTGACAGTTTGAGGCATCTTGCAGAAACAACTTAAAGCCTGAAGTGACATGTTATTTTGACCTTCTTGTGCCTCTGTGGCTCATGGCAGTTTTGTTCATTGGGAAGTGTTTGTTTATATTTATACAGGAGGTTATGTAAGCCTTAGCCAAATACAGGAAACGTCTAAGCAAGTAGGTGGATGGCAGGGAGCACATGACTCACAGTTGAGTGAGCTTCATTGTCTCATGAGTCATCATGTACAAGCCACAAGTGTGTCCTTGAACTACACAGGCTTGGAATGACCTGAACTACAGGTACAACTAAGATTGACTAAATTTTATTATGCATTATGGGTAGAATCTTTCCCCTTTCTTCAGCTTAATTTTTAAGTAGCTCTTTTAAAATGAATAAAAATAAAATACCCTTATGTGATTTGCTGTCTGGATTTCTCATGTTTATGCTGCTGGCCTCTTGTTTCATACTAACATATATTGCCTGCATGATAAATTATACAATCACTCTACATAGTAAACTCTAAGATGTAAGCTTTAAATTATTGATGAGAGGTCTAGGTATGCAGTTATCAGTAGGTTTCCCCAAATTAAGCTCCTTCTGATGCTGTTTGCATTGTATTTAGAACTCAAATAGGGAAATATAAGTAGAGGATAATCATTTAGATTCATGTAGCTGATCCACAGAGTCTTTATAAATTAATGTTCTATAATTTCAGTTTTAACATACACAAAAATAGAGATGACAGTAAAATAAATCTTCTGGGATTCAGTTTCTACATTCTTGTTCCATTTACTCCACCATCTCACCCCACTTTATTTTTTTTTCTGAAGCATCCATTATAAAGAAACTCCTAGACATCTGATCATTTTAACTGTAAATATGTTAGTAAATATTTCTAGCACATAAAGATTTTTTTAAATTTAAGAAAAATGCAATAAACATATCCAATAATAATTAATTATTATTCATTTATACTGATTGCCTCATTATTATCAATAAAGATTTCACAGGGAATCAAATACAGTATCTATATTCACTTAGCTCAATTAAAAAAAAACTCTATATAGTTTTTTTTATCTGATTGTTTTAATAAGAGTCCACCTAAAGTCTCATATTGAATTCAGTTCATATTCTCAGACATCTCTTTTTATCAGGAGAGGTTCTCTCTCCCAACATTTTCCTCCATATGTGTTCTCCATATGTCACCTCTCTGGTGTAATTTTCCACATTCTGTAAAGTGTGATATTATTTTTCATGATCCTCTTTCTCCTAACTATCTCATAAGTTAATTGGGGGAAAGATATAAAGACAGGCTTAGATTCAGGTACAAAATCGATTCATTCATTCATTCATTCATTCAGAGGGGGAGAGAGAGAGAGCACGAACCAGAGAGGGGCAAAGAACAAGGGAGAAAGAGAATCCCAAGCAGACTCCATACTGTCAACACAGAGCCAGATGTGAAGCTCAATCTCACAAACAGTGAGATCATGACCTGAGCTGAAATCACTGGTCGGACACTCAACCAACTGAACCATCCAGGCACCCCCAGGTATGAAAGCTTTTAATAAATATCTTCAGTTATGAATATTTTCTATTGTACATTCTTGGTAAAATATAAATTTTACCATGTCAACCTGACACATTCATTTTAAAGTTTATCTTTGACTTTTGAATTAGCAAACATCATTGGACATCATTGCTTTGATCACTGTATTTGATTTGAGTTATTTCATTCATTCTCCTTGAGTTTATTGGCTTTAGTTCTCATATAAAGGAGAGTTTTCTTTCATGAACTTTTTGAGTCACTTAAAAATAGCCCAAATAAGAAAGGCCAGACATATGCTTGTTTCTTTCCTTTTATTTATCTTGGATGAGACCATGGTTAGCCAGATTTACATTGGTTAAAAAGAAAAAGGGAAGAATCTTTGGGTATGGGATTATTCAGCTCAGCAGTGAAGGTAATCAAGGATTTGGGATAAATGTTGATTTCAAATTACATATAAACAAATTCAAGCACAAAATGTATAGTTATATTAGAAAAACAAATGTGTCAGAAAGGAAAGAAAAGAATGAGGAGAAGTTACAGTCAAATCCAACAAACAAAACAAGTTACATATTTATAAAAAGACAAATAATTAATATATTGGCATATTAAAAACTCTTCCACCTTTGCTGAGGATAAATCATCCCGATCACCCAAAAATAGTGGAGAGAAAGAATATCTTTTTTGGCTTACAGGTTTCCCTAGCTACAAGCCATTGTGATATCCATGGTAGCCCATAACTGAAAATGTCACAAGAGAGCACAGAAAGTATGTTCCTAAACAGAACCATATTCATTGCAGTACTAGGCAGCAAGAAACTCAGAATTCAAAGCATCATAGCAAAATGAAAATTATAATTTTGAATATTTAAGAAAGGATTGTAAAATAAAATCTTGTGATGGAGTCTTCCCTTACTGAAAATATATAAATTGTAAAAGGGCATACACACATAGAAAAGGCCTCAAATATCACTCTCTGAGAAAAAAGAAAGTGACTGATGTTTCTCTAAACTGATAACTTGATGACTATGTCTCCACTGGTTGTTTTCACTCATTAGCTGAAAGAAACCCATAAGAAGGAAGAAACATGGAAACATGATAGAAATATAAGAGTCAACTATTTCTTAGAAGAGATTTGAGCAGTGGCTTTCCATAGATTCCAAAAACTGAAGCTTACATCATTGATTTTTGATATTTCATGTTTTTCAAATCTGAGTATTTAATGTTATGCTTTTTTCTAACGACTATTTTAGCTGCATCTCCCAAATTTTCACATGCATTTTCATTTTCACTCAATAAAAAATGTTTTCTATTTCTTTTGTAGTATTTCCTTGACCCATAAGTTACTTAGAAGTAATTTCCAAAAACTTTGGAATTTTCCAGTTTTTGTTATTTATTTTTAATTTGTTATATTTTATTCATAGAATATACTCTGTATGATTTCATCTATATTAAATTGTTTAAATCTTATTTATGGCTTAGCATAGGGTCCATCTTGGTAAATACTTCATGTATGCTGGAAATGAATACATATACTGCGGTTGTTAGATGATGTAGTCTATAAATGTAATTTAAGTCAAGTTGCTCTGTAATGATGCTCAATATATATCTTTTGATTTTCTGACTTCTGTTCTATCAATTACTAATCAAAAAACTCTGTGACTTTTTGCGTGCTGTGCAAAATACCATAAACAGCAAGAGGAGATTTAGGTGTAATTTTGAGTTAATATGAGAGAAGATAGGCTTTAGTGTATGTCTAGACTGTTCATATTGCTATAACAAAATATCACAGACTGGGTGGCTTAAGCCATGTAAGTATTAGATTTGGTAGAGAAAACTTATGAAATTTTTCCTGTGTGGTATTGAAGAACAAATTATCCATGACATTTGTTACAGACAGTAAGGAAGAATTTATTGAAGAGGCATTACTAAAATGGGTGTTTTACCGTAGAGAGGAGAAATGAGGCTCAACTACTGATATAGCAAGGGGAAACAGAAATTTATAGTTAAGCAGCAAGTTGGGAATAGGAAACATCAAAGCTGGAGGGATTCTTGGTAGACCAACTCAACAGAATTCTTGCTGAAGGCAGGCCAGGTAATATGACAGGGAGATGAGAAATTTGACCAGATATTGGAGGGTTAGACACATTTGCTAAACTACCTCAACAGGACTTTTGCTAAAACTGGACTAAGATGGCTAAGGACAGAGTCCAGCTTCAGACCTACTCAAAAAGAGGAATCAAAGGAGCATGGCTCAAGTGTGGTCATTGACAAAGTATTTGTCAGTAAAAGGATTTCCCATAAGACTAAGGCTCACTTTCAACTTTCATAACCATGTAATTATATAGCTGTAATTGATAAGGACAGATACATAGATTATATCCTAAATGAATTAAATAAATATATAAATAAATTAATTTGCATTTTAATTTCTATCATATATGAGAATTATAAAACCATCAATTATTATTATATAATCTTACTTTAGAAAATTCCCAAGTTGTATAGCTCTTCCAGTGCATTAGGGCTTTCATATACACATACACAGAGAGAAAGAAAGAGAAAATAAAAGCAAGAGTGCAGAAAGGGGAAAAGGGAATAAGCATTTTCTGTTATTTGTTTAGACTGTCATTTGTTTAGCTTTATGGCAGCCAGTGTTTCTGGTAACCTCGATTCTCCAGAAATGTGATTTTTAAATCTTGTTTCCATTACATCATACATGTCACAGGTTCTCACCTGTAACACTCAGAACAGTGAAGGCAACTCTATGTTGTTCTCTATTTTCAATAAATCAGTCAATGAAACTGATACTGAAACATCATAGGAAGAATATGAATCCTCCCTAATTCTCTCTCTCTATCTGTCTCTCTCTATATATATATATAATGTAATTTTTACTTCATTTGTGTTATATTCTAAAATTTAGCACATCGTTTTGTAATCAATTGTATTTTTTTCTTTGGATATTCTTCCACAAGTGAATAATTCTTTGTCACTGTCATACCTCATTCTATGAGAAGTAAGTTGGCTGGGAAGCTTCTTTCTTTTTCTTTCTTTCTTTCTTTCTTTCTTTCTTTCTTTCTTTCTTTCTCTCTCTCTCTCTTTCTCTCTCTCTCTCTTTCTTACATTGCATGTATTATTAAAGACAATATTTAAAACTTAAAATTTAATTATTAGTATCCTTTATTGAACAGCAATATAATGTAGTGGGTAAGACCAGAGTGTTTTGATTAGATAGATGTGACATTTTGCTTGCTGTACTACTACCACAAGCAGCAAGAGGTAGAAGAAGCCAGAAGAGAGAAAAGACTGTTAGGATATGAATCCACTCTACCAGCTGCCAGTTACGTATGAGAAATTTACTTAAAATTTCTGAGCCTCTTCCCCTCTTAAAAGGGATAATAATAGTACTTTCCCCAATGTGTTTTTTTTCAAAAGCTAAAGATATAATTTCTTTGCACAGTTTATGGAAGATATTAAATGCCCTATAAATGTTTGTTGGCAGCCAAGGTAATTGAAATAGTAACAGCAGGGCTTGTCACTGTAGCTTAAATGGTAGTCATACCACTAGTAGCTATAATAAATTCTGCTATACCTCATTGTTGTGCCAAATCATCTTGGTTGAGAGTCAATCAATTCCTGAGAATATAGCCCTGTGGGAGAAATTTTACTGTAAAAAGATCCCTGAGAATCTGAAACACCTGTGATGGTTTTGTACTAATCTCTTTAAACCTGATATTTCACAAAGTTTTTGTTATTATTATTATTATTATCATTATCAAGACATTGTTGTGCTTTGAACAAGACATTGTTGTGCTTTGAATACACACGCCCAAGAGTGGGTGGGGTGAGGGAAGAGATGTAGCTAAAAACCTGACTGTGAGAAGCTGCATGGCATGGAAGACATACACACACTAGGCCTTATTGTCTCCACACCACACTGAAGAACGATGTTGAAAGTACATGACGATATGTGTCCTAGATGTTCTTTGATGCTAGCAGAACAAATTGCCTTTCAGAAGCAACCTTCATTCATTGGCTCTATCTGAGTAAATCTAGAGAAAGGAGCATGGATGATAAAAGTACAGTCAGAATCCTAGAAAATTATAGCTCAGTAGTGATGCTAGGATATGGAGGATTTATATTAAGCCCCAGTGAAGGGGAAATATCCACAAAAGAATAAATGTTGAAGATTTTAAAAGACATTCAGCAGCTCCTTTTTTTTTTTTTTTTGCGAAATAAGAACTCTCCCTACAACAATTTCCTAGGGCTATTACACCCAAGAAGTTAATTAAAACATTTTAAAGTTCTCTCCATATTTGGTAAATAAAATAAACTCCTTGAACCTTGGTGTTCTGTTCCATAAAACATGGATGATAATAATTACACATAGGCCTATTTTAGGACTCAAATGAATAGTGTATAAAAACACCTGGCACTGAGCAGGCTCACTGTGAATCTAAGTACTCACTCTTCTTTTCTACTTGGTGACAGAGCCGAGGATTCGCATTTGTATATTAGAAAAGGCAATTATATAAATTTGTCTTCAAGGTAGTATCACTCATATGTCCAGTCCTTAGACCTCTCACAGCAAGGAAGAAAATAGCCTTTTGCACAGTTGGTAAACATGGTACTACCAGCTCTGCTCATCCTTGCACAATCAGTTCAGGTGGTTAGACCACAGTGTTAATGACTCCAGGGTTCTAGTTCAGTAAGGATAAATTGCATTAAAATAGACAACACACACACACACACGCACACACACACACACACACACACACACATTCTGCTGTATTGGAAAAACTACACATCTAACCATTTTAAACAATCTCATTATAATGTGATATTTGTCAAAAGAAGGTGCTTTGACAATGGAGAAAAAAAGCTGGTCAGTCCATTATTGCTGCAGGTAAAAGCAATTCAAGTTAACACATTATGTGCCCTAGATGATTTTGTCTCTGCCCAGTGTGCACAATTTCAGGCGGGAATTTTGAGTTCTAGTTGGAGTATGAATAATAAAAACAACCCTGTTGCAGTTAAAAGCTAAAAGAAAACAATATTTTTTCAGTTCCTTTTGGGCTTCTCCATTTTATTAAGAAGGGTTTGGGACTATAAAGGGTTAATAAATAATGATAAAAAAGGATTTTAACTGAAATATTATTTAGGGATTTTTAAGAGTTCTCTGCATAAATTAACTGGATTTAGTTTTATTAGCCCAGATAAATGATACCCCTCCTCCAAACCAGGAAACTTGCAGATGAGAAAGCTCAACTTTAATAATCTTTGATGGAATAGGGGGAGGTTTCCACAATTTGGAGATAAGCAAATACAGGTCTGAATTCTTCTCAAATGAAATTTTAAAAATCACAACAGAATTGTAACACTTAGGCTATAGAGTTATATAATGAATGCCAATATTTTATAAAAGCTGTATCACATGTTTAGAAAAAAATCAAGCATTTAGAAAAGTTAGGGATCCACTAAGAGCAAGGGATGCCAGCAAATGTCACATATATATGCAATGTATATTATAATTAATAATATATAATATTATTCTGATTTTTCAAGATATAATATCATACAGATTTGAATCAGGTTTTGACAAAAACCTCTCCTGGTATTCAATGAGTCAAAACAGAGAACGGTAGATAGTATAAATGAAATCATAACTACTTTAAAAATGTGTGCTAGAAAGTGTTAATTAAAGGATCAATATATCGCAATTATATGTCACAGGTCTATGCTCTCAATTTGTGTTTATACCTGTGGTATAGATAAGGGTCTATACAAGAGAATATATAATTAGAAATTCCTTAGCTCTGTCGGGGTAGTTAGGCATGATTTTAAATCCTGGCTGGGAAAATCTTACCTAACCATTTTACACTTCCATTGACTCATTTCTGAATTGTGAAAAATACTACTTTCCTCTTCTGGCATTGGAAGTTAGATAAGAACATGTATATAAAGTTTGTAGCACATTGCTTGCCATTTCTTAATAACTCAATAAATCATTATTACTATGTTGTTTGGATCTTAATTATAGTCATACTTCATGTCTTTGGGCCTTTTCTTTGCCGTTCACTCATTCAGATATCTTAAGGATGCTACAGTGTGTAAAGGATACTGTCCCCACTACTTTTGGCTTCATTTTATTCACAAGAACGTTCCTCAAAATAGTCCCTTTCCATTTGATCTTCCATGATCAACTTGAAGCCCTCCTTGGTCTCATCCTGAATTAGAGAAAGCACTTCCTAACTAATATCCTTGCTTCCAAGTTTTTTTGTTTAATTCCATTTATTCAGGAATTCTGCCAAATTCATCTGCCCAAAATCCATTTCTAAAATACCACCAATATATTGTATAATACACCAAAACATAATGGCAGTATCCCACCTTCAGGAAAACATCAGCTTCCTTTTTTAGACACTGATTCTTCAAGATCATTTCCATGGCTTCATAGCAGCTTTGGGTGCCCCCACTCTCCTTTAAGGATCTTCATTTTGCCTCACTGCTCTATATTGCCTGTGCTGTGAGCACCTTTTCCTTCCATTATCCTCCTTTTGTTTGCTGAGATATTTTTACCAGCATAAATTATCTACTCTTAAAATTGTTCATATTATGCTAGCATGTGTTGATCTAGCTGTTCCATACCCACCATCCAGGAATTAATCATCCTATTCTTGGTTATGACAGGTTAATAATCATAAAGTTTTGTTTTGGAGGTTTATGTGTCATAGATATCCTAGTTTCTCTAGCTAGATACTAAGAGACATATGTCATCTTTTTTTCTCTAATCCAGTACATATAGCAATATAATGTGCACAAATTTGCAAAGCAGGCACATGATAAGTAAGTTTATATTAAATAAATTAAAAAAGCTATGAATTGAATGATTCACTTAACACTGAATCCATTTTTTGGCCTAGGACTATATTAATCCAAAAGCAGGTAAAACATTGCTGGCTTTTGATGCAGACTCCAGGGATATGAATCAAATTATCTACAGAAGATGCTTTATTCCAATGACATGCTATAATGCTTTACTCACATGTATATTCTATGTACAGTTTGTAGATTTCTTTCTATTTCCTGTCTCTAGTAACTTCACTAAAGATCCCTTCAGAGCTAGAAAAAAACCCTAGGTTTCCCCATGATGCTCCATCATTATTTAACACACCACAGAGCAGAGTCACATCTAACAATTGCCAGACTTTCCTATTCCAGCATGTAAACCTTTGTAAAGCTTGTTTTAATAAATGAAAGAAAAATAAATCCACTGGATTTTCCTATATTCTTCCCTGAGTCATACATTGAACAATGAACTCAGTACTGTGCTGTACATCACACTGCTGAGCTGCCTGAACAATTCAAACCTCACTAAGCACAAGAGCCAAGGAAGCTATTAGCATGCGTCTAAACCCAGAGCTTAACATTCCAGATGAAACTAGTGTCACAGGTTCCTTTGGAATGTGATTTTTCTTGATTCTTTTCCATGTGGATGTGTGAAAATATGAGGGAGGCTGAAGCAGTTGGAAAGGGAGGGAGCGCATGTCTAGAGCGATGACACATTTAAAAATACCATCCTGAGAAGCCCTGAGCTCTCTAGCTATGGATTCTAAATATAGTTATGCCAACAGGAGACAAGTGCACCAGTTGGGCTTTCAGAAAGCTGCTCCAGCACTAGGTAAAGATGAGTCACCCAGGGGGCGTCAGGCTGTGATGTGCCATTTCAGCATTTTCTGACCAAAGCCTTCAAAGACAGTTCTTTCCCAGAAAGCCACACTCTCCCCAGAGAACAGAGGAATAATAACACATCAGTACTGAATTCCTAGCATTAGATCATTGCTAATCTCCTCAAAAACCACTTTCTTCATTGTTATAAAAAAGCTTCCTAGGTAATGACTGTTATTGGCTCAGAAAATATATAAAAAATATACAGTGGGTATTATTTCATCTTATACATATGTTAGTTTAAATATCTTTCCATTAAGTTGATTTCTTATAAGGTAAATCTAAAACTGGTGTTGCAATGAATGTATTTCTAACATTCCAAACAGTAAGTTAAGCAGGATCATAAGGAGGGTAAGCCCTTGTTTATTTCATGATTTCTGCTTATTTTTTTTTCCATCAGAATATACACACACAAACACACAATTCCCTGAAACCTATTAAATCATCAAACCTATTTAAGCCTACTTTTAAAAATGATTCGGAAAGCATCTACTATAGCTCTTGCCCACTGCATATTTATTATGCTGACTAGATTTATTGCATTTTAATGGCTACATGTTCATAAGTTAATTCTTAACCAGGGCCATTTAAAAACCTCCTGTGATGAGCTAACTATAACAAACTTGCCATCTGTGTCTTTTAGGAAGCAAAAGTTTTAAATTTAGTGAACTTATTGGCATTCTATTTTTCAATTCAACATTCTCTGTAAATGTATTTTCTAGATCCTTAATTCTACAGGAGTAGGGGTGGAGGGTAGACTAGACTGACTTTTTTAAGAGTTGGAATCAGGAGAAATCTCTTACCACGGACTTCATTTAGTGGTGATTTAATATTATAGCCCTAGCTCCTCCTTTGCTTTTCCTCATTCCCCTTCAGAACAAGAAGTGAAGGTGCTACCAACACGTTCCACTTTGCCACCAGGTAATGCCAGTGGGATAAATGTGTTGAAGAGATTGTTAGCCACATTGTAAATCAGAAGCAGAAGGTGGAGATTTTATCTATCTTCTTCGGTGGTTTCTAATGCCTGAACTTTTTCATTAGACTTGAAGGGTAGGCAACTAGGCTTTTGGAGCCCATTTCTTTTCTTTTCTTTGAGTCTTAATTGTTTCATCTTATCTTTATGCAATGGATAATGTTTCCTCTTCTCGAGTTTTGTTTCCATTGCTTTTGACATTTGTATTTATCCTTTTGCATCACTTCCTTCCTTTTTTCTTTTCTACCTTGCCTGTTTTCATTCTTCTGTCTCCCCTCAAAATTAGAAAATAAATAAGATATAATAAAAATGTAAATAATCTCCCTTTTAATTTGGGGAAAAATTCATCAATTTTTTTTGTTGTTTTTGATGTTAGCATGAAAATCTAACCATAGAGCACTATTGATTTTTCCACAGCTTTCATATATCTAGAGACACCTAACACGATTTGACAAAAATAAATGGGTAATAAACTTCAGTGAATTTTAGGATTCCTCGTCTATTACCAATTAAACTAAACAATTCCCCCAAAATGTCAATTGACTATGATGAAAACTCTTAACTTATTTCAGAAATAAATGTAATTTGCCAATCAAAATGGTCATACCTTAAAAATTCCAGACTCAAAACAGTACAAAAATCCAAATGCAAGAAAGCCTTGTTTTCCAAATGAAGATCTATGAATTAAAAATGGGGTCTGGGATAAAAGAAAACCATGAATCTTATCAATGTTTAACACTATCCTGGGTGGATAACCAGTGGAAGAATATTGAAATGTGTGTGCTTAAAAATTAACTACAAACAGAAATTAACCTGTGCCTATTATCCATGTATGACATAGACTAAAAACAACAACAACAAAAAAGCAAACATGAAGAGACTATGACCCTTTGCTTTCCTTTAAATGTATTTTCAAGTCACAGTCACTGAATTTTGCCATAGAGTTATTTTGACATTGTCAGACATACATGCACACAAATTCCAGAATCTAATTTCTTTGAATCATAGGTAAAATGCCCTTTAACATAGCTAATACTTTGACTTTCCAAAAATTTTGTTTCCTTTCACCAATCTTCACATTGCATTAAAGTATAAAATATAGATGCTGGCCTTTGAGAAGGAGCTCAACTGGTGACAAGCAATTTGATAGGAAGTAAATTCATATTGTGAAGTGGATGCCATGGAAAAGAGGGGGTGGTGAAAGAGATTGGAGTGTCTGATGCTGACATGCTATTTGCACTCTTGAAGACCCCTCCCATCCCCCACACTCCAGGGAAGCCTCAGAGTTGGCCTGTGTCCATTTCACTCAGTCCAAATGCATTATCTCACTTTCTAGTACCTTTTAACACGCCAAGAACTCATGACATCCCAATTTCCCTAGTTTATCTTAATTTTGGTTCCTGGAACAATTATTCGCTCTAGAGACAGGAAGAAAAGATACTGATGGAAGAATTTCTATTCCATTAACTTTGATCAATTCCACAGTTTGGGCAATTGGTCAGACTTCAATCTAAATACCCTAGTTGCTCCTTTTGATCTTGGCAATGTGAAATAGCTTTAGAAAATAATAATAATATTTATAATTGTTAGCATTATTTATTAGTATTAAATTAGTAGGCTAGTGACTCTCATGACCCTCAATACAAAGAAACTAGGTATGATACTGCGATCACAGAAAGAGTGAACATAACTTCTTGTACATTTTCAGGGAATTTCTTCCTTTGAGCACCCATCTTTGGGATGAATGAGATGACTCTTTCAAGAATCATTTCCAAAATATGTTCCCACATAAAGTATAAATAAATATCAAGCATAAAGTTCCAAGCATAAAGTATAAACGAATGTCACTGTGCTTCAAACTTATTGGACAATGTTTTAAAAAACAAAATTTTAAAAATTATTTCATTTTTTTCAGTTTCAGTTTCATTAAGCAATAGGCTAGTGTAGCAAAAAGAGAACTGATCTTGGAATCAGGAGACCAGTCTTTACTGTTGCCTTGGCCATGAAATAAATGTGTGACCTTGGGCAAGCCACTTCATCTTTCTTTAGTGAATCTTCATTTATAAGCTGGTACTGATGAAAAAAAAGTTGTTTTTGGAAATGGCTGTATTAAGAATAAATAAATTCTGAATGTTTCATAAATGTGCCATTTTCTTAGTTTCTTCCATTTTTTCTTATGAGAAAAATTTTGACCTTTCTCAGGAAAAGCAGAGATTACATAAAAATTACCGTAACACTTAAGATTTATTAGATGTTAGAGTTTCTTTTAGGAAGGTACTTTAATAGCTTTGTTCATCACTGTGTTCCTACAACACGGAACATGGTAGGCACTATCAGCAAATATTTGTTGAATGAATGAACAACATTCAACATACATTTTGCTTTAAGAATTCTGACATTTAAGAACCTGTTTTCCCCCACATTTTTATTTCTTATTTTTTTTAGTATTTCAAGTTTTTATTTAAATTCTAATGAGTTTACATATAGTATATTATTAATTACAGGCACAGAATTTAGTGATACATCATTTACATATAACAACAAGGGCTCATCACAACAAGTGCCCTCTAGGAGACCTTTTTAATGTTAACACCATAAAGGAAAACTTAGCCCTTTATTTCTGGAACAAAAGGCAAAAGTCAAGGTCCAAATTAGCATTCATCCCTTCTCAAAGAACCCTCAAAATCTCATAGGATATAAAATATAGATATTCTCATAAAATCTGCAAAGTATTTCACTAAAATTATAGCAATGCAAAAACTTAATTTATCTTAATATGCCTGTATCTGAATTGTAAATGTATACAGATTTAAAAGTTGCCATAAAATATAATTATCTCTATAAATTATTTGGATACCAGAAGACTTTTTGGTAATATTCCTGTCTTAGTAATGACAAAATGCATAGGGCAGTCACAATGAAAAAAAATTATTTTCTTTAGAAATAATAAATAAAAAATAAAAATAAAAAATAAAAGTAAAAAAATAAAAATACATTTCCTTTGTTTCTTCCTTTTTCTTTCTCATTCAGGATACTACATAACAGTACATGTATGTAATGGTATAGTATGTAATAGTACATAGTGCAAGGGCACCTAGACGGCTCAGTTGGTTGGGTATCTGATTCTTGATTTTGGCTCGGTCGTGATCTCACAGTTGTGAGATTAAGCTCCACGTTGGGCTCCGCAGAGCGGGCATGAAGCCTGCTTAAAATACTGTCTCTCCCTCTGCCCCTCCCCTGTTTTCATTCCCTCTCTCTCTCTCTTAAAAAAAAAAAATAATAAAATAAATAAAGTACATGGTGCAAAATAAGACTGGCTTTAAAACCAAGGATCAAGTTCCTGATTTGTAATTCATTTATTAGTTATCTTTCTCATCTTTAAATTTTTTTAAATTTTTTTTATATTTATTTATTTTTGAGAGAAAGAGAGAGACAGAGCGTGACTGGGGGAGGAGCAGAGAGAGAAGGAGACACAGAATCCAAAGCAGGCTCCATGTTCTGAGATTCAGCACAGAGCCTAAGCGGGGCTCGAACTCACAGACTGAGAGATCATGACCTGAGCCGAAGTCGGATGCTTAACCGACTGAGCCATCCAGATGCCTCGCTTTCTCATCTTTAAATGAAGATAATTACAATATTGTTTTCAGGATAAAATAAGTTATTACATGAAACCCTCTTAAAATGAAACATTTCACAAAATAGGTATTCAATAGATGTTAGCAATGTTTTCAATCATGATTTTTATAATGAGACACATAATTAACTCTCCAAAAAAGAAGGAAATCTAACTTTGAAGATCCCTAATCCAGACAATGGATGTTTTTAATACATGGTCCCATTCTATTCATACCCCATCTTCACTTGGGAATTTCTGGCTTCCTACCTCCCTCCCACCTTCAAGAAGGTATGCCTGGAAGCTCACCAGGCCAATTTTCTCTAGGTGATAGGCTAGGGACTAAACCTGGCTGCTAGCAGATCAAAGAAGGTTTGGGTAAGATACGTGGAGCTCAGAGTGACTGAATTACCTAATCTAGTAGTATATTGTCTTACCTTTTTTATTTTTTCTGTTCTTTTCTTTTTTTTTAATTTTTGTTCATTTGTTTGTTGTCATTGCAGTATAGTTGACACACAATGTTACATTAGTTTCAGGTGTACAATGTAGTGATTCAACAACTGTCTACATTATACTATGCTCACCAGAAGTATAGCTCCCATCTGTCACCATTCAATGCTATTACAATACCACTGACTATATTCCCTATGCTGTATCTTTTATTCCCATGATTTATTAACTCCACAACTGAAAGCCCATTTCTCCATATTTCCCACTCCCTTTCACTCATTTTGCCCATTCCCCCAACTCCCTCCTCTATGGTAGCCATCAATTTCTTCTGTTTTTATGGGTCTGTTTCTGCTTTTTATTTGTTCATTTGTTTATTCATTTGTACCCTGTTTTTTACATCCTTTTTATCAAATGTTTCAGAATTCTTATATGGATAATCTCAGTATTTTTTCTATATCCAAAGATTTACAGATATTAATCAAAAGTACAGAACAGAAATAACTGACTAAAGTTGCAATAGTGTCTGATATTTACTTTTAAGATTTTAAACACTGATGATGCTCCCCACCACAAATTATTTCATTTCACTCCTCCTATAAACAAATAAAATAGCAATGTTGTTTTGCCTTTTTAGAGGTGAATATGAGTAAACTGAGAACAAACAACGTATTGTTTGTGAAGGCTTAGCTCCTTTACACATCCTTACCTATCAAAGGTATCCTCCCACACACTGAAAATGAAGAAGTCAAAGACTGCCCAGATTTGCATACTCTGCCTTATAAGTCTTCAAGACTATTTGGTTATTTCAATGATAATAAAGTGAACAATTTCTGGAAGCCATTTCTGAAGTAAGGCGGGTTTGCATGGGGTGACGGGGGCGGGGGGGGGGGCTCCCGCTGTCAGATGGCAACCAATTTTTGCTTGAGCACCGACCCCCAAGGCGCCTGGCTGACTGGTATCAGACTTTGTGAAGGAATTTATAGGAATTTCTTCTTTTGTGATTATGGGAGCAAATATTACATTTCCCAAGAAACCTGTTTTTCTTCCCCTGGAGAAAACAGGCTACTGACCCCTGCTCACAAAAGAACTAACTCTTGCCTTGCTATGCTAAAAATATTGCCTTTTATTTGAATGCTAAAGATACCTTCCTTCCCCATGTGATAAGCATCTAGTCACCTACTTCAATCACTATTGATAAAGATTATGCATGAGTCTTCTACCAATCTATGTTCTGGGAAATTTTTACATCCCAAAGAATTTGTCATCAGAAATCATTGTCTAAGGCAATTGCCACTTCTGTTTTGTACCCCATACATTTTTTCAATAAATAAAGCTGACTCTTCTTGTCAGTGCAGAGATGCCTGCCTGGTGATCGGAAAGAAGCCGAGGCTCTCTCACTCTCTTTCGCTGACACCGTGCATCCTTCAGGGAGCCCTGGACCTGCTGGAGCTGGACTCTGGCAAACAATATCATAATTTTTTATGACAGAGAAACAAGTGATCATGCAAAATATGAATTTCAGGAAATCACTAATAGGGTCTGAGGGTTAGCATTTTTACTAGCATCACCTTAGTATTTATTCATTTTAGTATTTATTTGAGAAATGTGTTAGAGTGATTTGGAAACTTATTTAGCTTAGAATTTGAGATGATACTTTTAGTTGCTCTTCACATGAATTTATACTTATTTAGAGAAGTACAGATTGAAGCTACTCAAAATCTCAAAATGATCATTGTTGAAGTATATCATTTACAAATAAGGGGGAAAATAAAACCATAATTTTCAGACAAAATCTAGAAACAGTAAATGATTACTTTTATTCATTTATTTATTTTATTATTCTATTTTATTCTTTTATTTAAATGTAATTCATGTATAATTAAATTTATCCTTTTTGGTGTATAGTTCTATGAGTTTTGGCAAACATTTTTTGTGTAACTACTATTACAGATAAGATGTAGACCATTTCCATGACTCCCCCGAGTCCTCTCATATATCTTTTTAAACAATCCCTTTCCCAATCCTAGACCTAGAAACTACTTCCCTGTTATCTGTCTCTATAGTTTTGTATTTTCCAGAATTTCATATAAATGAAACCACAGGGATATAGACTTGGAGTCTGACTTTTTTCATTTATCATGATATTTTTGAGATTAATCCTTGAGTAGAAGTAAGAAGCGTGTCTACTAGCAGTTTGCTCCTGTTTATTATTGAGTA
This sequence comes from Cryptoprocta ferox, assembly GCA_028646485.1. Taxonomy (NCBI): domain Eukaryota; kingdom Metazoa; phylum Chordata; class Mammalia; order Carnivora; family Eupleridae; genus Cryptoprocta; species Cryptoprocta ferox. The sequence continues at coordinate 66,371,995 of CM053576.1, read as the reverse complement.
GCATTCCATCCACAGCAGGAAGTACCATTATTTGTTTAACATTCATCTGTTGAAGGATATTTGGGTTGTTCCCAGTTTTTAACAATTAAGATTAAAACTACAATGTTTCTTTCAAGTTTTGTGTGGGCATAAGTTTTCACTTATCTACAGTAAGTACCTAGTACTGATTTGCAGGATTATATGGTAGGTATAATGTTTAATGTCATAAGAAAGTGTAAAACTTTTTCCAAAATGACTGGACCATTTTTGAATTCCCATCAGCAGTTTTTGAGTGTTTCAGTTGCTTCATATCCACACTTGTTTTCTTGCATTCTAACTAGGATTATTTTAGCATTCATTCATCTAGCCATCTATTTATTTGTTTTTTCATTCACTTGAGCAATAGCTTATTTGGGTAACTTACAAGTTTATGATAAAACCTGAAATTGATGCTTTGTCCTTCAAATGAATCTATATTGATCTAGGTAAGTAGAAGTAAGAAGTGAGTTGATAACAGAAACAGTTATTACTGAAGTAAATCATTTATAAATAAAGACAAAAGTAAAAACCACAATATTCCATAAACTCTAGGAGTATGATATTATTTTTTTTGATGTTTATTTATTTTGAGAGAGAAAGAATGCAAGCAGGAGAGGAGTAGAGAGAGCGGGAGAGAGACAATCCCAAGTACACTCCATGCAATCAGTGCAGAGCCTGATACTGGGCCAGATCTCAAGAACTGTGAGATTATGTATGACCTGAGCCAAAAATCAAGAGTCAGACGCTCAACCAGCTAAACCACACAGGTACCCCTGTGACATTATTATCTTTTAAATGTTTATTCATTTATTATTGAGACAGAGAGTGCACAAGAAAGGGAGGGACAGAGGGAGAGGGAGAGGGAATCCCAAGCAAGCTCCCCACTATCAACTCAGAGCCCCACATGGGACTCAAACCCACGAACCATGAGATCATGACCTGAGCTTAAACCAAGAGTAGGACACTCAACTGACTGAGCCACACAGGCACCCCTGTGATATTATTTTAGATACTTGATTCCATACAATTAATAATATATAGTTATTGCTTACAAATCTCTTCCATTGGAATATTGCCACTGGTATTACTCTAGAACTGCATTGACATATTTCAAAGAAGCTCAAGTATCATCTTATTCATAAGGTTACAATAAATCTTCACTGCTTATTTCCTCTGACCTTTATCAATATTTTGTTATATTCATTATGGTACAAAAATAATTATTTATATATGCTACTGTACAAACTATTACAAAAATAAATTTTCAGAATTCTTAAAGCCTATCATATAGGATTGGGAAATACTTAATTAAAATACTTAATTAAAGGAATTATATATGATACAGGGAAATAATGTGTTTATTTTAATTAAAGTACTGACATCTTATTCAAGCTATAAAATTAAATGAATATAAATTAAAGAAAGAAAAACAGGACTTTTGACAAGTTGAAGAGCTAATACTTTCCTGCATTTCCACTTTTATGCATTACTATATTGAAACTATCTTTTATGTTGTTATATGATAGGCTTCACATGATGACTTGTGCAAAACTGAACATGACTGAGGCTAATCAAGCCTGAAGGAAAGAACAGTAAGTACTGACTTAATTATTATCACTCAAAATTTAAGAATAAGTAAAGTATGTATCAAAATGAGAACTCATTAGAAATGAGTTTAAATCAAAAAGAAAAAGACATAAGTAAGCATTACTGACCTTTGGAGAAAAAGATTGAGAGGCCTCTGCTCTGGAGATTTCATTTTAAGAACATCATTCATCTGCTCTGGGAAGTTTGGACATTCAAGTTCCTGGAAGCAAGGAAAAATATCTGAGATGCCTTTCAAGCATGCTTTTCACAGTTTATGCTTTCTCTCTCTCAATAAAGCACAATAAAGACAAAAGAAAATCAAAATACAAGATGCTTATTTTATTTTTAGAAAACTTTTTTTTCTAAAATTTATCTAAAATCGATCTCTATATTTAAGTCTCTTATGGTTTGCTTCCCTCTCCAGTGTTTTTATCTTATTTTTCCTTCGCTTCCCCTATGTTCATCTGTTGTTTTCAAATTCCACATACCAGTGGAATCATATGATATCTGAAAGTTGCTAAAGGGGAGGTGGGTGGGGTGATGGGTTAAATGGGTGATGGGCATTAAGGAGGGCACTTTTGGGATGAGTATTGGATGTCATATGCAAGAAATGAATCAGTGGGTTCTACTCCAGAAACAAAGACTACACTGTAATTTAACTAACTTAAATTTAAATTAAAACAATAAATTAAAAAATTGGACCAGTAGCATGTAATTTTAAAAAAAAGTTTTATGTTTTTATTTATTATTGAGACAGAGAGAAACAGAACATGAGTGGGGGAGGGGCAGAGACACAGAATCCAAAGCAGGCTCCAGGCTCTGAGCCGTCAGCACAGAGCATGGTATGGGGCTCGAATCCATGAACTGCAAGATCATGACCTGAGCCAAAGTCAGACTCCAACTGAGCCACTGAGACACCCAGTCCTCTTGTCTCTTAATGACAATTTCACATCCCTTCCTGAACCTACTTCCATTGCTGTTGTAACCACTGGTCTGCTTTTTAGTCAATATAAATTAGTTCACATTTACTAGAATATTACATAAATGAAATTATACAATACGTACTTTTTTGTCTGGCTTTTTAAATTCAGTGTAATTATTTTCACCTCCATTCATATTGTAGCTCGTATCAATATTTCATTCACTTTTTGCTGAGTATTATTCCATTTTATGGACACACTGCTATTTCACTTGTGAATAGACATTTGAGTTATTTCCAAGTTAATTATGAATAAAGTCATTGTAAACATTTGCAAACATATTTTTGTAAAAATATTTTATTTCTCTTGAACAAATATCTATGGAATGGCTAGATCATATGGAAGACGCATGTTTCATGTTTTAAGAACCAGTTTCCAAAAGAAACAGTTCCATTTATAGTCCTTCAATCAGTGTGTGTTTTAAAGTTCCACATTCTAGTCAACGGTTGATACAGCAAGTCTCTTTAATTGTAGCTATTTAATCTATGTGTAGTCACTATGATGGAGTATCATGGTCGTTGTCTTTTGCCTTGTCCTAATAATTAGTGATGTTGGACATTTTTTCATGTGCTTATTTGCTATTTGTACATTTTCTCTAGTGATGTGTTCAATTTTTTTTAGCCATTTATATATTGTTTTTTAGAATTCCATATATATTCTATATATTATCCTTCTACTAGATATATACACTGGATATAATTTCTGTGGCTTCCCTTTTATTCTCTTAAGTCTGTCAGAGAACATGTCTTTAATTTTGATGAAGAAAACTTTATCAACCAATTCCATTATGAATCCTATTTAAAGCATGGTATCAACAAAACTTTCCTATTTTAAGTTCACAGAGGTTGTTTTCCTGTTTTCTTCTAGATGTTTTGTAATTTTAGGTTTTAAATTTAGTTCTATGTTCTATTTTGACTTAATTTTGATTAATGGTGCAAAGTATCCTTATTTTTATGCTTTATATATAAGACAGATATGGCACATTTGTTGAAAGCAGAACCCAGTATCCACTGATTTGCTTTTCAATCCGTGTTATATGTTATTGTCCATATACATGTAGATCTATTTCAGTACTCCTTTTTTTCTGTTCCATTGATCTACATGTCTATCTTTATGCCAGTAGCATGCTGATTTAAGAACTTTCTTTTTCTTTCCTATTAGTATTTATTGCTATAGATAGAAATATAAAAATTGATTCAGTAACATTCCACAAATGTTGGCATGTTGTATTTTCATATTATTATTAATTACTATTATTATTTTATATTTTGATTTTGTTGTTGACTCATGAGATATTCAACAATTTGCTATTAAGTTTCCAAATATTTGGAGATTTTCCAGAAATCTTTCATTATTGATTTCTATTTATTTTATATCACCTGAATGCTTTAATATTTATCAAGACTTGTTTTATATCTAAAAAGATATTCTGTCTTAATAAATGTTCTGGATACACTTGAAAGAATGTGAAAGTGAATTGCATTATACTCTTGTCTGGTGGAGTGTTACAGATATCAATTAGGCATGTTGTTTGAGAGTGTTGATTAAATCCTCTGCATCTATACTGATTTTCTGTCTACATGTTCAATCAATTATTGAGAAAAGATTCCTGAAACCTATGACTATAACTGAGTGTTTATTTCTCTATTCAGTTCGAACAGTTTTTGCTTCATATATATTAAACCTCTGTTATTAGGTATAAGCATTTAGAGTGTGTATGCCCCTCAGAATGAATGGGTCTCTTTCTGAGTACAAAATCACATTCTTTTATTCTTGGTAAGAGCCATTGCCCTAAAATCAAATTTCTGAAGTTAATATAACTATTGAAATTAACTTTTGGTTAGTGTTAGCATGGTATGTATTTGCACATCCTTTAACTTATTTTTTTTTAATTTTGAGATGATTAAATTTACATATAACCTTAAAAAATAATAGAGACTCAATGTGTCCTTTACCCAGTTACTTTTCATGGCAACTGTGAAAAACTATGGTACAATATCACAACCAGGATACATTGGTACAGTCAAGATACAGAATATTTCCATCAAAACAAAGATCCCTTATGTTGCCCTTGTAGCCACCCCCACATCCTTCTTGCTCCATATGCTTCTAAACCCTAGGCAATCACTAATCTGTTTTTCATTGCATAAAGTTGCCATTTTATGAATGTTATGTAAATGAAATCATATAGTCTGTAATCCTTGGAATTGACCTTTATAACTTGGCATGATTCTCTGGAAATTTATCAAGTTTGCTGCATGTATCAATAATCGGTGTCTTTTTATTGCTGAAGAGTATTTATTAGTATAGGTATACCACAAGCTTGCTTACCATTTACCAGTGTTAGAATATATACGTTATTTCTAGTTTTTGGCTATTACAAATGAAGCAGCTCTAAACATTCATATACAGATTTTCATTTCTCTGGGATAAATGCTGAGTTGTATGTCAAACTGCAGTTTCTGAAGAAACTCCAAACTGTACCTTTTTAGAGGGAATGGCTGTACCATTCTACAATCCTACCAGCAATGCATAGGTGATCTAGTTTCTAAATATTCTATGTTACTATTTTGGTGTTGTCATTATTTGTATTTTAGCCATACTGGTAGCTGTGTAGTTTTATCTCATTTGGGTTTTATTTTGTATTTCATTAATAGCTAATGAAACTAACATCTATACTTGTGTGTATTTGACATCTGTAGCTCTCCTCAGTAAATTTTTCTCTTCATGTCTTTTGTCTGTTTTCTAACTGGATTGTTTGTATAGTGTTGAACATTAGGATTGTTTTTGTTTTTGTTTGCTTAGTGTTTGGGGATCTTTTTATATGTTTACATTGTCTAGTAAAAATATTTTACAGTAGCATTGAAAGCTGTTTCTATGTTCAATACCTTTTAAATTCAAGAATATGTAAGTATTCAATATACTCAAATGTTCAGTTATATTAAAGATATAAAGGGTATTGATATATTCTTTATTTATTAAATAATAATTTAAACATTCAATATATCAGTCCTTTATTGAATATATGGTTGGCAATTACTTTCTCCCAGTCTGTGTCTCATCTTTTGAGACCTTTACCAGATCTTCTGCAGAGCAAACTTTCAATTTTGAAGTCCAATTTATCAATTTTTCTTTTATCTATTCCACTTTAGTTGCAAAACCTAAGACCTTTTCAACAAGCTCTAGATCCTGAACTTTTTTCAAAAAGATTTTTGGTTTTATATTTTACATTTAAATTTATGCTTTTTTTTTTGAGAGAGAGAGAGAGCACGCACGAGAGAGAGAGAGCATATTTGAGCAGGGGAGGGGTAGAGAGAATATTAAGCAGACTCCAAAACGAGCACAGAGCCAGACTCAGTGCTTGACACAAGGCTCGATCCCACCACCTCATGATTATGACCTGATGCAAAATCAAGAGTCAGACGCTCAACTGACTGAGTCATCCAGGCTCTAAATTTATGAACCATTTTGACTTATTATTTCACTTATTATTACATGAAAAAGTTTGAAGTGTAGGTCAAGGTTTTTGTTTGTTTTGTTTCTTTGATTTTTACTATCAATATCCAATTGCTCCAGCACTATTTGTTGAAAATAAAGCTGCATTGATTTACTTTTATTATTGGTCAAAAATCAATTGCATATTTTGTTGGTCTATTTTCTAGATTTTCAATTTTATTCCATTGCACTGTGTATCTATTCTTCCACCAGTACTACATGGTCTTATTTTTTATAGCTATACAATAAGTCTTAAAATTGAGTAAACAGATTCCTCCTACTTTATTCCTTTTTATCAAAAATATATTAGCTATTCATACAATAGGATGCAGCAATCCCACTTCTGAGTATTTATCCAAACAAAATGGATAAAAACACTAATTTTGGAGCACCTGGGTGGCTCAGTTACTTAAGTGTCTGACTCTCAGTTTCAGCTCAGATCATGATCTCATGGTTTCGTGAGTTCAGGCCCCACATTGGGCTCTGTACTGGCGGTGTGGAGCCTGCTTAGGATTCTTTCTCTCTCCCTTTCTCTCTGTCCCTCCCCTGCTCACACTGTCCTCTCTCTCTCTCTAAATATAAATAAACTTAAAAAAATTTAAAAAGAAGAAAACAAAAACACTAATTTAAAATGATACATGTACCCCATGTTCACTTCAGCATAATTTATAATAGCAAAGATCTGGAAACAACCATATTACAAAGGAATATTATTCATCCATAGAAGAGAATGAAATCTTACCATTTGAGAAAAATGAGTGGACCTCAAGGGCATTATGCTTATTGAAATAAGTCAGACAGAGAAAGACACATACGATCTGATCTCTCTTAAATGTGGAATCTAAAAAACAACCAACCAACCAAACAAGCCCATAAATACAGAGAACAGACTGATGGTTGTCAAAGGTGGGGGCAGATGACTGTATTGTTGTTGCTGTTGTTGTTGTTTAAATGAATTAAATACTTTTTAAAGCAAAAGAAAATAGGAAAGATGTGCTAGAGTTTTGTAATTGTAATTTGGGGGACTGATTTATATAGCAATGCTTCTACTCAACTCATACCAAAAAATAATTAGCAGATTTAATGGATAGTCACCAAATGTAAATAAGCAAAAGCTAACTTGTTATTTTTAGAATGGAAGTACATAGCTTTATGACAGTTATTGAGACATATTCATGAATCCTGTGATATACAAGTAACCATTAGAACAAAGCATATGTTAATAAAGTATAAATTTCTAGATTTAAATAAACTCAAAATCAATTATTAGTTCTATGGATGTGTATTTCTTAGGATATCCTACATAGACAAAAATGGAACATTTTTATTTATTCTTTTTTAGTGTATATGCTTCTTATTTTCTTTTAGTGCCTTACTGAAGTGGTTAGAACTTCCAGCACCATACTGAGGGGTATCTGGGTGACTCAGTTGGTTGAGCATCTGACTCTTGATTTCGGCTCAGGTCATGATCTCACCAGTTAGTGAGTTTGAGCTCTGTGTCGGGCTCCAGTGCTGATAGAGCAGAGCCTGCCTGGAATTCTCTTTCTCTGCCCCTCCCCTACTTGTGTGGGCTCTCTCTCTCTCTCTCAGTAAATAAATAAGCATTAAAAAAAATAACTTTCAGCAGTATACAGAGTAAGTCTTGAGAGAGTACATCCTGGTATTGTTCCCTGATTAGGGTTAAACCATTAAGTATTTAATCATAAAGTATAATGTTAGCTTTAGGGTTGTTACACATGTTCTTTATCAAATGAGGAAGTTCCTATCTATTATTATTATTTATTCCGAGACTGTTTATCATGAATGGATGTTGAATTTTGTCAAACATATTTCTGCATTGATTGATATCATAATATGATTTTTTTCCTTCAGTCTATTAATATTACCATATGGTAATATGGTTTACATGGATTAATTTTTAATTATTGAACCAAGCTTATATTTATAGAATAAATCCCAGTTGATCATGGTGTATGATTATTTTTATATATTGCTGAATTCTATGTACTAAGATTGTATTATGGGTTTTATGCATCTCTATTTGTGAAGAATGTTGGTCTGTGGTTTTCTTTTACTATCTTTGTCTGGTTTTGGTATCAGAGGCATTTAACTATTATAAAATGAATTGAAAAAAATTCCCTTTTCTATATAAGAGAATGTATAGATTAAACATTTGGTAGAATTCTCCACTGAAATTATATAGCCCTTGAGATTTCCTTTTTGTATTTTTTTAAATTAAAAATTAAACTTGTATTCATTAATATAAATCCATTTAAATTAATTATGTTTAATCTTTTATGTGTTGTGGTTATTTGTGATTTTCAAGAAAGTGGTTAATATTTTCTAAGTTGTCAATTTATATTAAAATTATGTTATATTTTTCATAATATTCCCTTATTATCCTTTTTGTATTTGCATGAACTATAGAGATATTCTCTATTTCATTGTTGTTATTGGTAATTTATATTTTTTCATTTATGGTTTGACAGTCTTTCTAAAGATCTGTCCATTTTATGGGTGCTTTCAAAGAAGCAACTGTTTCAAGTACTTTATTGGTTTCTATCTTTAGTTTCATTAATATATGTTCTAATCTTTATAATTTTCATCTTTTTGTTTGGGGTTTGTTTTCCTTTTCTTTTTCTCAGTTCTTGAGGTGGAAATTTAGATGACTGATTTAAGATGCTTGGTCCTTTCTAAGGTACGTGTTTAGTGCTATACATTTCCCTCTCAACAGTGTTTTTGATGTGTCCCCCAAAATTGGCATGCTGTATTTTGATTTTCATTCATTTTAGTGTCTGTTTGATTGTCTATGAGAAGTCAGCTTTGATCTGTGTTTCATTTAGAAAGGGGCTGTTTACTTTCTAAGTTTTTGAAGATTTTTCCATTATATTTCTATCCTTTAATTCTAATTTGATTCCACTGTTGTTAGAGAACACACTGTACAAGATTTTATTTTTTTATACTTGCTGTAATTTGTGTTATGACTCAGGATATGCCCTAACTTATTATATGTTCCATGAGCACTTGAAAATAATGTGAATTCTGCTATCATTGTTAGGTGAAGTGTTCTATACATGTCAATAAGACCTTACTGGTTGGAGCTATTGTTGGGTTGTTCTATATACCTTGCTGATTTTCTATCAGTTCTTGAGTGAGCAGTGTTGAAGTCTTCCACTCATACGGATGGTTTATTTCTCCTTTTATTATCTTTTTTTGCCTCACATGTTTTGAGGTTATGTTGTTTGGTATATATACATTTAGGATTGCTTTGCATTCTTGGTGGATTAACCCTTTTATCATGATATATTATTTCTTGATGTGCTGATAATTTTCTTTGATCTTAAGTCTACTTGCTCTGCTATCAATACAGACAGTCCTGCTTTCTTTTGATTAAAATTTGAATGACATACCTTTTCCCCACAGTTTTAACTTTTATTTTAACTTGTTATATTAACGTGATTATTTTGTAGACATCATAGGTCATTTTTTAAAAACGTGCTAATCGTCTTTTTTTGGTGAATTTTTGATGATTTTCATTTAATGTAATTATTGATACATTAAGACTTAGGTCTGTGTTTTGTTTTGTTTTGGGTTTTTTTTTTTTGCTTTCTGTTTTTCTATTTTACATTTCTTTGTGTCCTTTTTCATGCCTTTCTGTCAGTTATTTGAGCATTTTTTAGATTCTCATTTTGATTTGCATATAGTGTTTCTGATTACGTTTCTTTGTATAGCTTTTTTAGTGTTTTCTCTGAGTACTGAATCACATATACATAACTAAACACAGTCTCCTGATATTGTCATTTACTAGCTTGAAAAATCTTACTTCCTTTCTAAAAAAAGTTTTTTAATGTTTATTAATTTTTGAGAGAGAGCAAGAGACTGAGTGCAAGCAGGGGAGGAACAGAGAGAGAAGGAGACACAGAATCTGAAGCAGGGTACAGCTTCTGAGCTGTCAACACAGAGCCCGACATGCAGCTCGAACTCACGAACTGTGAGATCATGACCTGAGCTGAAGTCAGATGCCTAACCAACTGAGCCACCCAGGCACCCCTGAAAAGTTTTACTTCTATGTCCCTTACTCCCCCCTGTTAAAAATTTAATTGTCTTAAATATTTCTTCTACATATGTTTGAAACTATATGGAGCAATTTATAATGTTTGTTTCAACCATTAAACATAATTTAGAAAATTAATAAAAGAAAGAAAGCCTATTGTACTTATCCACATTCTTTTTTAATTATTGAAATATAACGGACAATGTTAATTTCAGGTATAAAACATACTGATTTGACAATTCTATGCATTACTCACGGCTCACCACTGGTGGTAAGCATAGTCACCATCTAACATTAGTACAATATTATTGACAATATTCCCTATATTCCCTACAATATTATTGACTATATTCCTATGCTTTTGATCTCTGTGACTCATTTATTTTGTAATTGGAGGGTTGACCCTGAGCCTCTTAGTCTCCTTCATCTATTTAGACCATCACTCACCCTCCTTCCCTCTGGCAACCATCAGTATTTTCTCTATATTTAAGAGTCTGTTTTTTGTTTGTTTATATTTATCCCTGTTCTTGTTTATCATGTTTTTTTTTTCTCTTCACATTCCAAAATTCCTCTTTTTTTTTTTTTTTTTTTTTGAAATAATTTCCTTTCTTAGGGCACTTGGGTGGCTCAGCCGGTTGAGTGTCTGACTTGATTTCAAATCCGGTCATGATCTCACAGTTTCTAAGTTTGAGCCCCGCATTAAATTCTCTGCTTGGGATTCTCTGTCTCCTTCTCTCTACTCCCTCTCTCTGTTCCTCCCCAGAGCACACATGTGTGAGCTCTCTCTACCTCAAAAATAAATAAATAAACATAAAAAATAATTTCCTTTTTGTTTAAAAAATTTACTTCAGCAATTCTGATTAGGCCTGCTGGGGACAAATTCTCCCAGTTTTCTTTCTGAAAATGTCTAGATTTCCCCTTCATTCCCGCATGATATTTTTACTGGGTGTAATATTTTGGGTTGACAGATCTTTTCTTTCAGCACTTAAAAAATACTGTGACACTTTCTTTTGGCCACCATGATTTCTAAAGAGATACCACTATCATTTGAATGGTTCCCCCCAACATATATAATGTATCAATTTTCTTCACTTCCTTTCAAGACTTTTTTGTTGCCCTTAGGTTTCAAATGGTTTGTTATGATGTACATTGGCACAAATTTCTTTGGGTTCAACTTGCTTAAGTTTGCTCATAAGCTTGAATCTGTATGTCAAGGTCTACTGACTTTTTTTTAAGGTTTCAGCTATTACTAATTATATACATATTATTATATACATATATATATTAGTAATATATATATGATGGTATTATATGTGTATTTACCATTTTATCCTCTACAATTCAGTTTAGGTAATTTCTTTTGTTTTGTCTTCCTCTCCTGATTATTTCCTATGTTCCTTCTATTCTAGTTTTCCACTGAAATTTTTATTTAGATTATTTTTCAGTTCTAAATTTTCAGTTTGGTTCTTGTTGTTTTGGTTCAATGTACTATTTATTTGTTAAAATGTTTCTATTTCCATTTGATTCAGATATGTTCACAATTGCTCCCTGAAGCACTTTCATCATAACTGTTTTAAAATCTTTGTCAGATATTTCTCTGTCATTTCATTGTTGGCTCCTTTAACACTCTTTTTCCATTCAGTTTGAGACTGTTCTGAACTCAGCATAGTGAATGTAGTGATATTATTATTTTATGTTACGAGAATCTGAATCTTATATATTTATTTACTTTTAATACTTTTAATTTGAGAGAGACAGAGAGAGAGATAATGTGAGCAGAGAAGAGGGGCAAAGGGGGGAGAGAGAGAGAGAGAGAGAGAGAATCTTAAGCAGGCTTCATGCTCAACATGGAGCTGGACACGGGGTTTGATTCCATAACCCTGGTATCATGACCTGAGCCCAAATCAAAGTTGGACACTCAACCAACTGAGCCACCCAGGTGCCCCTGAATTTTATTTAAATTTATCCTGTTTAACTGACATATAATTCACATACCATAAAATTAACCTCTTTAGAGTACAAAATACAGCACATTCTACACTTGCACAAGACTACAATTATCATCACTATCCAATTCCAGAATATTTTATTCACCCCCAAAAGAAACTATATGTCAATTAGCAGTCACTCTATTTCTCCCTTCATAGCCTCTGACAACTAATAATTTATATTCTATTCCTATGTATTTGCATATTCTAAAAGCTTCATATAAAAGGAACTATACAATAAATAATATTTTGTGTCTGGCTTTTTTAATGTGGCATAAAGTTTTTAAGGTTCACCCATGCTGTAGTATATATCAGTACTCTATCCCTTTTTATGGCTAAACAAAACTACAGTTTATGGATATATCAAATTAATTTACTCAGTAAAGAATAAGAATATCACAAAGTTATTTTAGGGGTGTGAGAGAACATGTTTCTCAATTATCTTGGGTATAAATATACCTGGGGGTGAAACTACTGAGTTATATAACGGAAACTCTAGGTTGGATTTCTTGAGGAACTTCTAAAGTTTTACTAACTTATTGCACTATTTGTATTATTATAGTGATGTATGAGAGCAGATCTTCCATTTTAACTGACTTTTTCTGATACCTTGGATTCTTCGTTTAATTTCCTCAACTCAAATTATTCACTTGGCTCCACCTTGATTCTCACTTCCTGTACAGCAGCCTCCAAATTATTTCAAGATACTAAACTGGGTCAGTCTCAGTGCTCAACTTTTCTTTTCCCCCTATTAGAGAATTGTCTTTTGTTATCTGTGTTCAAAATCTTGACATATTTATATTTATATTTATATGCTTGTTTTCACTGTTACTTTACTGTTCTCACTGGTTTTTGGTTGTTTCTGATGGAAGGTTAAATCTGATTCCTTTTATGCCATCTTGATTGAAAGTGAAAGGCTTAACATATAACTTTGAGAAGAGGAGAAAAAGAAAGAAAGGGGATAGTAATAAAAATAAAAATGTATAGATGTTAGACTCAGTTATTGCAACAGAAATAGCTCCCAATAAAGTATTCTTATTGCCCTAATACCAGAATTTAGTGCTTTTGGATTCACAAATTTCCTTAATTATATACATTAATTTTCTATATATGTAAGTAAAATTTTCCTTGGAGCAAGTCCATACTTTCCTGCCTTTAAAGAAATCTGTTATTAATAAATAATTAATAACAAATTTAATAAGAGATATTAAGACCAGAAGTTATCAAATCAATTGAAGTCAGATAAACCCTTTAAAATCATATGGTGGCTTAAGAAAAAACTTCAGTTTTAGAAGATTTCCAGTCAAGAAATAAAACAAAGTCTATATTTTTTTCTATTAAAATGTTCCTTATAATTTTATATCAAATTTGTAAAGATTTGAGGCAGAAAGAGACAAATGATCCCTGCAGTCATCTTTTCAAACAAAATTGCTGAACATTGGCTTTTTAAAAGTAGTAATAATCATTTTCTTCCTCAAAATCACTCAAATTCTGCTAATTACTATTTTTCTTAGTTGTCACACCAAATTGAATAGATTTCTTTTCTTTTCTATTCTAAGTGTTAATAAGAAGCTAAATACTCAAACATACATAGTTTGGAATAGGGATTAGGTTGGTGTGGTTTTAACCAAGAAATAATAGCTACTGTCAGAAAATTAGCAAGAGGCAGTCTTAATATCTATTTTTTGAATCTCCTTTAAATATATTATGTCTAATCCAAAACAGGATATTTGCCATTGTTTAGTTTATGAGCCTTCTTAACATAATGGTTCAAAGCAACAGTCAAAATGAAAAAAAATTAAAAATTGCTATCTGTTGGTTTGTTGATTAATTAAATGTGTTCAAAGCTATTCCTGAACAATACTTCATATCTGGACCTCACCAATGACTTCAATCCCATCTCTGAACTTTATTTCATTACGGACTATAAAATTCCTGCCTCAAACCTAGAGGGAAAATGGGCATGCTAGGAAGCTCAAGGATGTTATGGAACAACCAACTCAAAAATTACCTAACAATATGTAAAACAATACTTGATATATTTCAAAATATAATCACTAATTTTTGGGGGGAGCGGGCAAGAATCTTTTACACTATCCTTAACGTCCAACTGCAATGACAAAATGTCCTGTACATGTCAAAACAATATGTGAATTTGGGCTTCTTGATCTAGAGTCAGTTTAGACATATAGAAAGCCAATAATTTAAGCAATTATTAATATTATATTATTAAGATCCCTGCCATTAAAGCTCAATAAATAGTTACTGAGTGTCCCCTGTGTGCCAGGCCTTGTGCCATTCTTTCATTTTAAAAAGTCTAAAATATCATGAGGTTGAATACACAGGAAGCAAAACATTCATGACTTCAGTGCCTCCTGTTAATAGGAATTAATATGAACAACACTTGACGTTATGGAAGCTTTAATTAAATTGGAAAATGTCAGGGAAAGAAAATACATTTAAGCCTAGGTTATTTAAGCTTTGCTATTATCACCACACAAAATGGGACATATAACTTCAATGCTGTATATTGAGCAATCATAAAATCCTAAGGCAAATGACCATGTTGTGTCTGCTCACCCTTCATGCACAAGGAAATGTGGATTATTTTTCCCTAATAATAAAGGAATGTAATAACAGTTAAAATGTTTCTCCAAATTAAAATTTCTCCAACACAAAATTCTCACCCCGAAGTTTCCTCCTAAATTGTTTCAATAAAGATATCTTAGTTATTAGTCTTCACCTCAAGAGATACATCCTTGCATCACTAATCTGCCAAGATATAGAGTCTCAGTCTGAAGTTCTCTATTATAGATAATTTGAATGGTTTTCCAAAGGCTGAAGCATGACATATGCATTTATCTCTTGGGAGAAATTTAGATTTTTTTTGAGAGAAATCTCTTAGTACTAGTTTACAGAATAAAGCATTTTTATGGTTTGACATCTTTTTTGATTAATTCTGAATATATGAATTTAGTCTCTGATTTAAGCCCTTTTTGTTGTCTTTTGAGGTGTGGCTGAAACTACTGAGTAATTTTGGTGCAGTTGAAAAAGAGTGGAACTTTAAAGTGCACACTTTAAAAAGCAATGTGCAATAGTTTTGAGGATTTCTTCTTAAGGAACTTAAAATTTATTATCAATTCATAATATTTTGCTGACAAATCTGGCATTGCCAAAGATAACCTTATTGATATGAAAGGAAATAATACAGACTGAAATAAAACAGAAGAGTGTGGTAATGTATTTGAGCATCTCCAATTAAAAATCCCTTAGGGTAGGCATGCATTTATCATACTAGCTCCAATTAATCTAAAGGGTCCTATACATATGCCAAATACTCATAAATTATAAGGTGGTACAAGAGGGAATTAAATCAGGTGAAGTATTTTGATTTAAAAAGATAAATGAAGTTAGATATTTGGATAAGTGGGTGTCAGTACAGGAGCTGGGAAAAATGAATGGTTGTTGAAGAAAGAAAAGAAGAGAATGAAAGAGAATACAATAGAACTACTGAAAGATTAAAACAGGCACTTGTGAGGGCAAGAACTATTTTTTATCTTTCTTTTGAATCCTCCATAGCCTAATGTAGGACTTACTTAGCACAAAATTAGTGTTCAAAATAGTAAAAGATGTATTAGCTGATTAAAAAAAAATTCCAGGGGTGCCTGGGTGGCTCAGATGGTTAAGCGTCCAACTCCTGATTTTGGCTCACGTCATGGTCTCCTGGTTCATGAGATCAAGTTCTGCATTAGGCTCCACACTGAAAACATGGAGCATGCTTGGATTCTCTCTCTCTCTCTCTCTCTCTCTCTCTCTTTCACTCCCCCTCTCTGCCCCTCCCCCACTAACATGTGTGCTCTCTCCCTCTCAAAATAAATAAACATTAAAATATGTTAATATATATTATGTTATATATAACATATATATAATATGTTAAAAAATAGACTCTGCCCCTATCATAATCAAAGGGAATCAACTGAAGTAGTTAGCTGAATTTAAGAGTACAACCCCAGTTTGGCAGTATCTTGATTTTGATACTATCTATAGGGATTTTCTGGTAAGGTAGGAAACCTCATAATTATGATTGTTAATGAATTTAAAGATGAACAGCCTCTGGGACTGACTCACATTAACCAATGTCATAACACACTCATGTATAACAATGTAAATAGGTTAAATATAATATAAATAGCAATTCTAATTTTATAATACACATGATCTATAGAACATCAAGTCTCTCTCTTTTTATTAGCACACCAATAAGTAGTAATGCAGAATTTATACTTGAATATTGCAGAATGAAATGAGTACATGTTTTACTACCTGATTGTAAAAGTTGTCAACCTATTACCATTTACCAACTCACATTCATCCTTACCCATAGACTTTGACCCTATCAGCTTTCTGAGCCCCTATCTAAAACCAGTTCTTCATGCATTATATTCTAGTCTCTCATATCTAATAAAGGACATTTATTTTTCTGTTTTTCAACATTTTATTTTTATACCTGCCTTAATCAACCAGCTTTTCCCATGGGTTTCTTTGTTGGATTAAAGGACTAATCTGTCCTTCTGTTATTTTAGGACTAAACATAAACTTGCAATCCTTTTTAACCCCTATCTTCTCTCACACTTCACACAGTTCATCAGCGCATCAAATATCCATAGTTCAACCAAGGCTCATACTTTCAATCCTACCACGTTCAAGCCAGTATAGACTTCCGACTAAATTAAAATCATTACCTCTAAACTGGCCTCCTTGCTTTCTCCCTAAATACTTCAATTTATTAACACTAATGTTGTTAGAGTGATTATTTTAAAGCACACATTTGATTATGTGTCTTCTCTTTTGCTCAGAATACTGCAGAGCCTTCCTATCTATCAATTTTATTTCTGCTGTAGTCTTCACTCACCCTTCCCTAGACTCGTTCCTGCTGTTTCTTAAGCACATTAAGAAACAGCATGGTTCTTTTCCCTCTGCCTGGACCATTTTATTCTAGGTATTATTTCCTTGGTTCCTTCAGGTTTGTTATCAAACTTTATTGTATCTGTTTTTTATAAAATAACGATTTCCCTCATCTTTGCCATGTTCTATTCTTACCTAATTATATCTCATTTTTGTCTGTTTTTTCCTACATAACAATTAATATTATTTAACTGATACTACCAGCTTTGCTGTTTAAAAGCAAATTTCCTTTATATTTTCAAATTCACAGAAAACCCTAAATTTGGGCAAATTACTTAGCAGGATGCCTCAGTTTCAATATTTATAAAATGGAAATACTATTAGTAATTGTCTCATATTATTAACACGAGGATTCAATAATTTGATATGTGTAATTGCTTAGATCAGTGCCAGTTAAATCAGTAATATGATAGTTATCATTTTATTATGATTGTTATTAGCATCTTATAATTCTTCATGTCTTGCCTACCTTAAGGAATACTCCATGAGAGTTGAAACATTTTATGTCCACTGTTCAATCCTAATGCCTTAATCAGAAAGTGGTATATGAAGGTGATTGAGAAACATCATTTGAATGAATGATGACATATTAGAAGATGGCAAGTTAATTTTTAAGTCTCTGCCAGTCAAAACTAATCAGTCCTTTCTCTGCCCCAAATATCAACTTGTATTTTTTACACAAAAGTCCTCCCCATTAGGTAGACTGATACTAAAAGGTTAAGATACTGCTTTATTTATCTTTGTATTCTGCAAAATATTAACTCTACAGCCTTTGCTTTCTAGGGCTACTTTTAAAGTTTCCTTTATATTTTCAAATTCACAGAAAACCCTAAATAACTCAGTTATGTTCAGGAGCCCCATAATAAGAGTTTCCTCCCTGTAATGCAATAAACCAAGAAAAGCTTAACTAAATTATTGAAATATCAATATGCCAGTTGCCTAACTTCTAGTCCATTTCTAGGGAATAATTAATATTCACTATACTCCTGTGAATCATTAAGCAGCCCTCCGTGGGGGGATATAACTTCAAGTATACCAGTGGTTACTAATTGAATTGGAGTGCTTTTTTATAATGAATAACAGGTTGTTCACTAATTCATGAAAATCTCTGTTATTATTAACTCAAATAAAATAAAATAACTCCTCAAACAGAAAATGAACTACTTTTTATAAGAATTACTTTCCTGTAAGGATTTCTGCAGTTTGTAATTCGATAAAAATAGATATAAATATAGCAAAAAACTTTCCCAAAGAAGTAGTGTAAACTGGTACTTACAAAAATAAAAATGAGCCACTTAAGAATTTATAGCCTAGTTCTACCTCATCTACCAATTATTTGAGATTTTACTTTATTTCTAGAGTTCTTCAGAAAGAACATCATGATAAAAAATAAAAATCTTTGTGAGTTTATTTATTTACCTCACTTTACTAAAGATAAGAAATGGGGATGATGGCAAATGGCAAGTTGACAAGTTGAACACTTAGTTTCCTAAGGGATATTTTAATAGGCAAACACAGCAGGTGATTAATATACAGATGTTAGTTCTCTGGTATCATCTTATAATATTTCTGTTTCACAGCAATAATATGCGGTTTCATATAGAGTTCTGTTAAAATACAAAAAAACTTTTTTTGCCCTTGGGCTAGAATATAAAAGTGCATTTGACCTTTATATGCTTGCATTTGAGGTCACACTTCCTTGGGCAGTTGTAAGACCATTATGGAGGATGAGTCACTGTGAGAGACCAAAAATTTTCATGGCAATAATCCTGTGCAATTCATAAGGTTGAGGAAAATTATTGCCTATGGAGGAGGGGTGACCAACAAAGCAACAGGGTGAGACTGTTGGTGTATATTTGCCATTCCACTTCTGCCTGCTGCCATTTGGGACACCCAACAACATTTACATCTTTGGTAAATGATAAAAACTTGCCTGCTTATCCCCATTTTATTAACTCTATGGAACTTCTGAAAGGTTATGTGTCACATCAAAGTTTACTAGTTGAACTTGAAACACTAATATCACAGAGTTCCATTTCCACATTCTAAACAAAGAAAACACTCTTTTATGAATTTTTGTTCGCATGATTTTCAATTTTATTATAATATATTCAAGTGAAGTCTTTGCTTTTGTGTGAGTGAGAATACTGATGTTTCATTCTGAAGAAGAGAAAGGGGTTAAGGGAAGAAAAAGAGAAGGTGAGAAAAGATCTAGAATTTCACTGTTCTACAATTGTTATTCAAATTCTTCCCTGAGCAGTTAGGCACACATTATATGTCTTTATTCTCCTACTAGTCTTAATTTGTTTAATTGCTTCTCTTATTTCTTTTTCTTCTTCTATATAGTTATTTCAGAATTAAAGTTGACATTTGAGTTGAGCAGATTTTGGTAACAGCATTAGCCTCATTCTTTTTATTCATATTTTTTAAGTTCATTTATTTATTTTGAGAGAGAGAGAACAAGCTGTGTCAGGTAGGGAGATACAGAGAAAGAGAGAGAGAGAGAGAATCCCAAGTAGGCTCCACACTGCCAGCGTGGAGTCCAATGTGGTGCTTGAACTCATGATCTGTGAGGTCATAACTTGAGCTGAAACCAAGAGTCAGATGCTTAACCAACGGAGCCACCCAGATGCCCCAGTATTAGCCTCATTCTTAAATCATGCCACTAATTTTGCCCTACTAATGAAATCAAGACCAATGATAATTACATAATATGAAAAGCAAAATAAATCAAAAATGCTAAAATTCACATATTTACGTACTTCCTTATTCATCGTCTCCTTTCCATTTTAATTTTTGTAAAAACTGTGCTCATTTTTATAAGCAAAACTGTCAATATTATATAAATATGTGTCATTCTACAAAAGATTATATATATGTTTACATGCATAGTCTAGGTTCAAGTGATTTTTATAGTGGATGTGAACTATTAATAATCATTACAATGACATGTTTTATGGCAATTAGCTTGTCTTGCTTGTGTTAACAATTATTGAAGTAATCTTCCTTCTTATAAATTATTGGTAATGTATAATGCATGTATCACAACTTGAAGTTTATTTTTTTATTATTCAGTGAATAGACTTCCATAAAATAAATCCTGGAAATAAATGCATGGAGGAACATATTTCTAAATTTATTACTTCATTACATTAAACATCAGTAGGGTGACTGAGGTGAAGCTAATATCAGATTGTGTGATTGGCATTTCTAGATTTGTTTAAGTATAATAACTAATCTTAGAAATATCCTGAGCTATCTAATGGGTTATTGCCAATACAGTCATTTCCTACAAAGTCTTTGATTCTTTAAATTTCATTTCTAATTACTAATGGTTAGTTATAATAAAAATATTGACACTCAAGGAACACCTAACAGGTCATATAAAACTGGGCTTATATCAATTGTTTAGGAAACCTTTTATCTTAGATTGTTATACTTAAAGTAGAAAGCTGGACATTAAAACCAAAATTGTGCATTGTATTCAATCGACGGCACTGAAAAACATTCTTAATTTTAAAAGTTTTAATCTAGCTATTAAATATTATATTCCAATGAATATTTATATATTTAGAGATTGTATAGCCCAGAAATACATAAATAAATATAACCACACTTGTGAAAGATTAGTAATTGGAGATTTATTGTAGGTTTATTTGTTCATTTGATTTTCTAGTTTCATAATATTTATTGGGCAAACTTTATCTTCTCAATGATTCATTTACTCACATATAGATTTTACATGTTATGAATAATATATGTATTTATTACCCTTTGCTGTTCTGTATAAGAAAATGAGTGCATGCATGCCTTTGTCTGTTGCTATATTATACAAAGCAGTCTGAAACAAAATACATTTGGATGGTCCACTTTAACTCGCATTTTTAATATACTCATTTTCTACAAGTAAGTGCAAAGAGTATTACCTGTACTTTCTGTTTCAGTTTTGGGATAAATCATTTCTTAATTCTAACTTCACATGTTGAAACTTTTCTTTGTTACTATTAAGGCAACTTACTGCATTGGGACTCTGAATAAACATCATTTTATTTTATTTTATTTTATTATTTTTTTCAAGAGAATGTGCTGTATTTATTTCAGACAGATCAGACTTTAGACCAAAGAACCTTATCAGAGATAAAGAAAGGGATTACATGATGTTAAAGGGGTCAGTACTCTGAAAAGACATACGATCCTTAATGTTTATGCAGCTAACGACAGAGTATCAAAATATGTGAGGCAAAAACTGACAGAACTGCCAGAAGAAATAGAATAATGGATTCATTATTATAGTTGGAGACTTTAACAACCCTTTATCAGAAATGTACAGATGCAGCAAACAGTAAACATCATTTTAAAATGTAGACATGATAAATACTATAAATTTGATATACTTTTTTCTTCAGTTTAGACTCGAGATTGGCTGGGATGTTCTGAAGTTTATTTGCTTTAAAAATAATTCGTCTTTTACTTTCTTTTTTTTTTTTCATATGACAGCCACCTAAAGCTCCATGGCATATCATTTTGAATTTATCAGATTACAATGATTAAATCTTTGTAAGCAGGCCTAATGTTGCTAAGACACAAAGATATCAAAGATTATGGATGTTTGGGAATTATACAAACACGTGAATAAAGGGAAACATGTAGAGTAAAAAAATTACAAAATATCACAAGTTAATAAAAGTAACTAAAAATTTTTAAATGAAATTAATATACAATTGAAGATCTGAGAGGATTGTAAGATTGTGTTTAAATTACATACAGAAAACATGTCATTGGCTTGTCACAGATTTGTTTTTCTAAAAGACCAGCAAAATCTTCAAGGGAAATTTGGTATAAATGCAAACATTATTTTTGCAGTCACACATCAACATTTGCTTTATAAAATCCCCACTCTTCTAGGGAGACAAGAGAAAAAACATTGGATTTGGAAGGTAGGGAGTCTAGTCTGTAGAGTTTACCTGAATAACCTAATTTCACTCTCAAAACTACTATGATATTCTGTTTTTATATTTAAAGGAGGACTTGAACTTGTTTTCTTACTTTGCTGCTTAAAAAAAAATAGTGTTAGATAATGTTGGTTATGGTGTTTTTTTCTCCCCTCAATATAAGTCTGAAAACTGAATGATCTTTATTCAAATACTGTCTGTGACTGTCCATTATTTTCATTTTGAGGTTCAATAGTATTTAGTGTAATTAACACCTCTCTAACATGTTTATTAAGTTTTATAAAATCAATTCTGTTGAGCACATTATTTTAATATTTTGATATCAAAGGTCAGGAATTAACTGTGATTCTTTTAGTTTTG
Organism: Cryptoprocta ferox; assembly: GCA_028646485.1. Taxonomy (NCBI): domain Eukaryota; kingdom Metazoa; phylum Chordata; class Mammalia; order Carnivora; family Eupleridae; genus Cryptoprocta; species Cryptoprocta ferox. The sequence goes on along the minus strand of CM053576.1, from coordinate 66,349,596 downwards.
TGATACCCAGTCATAATTTCTAACTGTGCATAAAATGTCTATAACCAGAATAAAAAGAATCATTTTTGGTGAAGCTTCTTATGTTTTAGAATTTCAAAATCTAACTGGTCTTCATACAGAATGACAAGACTATTCTAAGCCTGCTCACTACCATTTTCCGGTACAGCACTAAGATTATTTCATGGGAAACCTGCTTTTACTGATAAACTGAATACTACCTTTCACAGTTATTTGCTGGTAAAAATATGAACTAACGCTGTGGTCTGGAGCAAATCATTTACCTCTCCATAACACAATTTCTTCAACTGTAGAATTAAAAATGAGGAATAATTTATAACACATAGGATCAAATACTACAATATTAGGTAAATTGTAAATGCACTGTATTTGCTCTCAGTACCATTATACCTACACATGTGTGATATTCAGTGATAGTATTCTACCAATATTCAATCTAAAAAAAACAGACTTAATATATTATGTGTTATCTTCTTTTTTTCTAGTGTTTATTTATTTTTGAGAGAGAAGGAGAAAGAGCATGAGCAGTGGAGGAACAGAGAGAGAGGGAGAAAGAATCCCAAGCAGGATCCACACAGGGGGTCATCTCATGAACAATGAGATCATGACCTGATCTGAAATCAAGAATCAGGCACTAAACCAACTGAACTACCCAGGCGTCCCGTGTTATATTCTAAAATTTTAGAAATATATTGATGTTTTTAATTCCCCTATGTTGGCCTAATACTGCCTCAGTTCATACACAAGCATATTGTTGGTGTAGTTATCAGTGCGGTAGTGGGTTTTACTTCCAAATATAATTCTTTTTGATTATTCCATATGTAAGCAGGAGTTATTCCTACCCTAGGGAATATGTGTGGAAGAACAGAAAAAGCACTTGAATGGGTATCAGTAATTAAAATTCTAATCCCCAACATGCTTTGTAATTTTGGTTAAGCCATTTAATTCTTTTTCATCATCATTTCCTCATCTAAAAACAGAACCAATATGTCTTTATTCTGTCACAGGATTTTTGTGAGGATAAAACCAAGTTATGTTTGTAAAATTTCTTTGAAAAACAGAAAACACTATTAATGACACCAGTATTAGAAAGTGGATATAAACCCTTTATTGAATATGGAAAAAAACACAGGAAACTTATCTTTATAAATATTAATCTTTGACCTCCTGGAATTTTAAAACATTTTACTTATGAAATCCACACCAGGCCTGATTCATCATTATGATGGCAATTTTTAATCTTTTTTTGTTTTTATTCAAATAAAAATTTCCTTTAAAAAAAGTGCTATCATTCATGAAATTGTCATCTTGTATTAGTGAAGTAGGTCAGCTTCTTTCTGAGGATCTGGATATATAAAATGTTACTATGACTTCTTAGACTATGCAAGGTTATCTTGACTCCTAGTGTTTCTCATTGAAGAAAAGGACCTAAGATATCTTTGTACAGTTGTTCATTCTCTCAGAGGTAAAGAACTGAGATAAAATAAATACAGCACTCTAACAACACAAAACAACTAATAGAAATAAACCTATTTTCAAAGAGATATTAGTTTCTAGGAAGCATTGTTTAAATACTCTTCTTTGAGCTATTTGTTTTATATTTGCTTTACCTTAATCTCCATATTCATATTCATGATGTTTTCTTTTGTTTACTTTTTTATGCTACCTTACTCTATTATACAAAAGGACAGCAGAGCTAATATATTTTTACAGAATTTTGTATACTCTCAATTGTTGGCAAAATCCTTTTAGAAGTTTGACAATAACATGCCTTTCTCTATTGATTTCTTCTCTTCCATTTGGCAAGTATTGACTTTTTGTGTGTGTGCATTTACAACATGACTCCATTTTGTTTAATTCTTTCTCTATGAATCAGCATTGCTGACTATAGGAGCTGAAATGTCTAAAACTTGAAGAAATGCCTTTGATTGAATAGTTGTCCTAGAACCAGAGATGGGAATGCAAAAAAATAAAAAATAAAATGGGATTTCTCACTAGGCTCCATTAGATTCATAAAGGTCATATTTGTTTTAAAGACTGGAAATTTAAAATAATCTATTGAGACTAAGATGTGATCTTAGAAATATAAATAAAGTCATTTTACTGGAATTTTCCATTTTTACCTGAAAAACCTCCTTTACCTCTTTACCAGGAAACTAGTTTAAAAAAAAATTAGTGCGGATCTAGAAAGCAATGTTTTGTAGTATATAATGCAACCCCCTCCCTAAGTACTGTGATCAGGTCAAGACTGATCTAATACAAGAAGAATCATCTACAGACAGCCCACTGTCCTGTGACTATTGGGATAGACCAACAACATTAATAAAAAGAGAGTAATCAGTATTTCTACCCTAGGAATTTGAAATAGGAAATTAATTATGGGAGATAAAAGTGTTATCAAAGAACTAAGAGAAGTCGCGATCACCATGTAGATGAAGAATTAACCAGAGATAAGTAAACAAAGAAAGTGAGTTGGCATTGGGAAAGATTAGAGTAAAGGCACATGAACTGGTATTTCATACAATATCATCAAGCTATTGTATGAACAGTAGCATCAAGCAAGATATATTCTTGCAAGTACTGAAGTTCATGGAGCAGCTTAAATCCAGAATCTTCCTAAAACTGTCAACTCTGACTTTAGGTAGCCCAGGTTCTTCCTCTCAAGGAGTTCACTGAGTAATGAAAGAGATATCATCATTAGCACTTCATAGAAATATGCATAAACCCAATGGGTACAGAGAAAGAGGGGTAACCAACATTGTACAAGGAAGTCTGGAAAGCCTTTAGCAGCACTATTAAATATTATTAGTTTGAGAAGCAAAATGAGACCAAATACATTGGAAGCAGGAGAGTTGGTAGATGACAATTTAATAACAAGTTTTCCAAACATAAATACTGTCATTTGGCAAAATGCCATCTACTGGTTTATTTTCGGGTACAGCACAGGCCAGAAACCAGGGCAAAGGCAAAAAGGTGGACAGAATATGTGTGCTGAAGGTTACAGAAAGCTTAATTAAAAGCTTAAGAAAGAAATAGACTTAATTAATGAGGTGAATAGGATTTATTGAGAAATGCATAACCATTGAGTTTAAAATAGTAAGATATAATTTAATTTCAGACAATTTCAACAGGAAGGTGAAAATTTATTGATAATTGTGAATTGTCCTCTTGTTTGGCATCAATGATGTTATTTCTTAAACAGCCAAGATTCAAGAATTTTTCAAAAGGTGCTTATTAAAAATAAGATTAAAATGTTTTTAATTATTAATGTTATTAGTTTTAATCCTTGAGCAAGTTTTACCTGAATTAAGTTGTTTTTATAAATTACTTGCAAATGGTACTAGATATTAATAGATACATCTATTTATTTGATAGCATATTGATCTTTATATTCTTTAGTCAACTCTTCTTTTGGGTCTAAACTGTAGCCCAAGATATCTCTCTAGTTTCCCTTCTAATTTTTAATTATGGGAATTAACAGCTACTGTATTATTTTTAATGCATTTTGAAAATACATTATTTTTATTTATTTATTTTGAGAGAGAAAGAAAGAGAGAATATGAGAGTGAGTGGGGGAGAGGAGAGAGAGAGGGAGAGAAAAAGAGAGAGACAGAGAGAGAGAGAGGGAGAGAGAATCCCAGACAGGCTCCCTGCTGTCATTGCAGAGCAAGATGCGGGGCTCGAACTCATGAATGGTGAGATCATGACCTGAATCGAAATCAAGAGTCAGATGCTTAACCAAGTGAGCCACACAGGCATCCCTGAAGATGTTTTTTAAATGTTAAGTTAGTGAATTAAAATATTTCAATAATTATTTTCAATAGCATTAGTAACTACAATATGTGTTAAACTGCTCTAAAACACAATTAATGTTAATATTAATAGCACTTACAATATTATAAACATTGAGCATATTTTATATTCCTCCAAGTCATATATATGTGTATATATCTACACATATGTGAGTGTCTCTGTGTGTATGTGTCTGTGTGGGTGTATATGTGTGTACATATTATTTTAAAATAGCAGATTGCCCTTTTTAAAAAGTAGACCATATAACTGATGTTTAAATTGTAATTATTTTTCACTTAAAAATATGTCTTGTACACTTTTCTCTGTCAGTCAAGCGTCCAACTTTGGCTCAGGTCATGATCGTGTAGTTTGTGGGTTCCAGCCCCACACCAAGGCTCTGTGCTGACAGCCTAGAGCCTGGAGCTTTCTTCAGATTCTGTGTCTTTCTTTCTCTGCCCCTCTCCCGCTCACACTCTGTCTCTCTGTCTCAAAAATAAAATAAATGTTTAAAAAACACACAAAATGTTAAAATGGTGCCTGGGTGGCCCAATCGGTTGAGTGTCCTACGTGATTTCAGCTCAAGTCATGATCCCTGCACTGAGGGAGTGAGCCCCAAGTCAGGCTCCAAGCTAAGAATGGAATAAGCTTGAGATTGTCTGTCTGTATCTCTCTCTTTCTCTCCTGTCCTCTGCCCTTCGATCCCCAACTTACATGTGTGCTCTCTCTCTCTCTCTCTAAATAATTTTTAAAAATGTTAAACACATATAGTATATGAGTATATTGTAAATAATGCATAATGTTTCACTTTTTCTGCTTCTATTGATACTACAGTACCGGAATAAGTGTGAAACAAATCTTAATTTCAGTAAGTTAGATACATTAGATTCCAAAACTCTTCCCCACTTGGAAGATATAAAATGCTGATGAGTACAGAAGAGATTGATAAAGATATTTATTTAGGAAGAACTGCTCTTCTGCTGTATCTCACTAAATTTTCTTCCAGTTAGTATGATCCTACCTTCTCACCCAGTGATTCTTAACTTGGGGTTGATTTTACTCCCCATGGAGATATTTTGGGTTGTAGGTTCCAGGCACAATCTATAATAATTGTGCCTTTATCAGGTCAAGAGAATATCTGTGTGCTTGCGAACATTTCCTAGGAGAAAGTCAGCCTGCCAATAGCTGGCAAGGAGAGAAAGGGTTCAAGAAGAGGAGTCATCCCCTATTCTCTACTTCTCCCAATACAAGACTACAGCATTTGAACCAAATCAAGCTTGGTCTGGTGCTGGACATTCTAATTATTAGATTGAGACTGCACCTTCAATCACAATATATGAGTAAGGCTAGATATTTAACATACCTAATTTCTTATTCATTATTGAATATTTAAGTGATGTCCAATGGTGTAACAAACATCAATAGATTTTTTTCCTTTCTCCCTTTCTGCCTTCTGTCTCTTCTTTCATTTTTTTCTTCCTTTTTTCCTTTCTTCTTCTAGAGGTTAAAAATGAACACGATACAGAGAAAACTTGAAAGGCATTAAGCTCTACCACTATCTTATTTAAAATTTTTTTCAATGCTTATTTATTTTTGAGAGAGAGAGAGAGAGGCAGGAAGAGAGGGAGACACAGAATCTGAAGCAGGCTCCAGGCTCTGCCTGTCCTGTCAGCACAGAGCCTGTGTGGGGCTCGAACCCACGAACCATGAGATCATGATCTGAGCTGAACTCAGACACTTAACCAACTGAGCCACCCAGGCACCCCTAAAATTAATAGTCTTTTTTTAACAGTTTACATTTCACATCAGAAATCACGAATGTCTACTTTTTCCTTACTCTCTTTGATTCCTTTCAATAGGATCAGATTGCAGAAAAAGCCATCAATACATCTTTTACCCACTTAATTAATAATAGTGGCAACAAATATTTAGAACTACCATTCATTATTCAAATATTTTGTACTGGGTTGGATAATGTTAACATTATATTCATTTTTGTTCTACTATTGAAAACACTCCAAGATGGGAATGAGAACCAGAGGTTATGGTGTCAGTATGTACCTTAGTCCATATCACCTCACCTACATTTAGTTATTTTACCTTCTTTAATAGATTCTAAGATAGACTCATTTCAATACAAACTCAATTCCGTTAAAAAAAATTTTAGGTTTATTTATATATTTTAGAGAGAAAAATAGGGAGTGAGAGCATGATCTGGGGAAAGGCAGAGAGGGGGAGAGAGAGAATTCCAAGCAGACCCTACACTGTCAGCACAGAGCCTGATGCAGGTCTCGATCTCATACACCTGAGATCATGACATGAGCTGAAACGAAGAGTTGTACGCTCAACCAAACGACCTACTCAGGCACCTCAATAAAATTCAATCCTAATAACTGTTATATTTTTGTAGTGATTTCTCATATAATCTTCAAAGACTCCACGAAAAGGTAAAAAGTATTGTCCTAAATTTACAGAGGGCAAATGGATGCAATGGAATTTAAATAATTCATCCAAGATTATAAAGTTAATGAACGGCAGAAATGGGTTTGATCCTAGGTGGTGTGGCTTGATAGTTTAAACTATTGTGTTCTAAGGTCCCTCTATAAAGAGAGGTTTAAAATTTAGGCATAATGGCTTGTTTTGCTTAGTCTTTCATTCCCTTCTTATAAGTCTAAAGATATTTTCTTAAACAATCTTTTAAGAAGAGTCTTTCTACTCCAGCTAAATTTAACTCATTTCCTTATGACTTCAACTCATAATTATAAAGGTAAAGACAGCTGTGGTTAAAGTCACAGATGGCTCAAACAGGTGATGATGAGCTCAGATGAGAAGGAAGAGAGCAGAGCTGATTGTTTTCTAAGGAACAATTGTTCTTTTTTTATTTTTTTTTTCCTGCATACTCAGTGATTGAAAATTTCAAAAAGTTGAAAAGTAATTAGGAAAAACAGCTGGATGAGCAGAATCAGTTTCAACCAAATGATCAACACAATTAAAATCTTAAAAAGTAAATAACAAATCTCTAAAAAATTACAAGATCTTTAAAAAAGACTAATGGAGCCTTTACTACAAAATAACAGCTTTATTTTGGAGGATGTTTAATGATTTATCTGCCAAATAACTCAACGAGAAAATGATCTGGAAAGATGGCAGCCCAAATGTGTCTGATATCTTCTATAGTTTTTAATCTGAGTTCCTTTTCTGTGGAGCATTAGTGGGCAGGTCAGAAGACAAAATCTAAGTCTTTGTGAGTTTTAACAATATATTCCAGGCAAAACTGTGGAAAACAGTATGGAGTTTCCTCAAAAAATTGAAAATAGAACTACCCTATGATCTAGGTATTTACTCAAAGGATACAGAAATACTAATTCAAAGGGATACATTCACCCTGATGCTTATAGCAGCATTATCAACAATAGCAAATAATGGAAATAGCCTAAATGTCCCATCAACTGATGAACGGATAAAGAGGAAGGGTGTGTGTGTGTGTGTGTGTGTGTGTGTGTGTGTGTGGTTATGTGTGTATTTAATATTACTCAGCCACAAAAAAGAATGAAATCTTGTCATTTGCAATGACATGGATGGTGCTAGAGAGTATTATGCTAAGTGAAATAAGTCAGTCAGAGAAAGACAAATACATGATTTCACTCATATGTTGAATTTAAGAAACAAAACAGATGAACATATGGGAAGGGAAAAAGAGAAAGAGGGAGGCAAACCATAGAATAGACTCTTAACAATAGAGAAGAAACTAAGGGTTGCTGGAGGGGAGGTGGGTGGAGGGACGGGTTAAATGGGTGATGGGTATTAGGGAGGGTCCTTGTGATGAGCCCTGGGTGTTGTATGTAAGTGATGAATTCTACACCTGAAACTAATATTACATGAAATCTAAATAAAAACTTGTATGTATGTGTGTGTGTATCTATCTATATCTAATCTATATCTATATCTAATCTCCCACGCAAAAATGATAGAGTACATGTACTCTGATTGAGTACTGACCATAACTAGAAAATCCATTCCAGTGGAAGGCGAACTGCTTTTAATATATATGTCTAATATAGGCCTAAACCATACATTTTTTAAGAGTATTTTTTTGAGAGAGAGAGAATGGGCATGTGAGCGGGGTAGGGGCAGAGAGAGATGAGAGAGAATCCCAAGTAGGTTCCACACTGTCAGCACACAGCCTGATGAAGGGCTTAAACCCACAAACCATGAGATCATGGCCTGAGCTGAAATCAAAAGTCAGATGGCTTCACTGACTGAGTCACCCAGATGCCCTCAAATCATACTTTATCAAAAAAGTCTAGATCATAAGAGGGTAAATTGTTTTTATCTGGAGAAGTTTCCAAAATTAGCAGTCATACTGCTCTAAAATAATAGAAAAGAGGGAAGATGATTGAGTTGGAAATAGTTTAGTGGATAGCTAAATTTAGATTAAGTTGGAAGGTTAGAAGATTTCTATTGCCTATTTAAGTATACACAGTAGGTGGTATCTGAGAGAATTACATATCTCAATTAATAATTTTAAAATGTAATAAATATTCAACTGATGAAATGAGTTGCAATCAACTTATTTGGCCTAATATTCTAAGGTCTTAATTTAATTTCCAGACTGTGCTGGGAATACTGCCTAGGAATCTTCTTTATTTCAAAGTACTCTTACATCAAGCCTTCTTTCCCTTCCAACTGAAAAATTCCCATTGTATCACCAATCAGTTTTATTCAAAAACTTTATAATTCTATCAGAATATTACACAAATTATTGAAAATTTAAAATATATGCTGTCCCTTCACTGGAAGATTTTTTTTTCAGGATTCATTTTAAAATGTATTTTCACTTTATTATAGTTCTTTGGTGACTTAATTTTTGTCATTGCTATTTTGTATCTGTCAACTTAATATCATGAATATGGCAGAGTCATCCTTTGCAAGGAAGTTAGTTATAATCTGTTTTTGGGGTTACCTACTTTGTTGTACTTTGGCTTCAGGTAAAAATAAGTATTTTTGATATATGTTTCTGCTATGTGCATAAAGAATGAAAACATGCTTGCCAATAGTGTTGCATGGTGACCATGGTTCTTGTCACTAACAGCCTCTATTCTTTGATATGCAGCTTCTTGCATCATTCTTGAATATGAGTTGTTAATGTAGGTGCTTGACATGGGATTCTATCAGAATAAAAAAAATCACTCTCACATTTGTGTCTGTACATCCTTTGAATCCAGGTCTATACCCTCTTTCTCTTCCTATTATTCTATAATGATGAGAAAATAAGCATGTTTTTTTTTTTTACTTTGAACATAAATTTTCTTTTATTTTGAAAAAGTTATACTGTTCTAGAATTTTTTTGCTCCAAAAATGGGTAAAGAGGTGTTCTAGCAACTGTGGCAATTTAGCTCAAATGGATCATTTATATTGGTAAACATATGTACAATAAGCTATAAAGGCAGCAGCTTGTGAACCCATTAAATGATAAAATTCTGCTACAATGTTTGCTAAAACTTCAGAGACAGTAATTCTTTGAGCGGAGCTTTGAAGGATGAATTGATATTTCCAGGTAAGGAAGAGGGGACAGTATAATGTATTATAGCCATAATGATAATGCTATGTCATCAAGACAACAGTTACCAGGTTTGGTACCTTCTAAGATGAAACTTAATGTTTTGTCAATTATGTCCACTCTCAAATGTAAGAAAAATTTCATTTTAGGCAGATTTTTTTATGCTAATCTGTGGCTTCAGTTATGTTAGGAAATAGATACCCATTGCTTTGGGAGAGTGCCTATTTAAAGAGTTAACTCCCTGGTATACAAAGCTAGAAATGAGGAAGAACTATGAGAATATTAACATAGTATACTAGGAATTTTCTTTAAAAAAATGGATTAAAGGCCCACTCATTTCAAAGCAACTTGAAGCTCACTGATGGATTGAGATTGTTCCAGTTGTGTTATATTAGTGAAAAGGCCTCTACTTATCCCAAATGGAAACCCACAAAAGATGGAATGTAGGCTAGTGACTCTGGCTCCATACCAAAATTGAATATTAGAAGAATACTAACTCTGAGATAATTTGTGTCCCAGGCCAGAAGCTCCACCCTCAGACACAATAGCTTCGTGGTCTTATTTAGGGCACAGTGGTTGGAAATGACGTGTAAATCAAAAGAATTCTAAATTAGGGAACCCAAGCATTACACAGTAATGGCAACTGTGTAGCCATGTACACAATACAGAAGTGATCAAGAACATAAAGAACATATCCTGCTGTGGGTGAATAACACAAGAAAGAGTTACAACAAGAAATCAAGAGCCCTTTTGATACAAAAGATTCCTTGATTTCCTTTCTTGCTTCTCTTGCTCTTTCTTTCTCTCTCTTTAGCTCTCTCAACATTTACAGCTGTGACTAAGAAACTGAATAAGGAAGACCTGAGGATTCATGCACTATGCTAAGGTGAAAGGGAGTAACAGTTGAAGCACAAATCTTGGATGATCTGTTAATAAATTCATGGAGTGTTTGAGTACTCAAGTTTTAAAATAGAAAATAAAATATTGTGTGTATTTGATACTCATGAAAAGTACCCTATAGTCAGGATTGTTGTTTTTTAAAGCAAAAAAGAATACATTTGGAAAAATATTAACACCCAAGATTATATATGTTAAAGTTACCTAAAAATTAAGTTGTAATTATTTAGGAAACTGGTGTATATATAATACATCTTTCTGCACAATGTGAGATACACAGTTTTACAGTATCCCACTGAAATAAAAATTCTGAAGCACTACCAGATTTAAACTCGTTCTTTAGCAAGGCTCATGTGTCAGTTTTAGTAGGAAAAAAATTGATCCAACTTCCTGATATAGCTCTAGTACTGAGTCTTGGTTCAAACCATAATCTCTTCATCTTACACATTTATTTTAGAGTGTTCTTGGTATCATGTCTTCCTATTAGTGGTCTATTAAATATCAGAAGCTACCGTGTTCGAATGATGTTTCAACCAAATAGTAGAATTATTAGGGAAAGTTGAAAATATTGACCATGTGTTCTAATGTGTAAATAAAATAGCCTATTTGTTTTTTATTTTTATATTTAATTTTTATTTATTTATTTGAGGGAGAGAAAGAGAGAGAGAGAGGGAGAGAATGAGCAGAGGAGAGATAGAGAGAGGGAGACACAGAATCTGAAGGAGCTATTTGTTTTTTAAAATGTAAAAGCAAAAAGAATATCTTCCAAAAAAGATGACAAATATGGGGCTCCATGCTCCAGCTGCTCCTCTTGAACAAATGGCAGCTACTCTTAGATGACCACATTTTCTTTTCTAATGAGTTTCAGATTTATTTTGAAGTCAATGCTCCATGTAGCCACTATCCACTATCCACAAATCACAAATCACTGCGTATCCCTATATTAGGTAGATGACAGAGGCTATGCATGGGATTATTTGACAATATTTTTCATTATAAACATGTTTGTTCCAGTAGCATTAGAAAACATAAATTTAAAAATTAATATTAAAATAAAATTAAAAATAAAATAATTAAAACATCCAGATTTAAGAATTCTTAACATTTTAGCATTAGCTAAACATTCACATTTTTAGAATGTTTATGTAAAATATATATGTGTTTTATAAAATTAGTACAGCACTTTTTGACCTATCATCATCTTCTTTTTTCCAGTTAACACGAAAAGCAGGTACCCAAATATTTCTCAATAAATATTTTTCAAAATAATAATCTATACTGGTGCATACTTTTCCATTGAATGGATACAAGATACGATAATTCCACCACTCTCTTTCTCTTGGGCATTCATGATGTTTTTAATTCTTCCCTTAATGAAAATGACAAACTCCTTATAAATAAATGTATGTTTTATTCTAGCAAAATTTGATGACTAAGGTGAGGCAGAATGTTATTACATGTTTATAAATTTGCTCTGGCAAATGTTCTGACAGATGTTTCAAAATGTAGTGAGGTAATAATGCAGACCCAAAGAGATTAAGAAAAGAGTAGGACAAATCTAAGCTGGCAGATAGAACAATGTGCACAGATTACATTTGTGACAACCAGAATCAAAAGTGCCAAGGACCTAGCTCTCCTTCCCTAGAAAAGCCAATGTGCAAAACAGTTCTCTATATATCACTCCAAACTCTCAGTGTGGAGTCCCAAGCACAGGGCATAAAGTCTATGTTGGGGCATCAATCTATGATACCTATATTAGAAATATTTATTCCTTTCCTTCTGAAAAAGTTTGTTTTCTGTAGTATTTGTAAATTCCCCATTTTTTTTCTTTTTCTCTTTCTCCCTCTCTGTTCCATTCTCTATAGTCATTTATATACAAGAACAAAGAAAGAAGAGTAGAAGAAAGTATTGATTTGCTTTGGGCTAGAGACTAGGGAAGTTACAATGTGATTTTTAAAAATAGATTATAAAGATCAAAATAGAACACAGGAAAGTGAGTTTCTGAGTGTAAGAATGGGAATTGTTTTTGGGATGACTTTAAGAGCACTGAACAGATCTTATGAAACTGTTGATCAAAATACAACTTTAATTCCTGGAATAAACATTTCAAATAGATCACTGAATCATGGATACAATGAATATTCAAGATGTTAAATTTACTTACATATTTCTGATAATCTGGTAGAGCAGAAGTTCTTTGCCATGAATTGTCTGGTATCCTTCCAAATACACAAAAATGTAAGGTAGAAGAGTCTGTAACTGAGCAACTCTAGGGATACACATTTCCTTTAGTAAAGGATTTTGTGTTTTCATCTTCCTTTGATCAGGAGAGTGTTTTATGATGTGGAAGTAGATGTTAGTAAATGCCTTAAGGAGTTATGAGAACGACTTTTAACCAGAAAGAGTTAGAACCTCAGCTCCTTACATGAACGTTAACAAAATGATACTCTTCTATATTTTACTGCTCCTTGTGAGTGCTGGTTTACAATGTTTTGATTATAAGCCATTGAAGTATACATATTCATCAACATGTAGAAAAACACTGCATACTTCCATTAATAACTTGTTTGTAAATTAAAAGCATAAAAACTTAAATATATTTTTCTCTGGCTTAAATTCAAAGCTATTTTCAAAATGAGAGTTTCCAACCAAAAATACAAACTGCAATTGTATAAAAAATATCATCATACATTTAAGGTTTAATTATAGTCCCATAATGATTTTAAAATGTGGAACAATAACCCTGGGTGGTACACAGAATAATCCACTGTTTACTTTCTAAGTCATCGATATAGTGCATTCATGCTATCATACAAAATACCATAAATCAAGTGGCTTAACCAATAGAAATTTATTTCTCACAATTTTGGAAACTGGGAAGTGCAAGATCAAGGTGCCAGGCAATTTGGTTTCTGGTGAGAGCTCTTTACTTGGCTTGTACTCAGCTGCCTAGTTGCTATATCCTTACATAGTAACATATGACATAGAGACAGAGCATGAGAGAGGAAAAGAGCAAATTCTCTGGAGTCTGATCTTATAAGAACAGTAAGCCTATCAGATCAGGGTCCTATCCTTATGAAATGATTTGACCTCAATGAATTCCTTAAAGATCCATCTTCAAATGTAGCCACATTGGGGGTTAGGGCTTCATTATATGAATTTTAGGGTAACACAAACATAGTCCATAAAATTATCTATTTTGTATTGTATTTTACAGCATGTTTCATGATGTTTTAATATACTAGCACAACAGTATATTTATACAACAGACACACACATAAGCATATGCGTACACACAGAAGTGTGTACACAAATATACATAGGCATATATGTATGGTATGGTTCATAACAAAAATAAACCAATAGAGGAATATCCAAAAGCAGCAAAGTTTGGAGATCAGTGATCTAGGGCATATTATAATGTTAGTGGTGGGAAACTTATTACGTCTAAGAAAGCATAGTCCATTTTTAAATATCTATTTTTGAAGTTTTCTTGTATTTTCAATAAAATATGTCCCCTTGATAATGATCATTCATTAGTTTCACTTTTACCACTTTATATCAGCTAAAACAAATCCATCCCTTCTTCCATGTCAGGCCAGTTATTTGTATGAAGTTACTAAAATTAATTCAATGTGGTTAAATATCTCTTTATTGAGTATCTCTTATGCCACCAAATGCTGGGGATATAATCTCTACCTCTAGGAATTTTATACACTATTTTAAAGATAGTAAGTTACAGGGATTATTTTACTGAAATAAGGTAAGATCAGGGAAGAGGATGTAACTGTGTGAGGTGACTGATGTTAACTAAATTTATTATGGTAATCATTTTGAATATATATGTATATATTACACTGTACACTTTAAACTAATACAATATTATGGTAGTTAGTAAATGGGAAAATAGATGTCAATAACATGGGAAAAAATGATCAAGGAGGAGGTGGGGAAACTGTGGCTACACTAAGGAAAAGCACCTATGTGCAGAAAAGGTTGTGGTTAACAGAAGCATTCTTGCAAATAAAGTTTTACAAAATAAGCCCTTCAAGGGACCAGGGAATGAAGGAAAACCTTCCAGGGAGATAGTGGAGCTGAGGTACAAAAGGTCCAAAACAGAAAGAGAACAAGGCATGTTTTGGGAAATGCTAGCAATTCCATAAACCTCAAGAGACCAGGTGGTTAATGTTGTGATCTAAGCAGGAATTAGACTTAAAAAGCAAACAAACAAAAATAAGAACAAAAAGTTTCCCAGTTAGTAATGGCAGAAGTTGGGATTTCATATGCTGGGTAATAAATAACAGTTAAAGGACTTTAACCCAAGGAATGATATACATAGTGTTTTAAGAAGTTCTCTCTAGTTGCATACTGGGAAAAATGATTGGATATTCATAAGCCAAAAAGGAGGTGAGAATCTATGCTACCCAAAATATCTACCTAAGATAAAATTGATTTGATAGAGGCATGGTATTTCAAGAGCTGTCAACCCTATCTCTAGACGTTCTGTGTGTTTGAGGGGATGTGGGCAAATTTTTTCACTTGTAACATCTTAAGGCAAGGAAGTGAAAGTTCATTAATAAGTTTGGGGATGTGGAAATATTACTAACAGGTGTTGCAAAAAGCACAATGACAAAATGCCTTAGAGAAATAAAATCAAGAGAAAGAAGTCCAGAGTAGTACAAGGATAAATTATGAGGTTTCCTGTAAGGAAAACTGATCATTAGGTGGACTAATATTTTGCAAGACAACCAAGTTAAAGAGGGATATAAGGTATATTTGTAAAACCTGGCCTCAAAACCACCATTTCCTTACTTTCTGGAAGGAGTTAGTGATGACCTAAACTGATGATTCTTCTCAGATTGTCCTAGTTGACCAAACTAACTGTATATCAATTAGTGTCAGTGTAACACAATGTCATTGTGTGAGGGCCCTCTGGAAGTAGTCTTCTAGGCTCCTGGCCAAAAAGCTCCAATTCCTAACACTTCCTTGTAATTAGTGTTTTTTTTTAACCCTTCATAAACTTGATTAGTCTTCACAAGATATTCCAGTTTGTCTATAACCACAGAGCAGCTTATAAAATCTAATTTTTAATTTGTCCCATGTTTGTTCCAAAAAAAGATTTAAAATGGCTAAAATAGATGATATCAGGGGCACCTGGGTTCCTCAGTCAGTTAAGCATCCGACTTCAGTTCATGTCATGATCTCATGGTTTGTGAGTTTGAGCCCCGCATTGGACTCTGTGCTGACAGCTCAGATCCGGGATCCTGCTGCAGATTCTGTGTGTCTCTCTCTCTCTGCTCCTACCCCACTCATGCTCTCTCTCTCTCTCTCTGTGTGTCTCTCATAAAAAGAATAAATGTTAAAAAGATTTTTTAAATAGGTGATATCAAAATATGTTGAGGGGGAATGAGACAATAGAAAAAAACATAAATAACAAATGTGAGTGAACAGTCATGTTAAGTATATAAAATACATGTTGTAAAGTCTTCAGTATTTGCAAAACTAAACTAGAGGTCTGGTTATACTATTTTCTACAACACATAGTGTGTGTGTGTGTGTGTGTGTGTGTGTGTGTATCTGGTCCTGATTTAGAAAAAGAGAATAGTCAGAGATCCACAAGGCTCCAGTTTTTTTGTGTATTTTTCAGTTAAAGAGTTATATGGGAATGTTTAAAGGCTTTAATGTCATGGCCTTTTGTGATGAATCTAGCTTCTGTGATTTCTGTTCACAGAAAGTTTGCTGAAAGGCAGCCCAAATTAATGATATATTAAGGTTGTCAAAGATCACAGCAATCACTCCAAAATCCATTTCCAAGCACCTATACCTGTGAAGTTTATGGAGATTCAAGGGCCCCCAGTTCTTGAATGTTCTTCTCTGCAGCTAATCATACTAAGCTATATTTTATTAAATGACACTGCTGACCTCTCACCCTGGCCAAGTCAATTAGATTAAAACAGTTCTGACATTGAAAATGGAATAGCTAATCTCACAGGTGTTCTGATCTGAAGTCATCATTCCTGGCTAACTTCAATCATGGCTACTTGTACTGCTAAAGTAAGAAATTACCTTGGACAACTCAGATCTTTCAATGAGACTGAATTAGAGTCCTAATAAGTTAAACTAAACAAATAACAGAAATTGATTTAAAAAATCATAAAATAAGAGGAAAAGACCAACATTACTATGATTTTTCCCCATGACATATCTTGACAATGAAGACAAAAAGAAATAAATATACAATTTCAAACACTACATGAAAAAAGCAAATTTGTTTTTGAGTCTATGTCTAAAAGTTTAATACCACAGAATTCCTCAATGATTATAGGCTTTATTCTATCTACTATAATGATACATAAACCACAGATGCTGACTCACCAGGGCACACAGGCATATAATAGCTACTTCTTTAGTCACTTTGATATGTATTCTAAGGAAAGTACTTCCTTTAGGAATGTACTTGGTATGTACTTCCTAAAGAAATACATACTTACAAGGTTAAGGCAATAAATGATGTTTCTGATAATGTTTGTAGGGAAATAACTTTGAAAAAGAAGCATTTTGCATTTAGATTTTGGGAACAGGCATCAATGTTGGCCATTAGAAAACATATTTATTTGCTTATTTATTTTTAACTTGAAACTTTTATCTCTCTATAGACACTTCCTGTCCTAATTCTCCAGTTTTCCTACTTTCTACTTATGCCCATCATGTCAGCCCTTATTGTTCTTTCCTTACTGGTAGAAAAGAAGTATGGTTAGTCATTATAACTAAGTATAAATTAGTTATTATGGAATGCCTCTCAGGATAATGTAATTTAAGTTATATGGCTTATAGGGATACTTCACAACTGAGAGGTATTACAGAGAAACAGAATATATTAAAAAATTACTACTAATTGTAAGATTTACTGTCACTCTACTAGATTCGTAAATATTCATAATGAGTTAACTCATTATTTTAAATGAGTTAAAATTTTAAAATATTAACTCATTTAAAATTCACAGCAGCTTTGTGAAGTAAGTCCTACTATTGCCCTCACAGTACATAATGGGAATTTATTTTATAGAAAGATTAAATCATTTTCTCATTTAGTTTTTAATTTTTTAATGTTTATTTATCTTAGAGAGAGGGAGACAGAGAGCGAGTGGGGGAATAGCAAAGAGAGAGGGAGACACAGAATCTGAAGCAGAATCCAGGCTCTGAGCCCTGTCAGCAGGACTCAAACTCCTGAACTGTGAGAATCAAAGTCAGACGCTTAACCACTGAGCCACACAAGTGCCCCTCTCATTTAGTTTTAAAATAATTTCCCCTAAGGATGCCCAAATTTTTTCATGGAGCATTTGAGCTCAGTATAGCTTCAAAAATGTCCCTTTTCAAAAAACATGTTATACTGCCTATATAAAGAGCTCAGAATAATATATACAGTAATAATATAAAGCAATTATTTTTCTATTATAAATGTGTATCAGCTAATTTTTTTTGTATCAGCTAATTTAAATAATCTGTATCAAGCTAATCCTTAAGCACATACATTTGCACAACTAAATATGCATGTATGTAAAGCTAATTTAAATAAACATGCTAATTATAGAGGATTTAGAAAATGGACAAATATTCAAAGCAAAAGTTAAAATTACAAGCAATTTCAGCAATCATAGAAAGCCACTGCTAACATTTTGGTGAAATTTTTTCAGCCATTTACACATGTACATGTGTTTGTTTTCATCTACTTATTATGTCAATTTTGAGATTCTGATAATATTAATTCCATGTTGCCATTCATATTTTGCCATTATATATTTGCCCAAATTTTCAAAAAGCAATTCTCTCTGTAAAATCTACTCAAGTAAGTAGTAAAAATGTTTTCTCCACATAGTGTTATAATTGCAGTGACCCAAAGATACTTCTGCTTCCATTGTCACTGCCTTAAGGGAGACATTTGTTGAGCTCTCTCCTCCACAAATAGCAAACTTTAGAAACAGATATTATATCTTAGTCATTTTTGAATCCCACATAGCACCAAACAACAATGCCTTCTATCTTCTGTGCTGTAGGCCCTCAGCCAGTGTAGGCTGAATTAAACTCAGAGTAAAATGTAGACTGAGCATGAGTAGATCTTACATCCTTAAAACTTTTAATATTTGACCAAACCACAACTGTAAGAGTTTGGAATAACTATAGTGGCAAAATGTATTTAGAATCAACTAGGAGTGTATGAATTTTGTATAGTGCTAGGCTTAGTCAGTAGAGCCTCTTTGGGAATATTAACATCATCTGCCAGTCTAGTGCATTTGTTATTATGTGTTCGCATTTGTTATTATGTGTTCCTTGATATTTACAAAGTATTCTTGGGTGAATTTTTAAGATTATGAGAATAAAGTCCATTTTTATTGC
The DNA here is from genome assembly GCA_028646485.1 of Cryptoprocta ferox. Lineage (NCBI taxonomy): Eukaryota > Metazoa > Chordata > Mammalia > Carnivora > Eupleridae > Cryptoprocta > Cryptoprocta ferox. The sequence continues at coordinate 66,330,938 of CM053576.1, read as the reverse complement.
TTTTATGTCTCACTAAAATAAATAAAGTTGAATTATTTCTGAGTATTTAATAACTTAATGGGTTTATGGGATATCAGATCATGTCATTATCTATTTTGTATGTCCTTAGGTTTTAAAAGGGTCTTCCCCTTGCATTCTTTGGAATTTGCAGAGCAGTTAGTTGATTTAATCTGTGCATATTTTAAAATCAAGAGGGGCGCCTGGGTGGCTCAGTTGGTTAAGTTCCCGACTTAGGCTCAGGTCATCATCTCATGGTTAGTGGGTTCGAGGCCCGTGTCAGGCTCTGTGCTGACACCTCAGAGCCTGGAGCCTGCTTCAGATTCTGTGTCTCCTTCTCTCTCTGCCCCTCCCCCACTCATGCTCTGTTTCTCTCTGTCTCAATAATTAATAAAAACATTAAAAAAGTTAAAAAAAATAAAATCAAGAATGCCATGCCTTCTACCTCATGTTACCTGAGGGAGCATTTCATACTGCTATTACTCTACATATCCATTAAAAAGTAAATTTCTCAAGCGATATATATTAAACATTATTAGTGGTGGCTAGGCATGCCTGGAACTCACTGTACAGGACTGAAAGGTAATAACCTAATCCAGTTCATCACTGATCAGTAACTAACCTCTCCCTACACTAAAATCAGCATGAGGAAATAAGGAGTGAAATTTATGTTTTTTTTCTTTCCTATTTTGCTGTTTATTTCATAGATTACTTTTAAGATGTTAAATGCTTTTATAAAATGTTTTTTAGAGTAATTCTTAGGAAACTACTTTCTTTTTTGAAGTTTATTTTTTATTCATTTTGAGACAGAGAGTGTAGGGGAGGGGATAGAAAGAGAGAGAGAGAGAGAGAGAGAGGGAGAGAAAGACTCCCAAGCAGGCTCCCTGTTGCCAGTGTAGAGCCAGATGTGGGGCTCAAACTCACAACCCTAAGATCATGACCTGAGCTGAAATCAAGATTCAGACACTTCACAGACTAAGCCACCCAGGCTCCCCTAGAAAACTACTTTCCTAATGTAATTTTATGTTAAACATTAAAAATATTAAGAACTACAATATAATGTTTAATCATTTACTGATTATTGCTAACCATAGTTTTAAGTTTCACTTTTTGAGAGAAAGTGCTTGATAATTAATATAAAATTTAATTAACTTAGTAATTCAATATAGAAAATGTTTCCCAGTTCTGTTACTGTATGAAATAAATATTAAAGGAGATTTTGGTATAAACTTCTCCTACATGTTTTCAAGTGTGATCTAAAATACTTCTTTAAAAAAAATTTCAACAAACTGAGGGGGGAAGGGGAAGGGGGAAAGGTAAAGGGGGGTGATGGTCTTGGTGGAGGTCACTTGTGGGGAAGAGCACTGGGTGTTATATGGAAACCAACCTGACAATAAACTATAAAGTTAAAAAAAAATAAATAAAAATAAAAAAAAATTTCACCTCTTTCTATAATAGGATACACAGAAGTATTTGGACATCGTAGTTTAAATATATTAAGTAATTTTAAAACAAATTTTTCTAGATGTTACATATTTAACTGGAGAAAGATACAATCAGATCATTTTATTTTATTTTTTGAGTTTAAGCAAAAATTTTAGCCACTCTGTAAGTAGGGAATAATAGCAAATGAATAAAACAGTGAGCTAGATTCTATTATCTCTATAGTTCTCTTCTAGGCCTAAATGCTATAATTATAAATTGGCAAATGAGAAGAGAACTACAGAAATTTCAGTACACTTGTTTTTAGTATTGTCAATTCTAAAAACCAATCTTTACATGATTGTTAGTTAGCTATTTTACAAAGTTTATTGTCAAAGAGTTTTTCTCTAATTAGTGTGGCAAATGCAAAGTAACAAAACACTATCCAATATACCTTTATATATCACACATCTGCCCACATAACTACTGTAAAAGGTTCCCATGGTCCCCTTCAGATACAAGATTCCTCAGTGGCCAGATGGAATTTATGAAGGAAAAGACAAAAAGCCTTTTAAATTTTACTTCATGATCTAGAGCTGGTGATGAGAGAGAAATATAGAGGTTCCACAACTCTTTAAGAAGCTATAAACCATATTGCCTATTTTAGCATTTATCAATTTTTTAACTACTGCTACAAGGCTGCCAGCAATCAATTATTCCCTGGCTCAAATGAGGGGCTCAAACCTTATCAAATAAATCAGAAATCAACTTTACTGATTTCTAAATACATTTCTTTTCACCACATTTAAAATAAACAAGGCTAGAGTTTTACTGGTTCTGTGACAATTATTTTTATAAAAGCACACAAAAAAAGCAAAGATTTTTACATGGGAAGAAAGGATATTTTGATTCATAGTTTCTTTCCATTTACCTTTTGTCAAATTAATAGAAAAAGTTTAGGAAGGTAAGATTTTTTTTTCTTCTGCTTTGTGTAAAACTAGTTTATGATTGATGGCAACCTTATTTATTTCAGTTAAGCCACCCTCTTTCTTCTCTCATTTCTGTTAGAGTGTTACCAGATAATGTGAATAGGGATACTTGGGAGGAAGCACTGTTTAGCATCTTCCCTTCTACCACAGCCACTGGGACAAAGTGATCACAAATTTCTCATTTTTCATTCTCTTATATTTTCACTCCATTTTAGCTTTTTTCTCACTTTCCATTCATAGCTGTTAGTTCTCCAATTTACAATGTTTCCACACAATTCAATCACCAGAACACTATGCTATATTTCAGAAAACCTTCAGCCTGGTCAGGGAAGTATGGGATGTAGCTTAGGGTGATAGGCTGAAAATGATGTGGAGAAACTATTTAACAGTAAAAAAATAAAAGTTCTGATTCTATTTTAATGATTAATTTTGAAATGGGTAAATATTGCCTTAAACTTTTTGAACATACAGCTATTATAGAGGTGGGCTCTATGTTAAACACAGTAGGATTATAAAATTATGTTTTATATATATACATTACATTGATCTAAGTAATTAGATTTTCAAAAGAATGCTCCCTACAAAAAGTTATTAGTTGAACCTTAATAATAATGTAATATTATATGTATTATTTTAATATATATATCATATTACTATAACATTGTTATATAGCAATATATTATATAATATTTATTCATATATAACATAATCTATATAATATGTATTTTATATAACATTATATATTATACAAAAATATATTATCATTGTTATATGACACAATGACTTCACTATAAGCTGGAAGTAATTAGTGTCATAAATTTAAATCTAGAATGTCTTTATTTCTTAAGGTTAAAATTGATCTAATTACTCATGTTCAGTTTGCCATAATTTTTGAACCATTATTTGTTGGGTAAATCAAACTTTCTCGGAATGCCTGCATGGCTCAGTCATTAGGCATCTGACTCTTCATTTCAGTTTAGGTCATGATGTCACAGTTCGTGAGTTAAAGCCCTGCATCGGGCTCCTTGGGATTCTCTCTCTACCTCTCTCTGTCTCTCTGCCTCTCCCCCACTCATGCTGTCTCTGTCTCTCTCAAAAATAGATGCTTATTTGTAAAAATAAGGATATAATAAGAATAATTTTATACATAAAAAATGAGATTTTGACATTAATATAACATTGTTATTAATTAAGAGCCTCCTTGGGATTCTCTCTCCACCTCTCTCTGTCTCTCTGCCTCTCCCCCACTCATGCTGTCTCTGTCTCTCTCAAAAATAGATGCTTATTTGTAAAAATAAGGATAAAATAAGAATAATTTTATACATAAAAATGAGATTTTGACATTAATATAACATTGTTCAGTAATCTTATTTAACAAGTTATTTAAATATCTTATTAATCAATGGAACATCCTAAGTAAAAGGTTTGCATACAGATTTAAGTTATACTGTAGAAAGCTTATTTTAATTGTTGAAAAGAAATATGAGAAAATCTTCATATTACAGAATAAAAAAAACTATCGAAAGCAGCACTAGTATCCCAAGTCAAATGAAAGTCTTTGATATCAAAATTATATATCTGATTTATAGTATAACTTTTCTAAGTTAATATTTCAAGTGATGCAAATGTAGATATAGTCCAAAAATTAAAAAAATTTAATAATGAACATGGATCCACTCATATTATTTATTTTTTCATTAAAATGAGATTAAAGTATATGTGATACAATTTCATAAACAGATTCATAAATGGTCAATTGGCAATAGGCAATTGCTAGAAATGGTAATATGATATGTTGAAATATAACTTTTACATAACTTTAATCTTCACAAATTTCATCTGTCATTGAAAGACATGTACTTTGGCCATGATTATATTGCCACTCAGTTGTTACCAATGAAAAAATTTTAGATACTTTGAAATTTCCTATTCCTTATGAGATAACAAGTATTACTTAATATTATGGGGCTGTATTTTACTTGCAATTCAAATATAAAATGCCTCTCTGAGATATGTAAAAGCAATACATGTAGACTATAACAAAACAGTAGCACTTAGATTTAGTAACTTCACCTAAATAATTAAATGAGGTTCTAGTGGTTTATTAGTTATTAAACTATTACTATTATCTTGACAAGAAGAGAGAAGAGTCATAATGACTTTCATTGAGGTGGCCTAAATATTAGTGTTCTATAGGGTTTCAATCTCTATCTTTACTCTGTTTATTCTGAACATACTTTCCAGGACTATTCTATCTCCATGGGTTCTAAAACTCCCAGGTATTTATATTTAATATTTGTATCTGTCTAATATTTAGACCTCTCTGACTTTCTGGATATATCCATCTTATTTTCTCACTTAAAGCACATTAAAATCAATACTCGACCTATCCCCAAAGGCAAGGGAATCAAGAGCAAAAATGAACTATTGGGACCTCATCAAGATAAAAATCTTCTGCACTGCAAAGAAACAATCAAAAAAACTAATAGGCAACCGATAGAATGGGAAAAGAGTTGCAAATGGCATATCGGATAAAGGGCTAGTATACAAAATCTACAAGGAACTCATCAAACTCCACACCCAAAAAATGAATAATCCAGTGAAGAAATGGGCAGAGGACATGAATAGACACTTCTCCAAAGAGGAAATCCAGATGGCCAACAGACACATGAAACGATGCTCAACGTCACTCATCATCAGGGACATACAAATCAAAACCACACTGAGATACCACCTCATGCCGGTAAGAGTGGCTAAAATGAACAAATCAGGAGACTATAGATGCTGGCGAGGTTGTGGAGAAATGGTCACCCTCCTACACTGTTGGTGGGAATGTAAACTGGTACAGCCGCTCTGGAAAACAGTGTGGAGTTTCCTCAAAAAACTATCCATAAAACTCCCCTATGACCCAGCAATAGCACTGCTGGGGATTTACCCAAGGGATACAGAAATGTTGATGCATAGGGGCACATGTACCCCAATGTTCCTAGTGGCACTTTCAACAATAGCCAAATCATGGAAAGACCCTAAATGTCCATCAACTGATGAATGATTCAAGAAGATGTGGTTTATCTATACAATGGAATACTACATGACAATGAGAAAGAATGAAATCTGGCCATTGGTAGCAAAGTGAATGGACCTCCAGGGTGTCATGCTAAGCGAAATAAATCAGGCAAAGAAGGACAGATACCATATGTTTTCATTCATAGGTCTAATAGGAGAAACTTGATAGGGGACCATGGGAAGGGGAAGGGGGGAAGAAGTAGGAAGAAGGAGGGAGGCAAATCATGAGAGACTCTTGAATACTGAAAACAAACTGAGGGCTGAAGAGGGAGGGGGAAGGGGAAGGGAGTGATGGTCATGGAGCAGGGCACTTGTGGGGAAGAACACTGGGTGTTATATGGAAACCAACTTGACAATAATCTATAAATAAAAATAAGTAAAGATTAAAAAATCAATTTGGACAAATTCAAACAAATATTTTACTATTTCCTTACACTAACACAACCTCACTTACACTTACACTAAGATATAGCATTTTAAACAATGTTCTGAGTAAAATAGAGTTGAGATCTGCCAAAGAGATACAATAAAAGATACTAGGTTCTAAGTTGAAAACCCTGGAGAAGATGAGAGTAAAGTAGAGATAGTCTTATCAAGTTACTAGTCAACTTCAAAGTAGCCCCAACCTTGATTAAAGTAATGTGATCAGGCACTGTTCCATCTGCCAAGTGCAGAAAATATGGACCTTCACAAAAAATGATAACTAAAAAAGAAAAGACAAGCTAATCTATAGGCAACTTAGACTTTGGAGTTAGTTGACAAGTACTGTAAAATAATTGTCATTAATATATCCAAAAAAAGGATTTTTTAAAATATTGGACAAAATAGAATGACAATAAATCAATAAATAAATCTAATATATAAAAGTCAAATGGACAACTGATAAATGATAAATATAATATGTGAAATTTAAAACTCATTATAAAGGAATAATAAGCAGATTTTAAGCAAGACACGATTTGTAAGGCCAGTATTACTCTGACATCAAAATTTGGGCAAATAAATTATAAGAAAAGACAAAGAACAGAAAATATAATTTATTAATATCATATCAAATACATCAAAAGAGAATTTTGAGAATTTTGTCTCAAGAATAAAGGTTAGGATAACATTAAATAATCAACATAATTTGTAATATTAATATAATGGAAAAAGTCACAATATACTTTCATAGATGCACAAAATTTAACAACAAATCTAAATTCATTCCTGTTAAAACTCAACAAATTAGAAAGAGAAGCATACTTCCTAAAATCATAAAGTTCATATAAAAAGAGCCTATAGCTTACATCATACTTAATGGTGAATGACTAAATACTTTTTCCCTAAGGTCAGGGACAGTTAGGACATTTGTAGTCATCATTTTCATTCAACATGGTAGTTCTAAGTAGCATAATAAAGCAAAAGGAAAAGACCAAAACCTCATGATTAGAAATAAAACTATCTTGATTCACAATTGCCATGATCATCTATATAGCAAATCTTATAAAATATACAAAAAAAGCTGTAGTGCCTGAGTGACTCAGTCGGTTAAAACGTCCAACTTCCGCTCAGGTCATGATCATGCAGTTCATGAGATCAAGCCTCACCACAGGCTCTGTGCTGACACTTCAGAGCATGGAGCCTGCTTCAGATTCTGTGTCTCCCTCTCTGTCTGCCTTTCCCCCTCCTCACACCCTATCTCTGTCTCTGTCTCTGTCTCTGTCTCTCTCTCAAAAATAAACATTAAAAATTTTAAAAATATACAAAAAAGCTATTAAAATAAAAAACTGGGATTAGCTAGGTGGTAGGATATAACATTAATATACACAAATCAACTCTATTCCATATACAACAACAACATTTCAAATTAATATTTAAAAATACAATATGCAATGGCGTCCTTAAAGATAAATATGGATAAAGCTGTAGAAAGATGGACAGGGAAAAGTATAGGACATTGTAATGAGAAATTAAAAACCTAAAAAGTGAGATATATCTGTTCAAGAATCAGAAGACACACTATTTTAAGACCACAAGACTACTCAAATTAATCAACACAACGCCATGTAAACTTAAACTAAAAGACTAAATATAAATGTAAACTAAAAGCAGAAAAAAAGACACCCATCAGGATATCTGGTGGGGGGAAGGGAAGAAAATACAACCGTTGATGACAAAATGCATCAATCAAAACTCCCAAATTCTGCTTGGGTGGCTCAGTCAGTTAAGTGCCCAACTTCAGCTGGGATGATGATCTCCTGGTTCATGGGTTTGGGCCCCACACTGGGCTCTTGGCTGTCAGGGTGGAGCCTGATTTAGATCCTCTGTCCCTCTCTCTCTCTGCCCCTTCCCTGTTTGTTCTCTCTCTCTCTCTCTCTCTCTCTCTCTCTCTCTCTCTCTCTCTCTCTCTCAAAAATTAATAAACTAAATAAAATTAAAATAAATAAAATTTAAAAAAGAACTCCCAAATTCTGTTGGAAACACTGAAAAATGTTGGGTATCTATTAAAGCAGAACACGTATGTAATACAAAGCTTATCATTTTCATTCATAGGCATTAACCCAATAGAAACGCATTTATGTCTTCAATAAAAATGCATTTAAATAAAATGTTCATAACAACACTATTTATAATACCCAATAGAAAAAATTCACTGTCCATCAATAAAATAATGAAAGTTTAAGTTCATATTATAGAATACAATATAGCAATAAAAATGAATTAACTTCTTCATTCAACATTATGAATCTCACAAATATGATGTTGAGTGATCAAAGGCCAGACCTAAGAATACATTTTGTACAATTGCAGTAAAAATTTGAAAGGTGGGGAAAGCATATATATGATGTTCAAAGTGAGGAAAATGCTTACTCTGTGGTAAAATATTGATAAACAGAGGATATGAGGAGGCTTCTATGATTCTAACGTTGTTTTTTAAAAATATATATATATTTTAGTGCTGACTATATAGCTGTTACCTTTGTCAAATTTATCAGAATATGTCCTTATGTTCTGTGCACTTTTTTTAAATGTTTATTCATTTTTGAGAGGCAGAGACAGAGTGAGAGAATGGAGGGGGAGCAAGGGAGACACAGAATCTGAAACAGGTCCAGGCCCTGAGCTGTCAGCACAGAGCCTGACACAAGGCTCGAATTCATGAACGTTGAGACCATGACCTGAGCCGAAGTCGGATGCTTAACAGATTGAGCCACCGAGGTGACCTGTTCTGTGCACTTTTACAAAAATTCAATATTTGTAAATGGACATAGAATCTAGCTTAAAGAAGTTGTTCCTGTCAATTTTGTGATAATTTGGATATTAAAATACTAATGATGATAATGGATTAAAATACATCACTAAAACCAAACAAATAAATAAAAGAGGTTGAGTGATGTTTAAAGGAGTAAGGAGTGTTCTTCATTACCAGATAATCCTACTAATAAGTGTAGAAATCAGAAAGAGTTGATAGAGTAGGTAGTTAGCTAGTAGTGATCTGGGAACACATGCCTTCCAACTGATAAAAAGATAGAGGCCAAGTTACAAACACCTGGGATAGACTCTAGGGGATACACATGCATTCTTCCCTATGACCACAGCCTTACAGTAATCTACAGCTCATTATAATACATTAACTTTTTTCTTCCAAGTTTTTATTTAAATTCCAGTTAATTAACATAAAGTGTAATATTAGTTTCAGGTGTAAGATTTAGTGATTCAACACTTACATACATTGTCTTTCTCTGACTGACTTATTTCACTTAACATAATACTCTCTAGCTCCATCCACATTATTGCAAATGGCAAGATTTCATTCTTTTTATGGCTGAGTAATATTCCACTGAGTAAATACACCCAAATTTCTTTATCCACTCACCAGCAGATGGACTTTTATGCTCTTTCTATAATTTGGCTATTGTTGATAATGCTGCTAAAAACATTAGGGTATATGTATCCCTTCAAATCAGTATTTTTTATTCTTTGGATAAATAACTAGTAGTTCAGTTGTTAGATCATTGGATACATCTATTTTTAACTTTTTGAGGAAACTCCATACTGGAAGGAAAAACTTTCCAGAGTGGCTTCACCAGTTTTCATTACCACCAATGTGAGGGGGTTCACCTTTCTCTGCCTCCTCATCAACATATGTTATTTCCTGAGTAGTTAATTTTAGCCATTCTGACAGGTGTGAGGAGATATTTCATTGTAGTTTTGATTTGTATTTCCCTGATGATGAGTTATATTGAGCATCTTTTCATTTGTCCATTCACCATTTTTATGTCTCTTTGGAAAGATGTCTATTCACGTCTTCTGCCTATTTTTTACCTGGATTATTTGTTTTTTGGGTGTTGAGTTTGACAAGTTCTTTATAGACTTTGGATACTACCCTTTTATGAGATATGTCATTTGTAAACATCTTCTCCCTTTCTGAAGTTTCCTTTGTAGTTTTTTTTTTATTGTTTACATTGTGGTTTAAAATCCCTAGGAAAGAATGGCTCCCATGACATTGCCAACACGGACCATAGAGGACCAAAAACTCCCCCTCCCAACGGGCAGGAGTCCCTTAGATGACGGGCTGAAACCTTAATAAGAAACTGCCCTATGACCAATAACCTATCCCAACATGAAAAGAAAAGACTACCCTGACTTCTGACAGAGCTGCCACATCTGAGCCTATCCACTCTTCCATCTTGAGACTGTATTTTCACTTAAACCTGTATTAAACCTTTGCTTGCTTAAAATTTGGCTCTTAATACTTCCTTGGCCAAACTCAAGAAGTGAGGAAGGAAACAGGACTCACCATTGACAGAATCAGAAAAATAACAACAACAACAAACATTAACCAATGTAAATTACAGATTTAGATAAGGATCACCATTGGGTGTTTAAAGAAGAAAGTAAGTTTAGGTAAAGAACAGAATATTCAAATGTTATCCAAATACCTCTCACAGTTTCCTTATTAATTATAAAACAAAAAATGTTACATTTTAGTGGAATATATCTGGCAGAAATAACCCAGGAATCAACAATGGAAAACAAACAAACAAAACAACTTGACATGTTTTTCACACAAAAAAACTTGACATGTGTTTCTTAATGTGATGTTTAAAATTATCACTTATTTGGGCCAAATTTGTTTCACATGAATCTAATAATATGGGGACAACTATATTAATCTGTGATTTGTGACATTCTACAAAATAGTTGGATTTGACTCTTCAGGTACACCTTTGCCAGGGAAGGAAAAAAAAATAAAAGACAGGGAAAAACTTTTCCAATGAAAAGAAACTAAGGATATATGACAACTAAATACAATGCATGAGTCTAGATTAAATCTTGGATGATTCTGCACATCCTCCAAAAAATTTATAAAAATATTACTGGTATAAGTGGGGAAATTTAATTTGGACCATGTATGAGATAAAATTATTGTACCAATGTTAAATTTCTTAGGTATAAAAATATGCTGTATTAATGCAGGAGAATGTGTTTGTTCTTAGAAGATACTAATGGCAATTTAGGAATAAAGTATCACACATTTTGCAATTTATCTTCTGATTCTGCAACTAAGATGTTTGGGGGGTGTGTGTGTGTGGATGTGTGTGACAGAGACAGATAGGCAGACAGGAGGGAATCAATACAATGAAAATATCTTCAATCCATCTGGTATCAAACAAAATAAGAATGTTGAATAGTAATATACCATATTTTTCCATATCTGCATCCTGTTCTTATCCCCTCAGTATCCATCCTTATTGTCAAGTACACTTTATTTAAAGATGATGTAGAAACAAGAGTATAAATAAATGATAACATCCATAACAATATATTTAAAAAGAACTTGCAAAGAAATGGGAACTTTTATATAAATTAACAGAATCATTACCTCATTTATATTAAAGATGAAATTTTGAGGTAAAGAGAAAATACAGCTAAAAGTTTTATCTGACATTTATAATTTAATTGAGTAGACTTTTTTTTTAATGTTTTTTATTTTTTTGAGAAACAGAGAGAGAGAGAGAGAGACAGTGTGAGCAGGGGAGGGTCAGAGAGAGAGAGGGAGACACAGTTGAGTAGACTTTTATAATTCATAATGACCTTTCCAGTTGGATATAACAAACAAAAATTTAAAGACTTTCATTCTTTACAAGTGATTTTTTTCCCTTCTGTTTGAATGATCAGGGAGAAGTTGTTTGTTTCAAATGGTAAGTAAATCCACCTATATATTCTATTCCTAGAAAATTATAAGACAGTCATACACACTTCCCATTTGCTTCACAACCATATTTTTTAAAAAAACATTTGTTTCCTAAAGAAGACCTTCTGTAACAAGAGTTTTGAACAAACATTTAGTTACAGTTGTGAATGTTGATCTTCTTTCCATCTATTTTTCATGAATGAGAGGGATAATCGATGGTCTGATATTTTCTTGTGCATTGAAATTATAGTGTGAAGTGAATTGCATCCTTTTCTAGTTAGCATTTATATTGGGCCAGTCTCACCCTGATCATTTGTATGCAATCATTTGCATGTTTCTTTTGCTCTTTCTTCCATCCCTGAAAGGTCAGCAAGTATTACTGTCCTGTCTTGACAGTGGAGGTCACTAAAGTACACTGAGAATAAGGAAGGCTTGCAAATGACGAGTAAAAGCCATTAGGTTCAGCAACTCCAACACAGGGAGCATAATTTGCACGCTCCTCCACTGCATCTTGTGATACAGTCTTTTAACCCTTTAGCAATCTTTTGTGCTTTCTATTGCTCCCAATACTCAATTAAACTTTGCAAGAATGTTGAACATTCACTAAGTGCCAGCAGCACCCAACTTACCTGCAAGATAAAAATAGTTCAGAACATGGAACACAGGCTCTCAATTACCTTATGAATAAATGAATAAATGAAAATCCATAGGTACTTGGATACACAATCCATTTTTAAAGGGATATGAGACCTAGGTGAGCAGGAAAAAACAAATATGAAAAATAATGAATAGAGTCTCTAAAGCAATTCATCTGTTATGTTAAAGTACAACATCCAAAGAAGTAAAAAGTGAAATTTTTACCTGTAGTTTATCTCTAGTGCCCAGCATAATATCTGGCAAATTTGCCAATAAATGTTTCTTGAAATAATAGTTGCTATAAGCAACTATAGCAAGGCTGTACTTTCTAGCTAAGTACTGCTTAAATTCAAAATACAGAAACCATTTAGAATTTTAGGTACAAGGTACCTGTAGAGCTTAATCTTAGAGGAAGAATATTCTTAATTTTGTTATTATTGCTATGCTTCCAATATACATTGGTATAGCCACATTACTGGTATTCCAACGTATGCCCTAGCCCCAAGACCATTTTCAAGAGAAGCCAGAATGATTCTTTAAAAATATAGGTTAGATGATGCCACTCTGCCCAAAATCTTTCTCTGGCTTCTCATCTGACACGGATCATTAACTTAAAGTTCTTACAATGGTTTTCAAATCTTCGTTCCCTGTGTCCTGAAATTCTCCAACTTCCTTTCCTAATTTCTTTGCTTGAGTAGTTCTTGACTCCCTGCAGTTTTTTTTTTTTTTTTTAATGCCAAGCAAATTCCTGCCTCAGGGCCTTTGGACTTTCTATTCCCTGGGCCTGATATCCATATAATCCCCATCTCACTTCCTAATTAAACTCACTTCATAATTAAGCTCACCTGTCATTATATCAGCAAAGCCTATCTTAACTACCTTATATAAAATTTGCAAATTCCTGTCATTTTGCCACTCCCAATTCCTACCACCTTGTTTTGTTTTTCCTCTAGAGTAATGCTCGCCACTTATAAATATTTTAACCTATTAATTTGTTAGTTCTTCCTCTTCCCTCTTATACTATAAGTTCCATAAGGGGAAAGATTTGTACTTTTTTTGTTTCTTTTAATATTATATTCTTATTATAAAATATCCCAAGTACTTAGTATGTGCTCAATAAATAAGAATATGAAAGAATAGTGATATGTTAGAAAATAAAGTAAAAACCAAAACAGTAATGAAAGACGGAGACAGGTATAGAGTAACATAATTGAACTAGGACTCATGCCAAAAAAAAAAAAAAATTAAACACAGAGTAAAGAAAACAAGTATAATATACTACCAAATTAGATAACATTCTGTTATAAATAAGCATGGTATCAAAATAATTCCCTATTTTTATTACATGGGTTAGGATGATGATGAAGCATCACAAAGAACATAGCCCATCTTAAAAGTTGGCTGCATGTCAAGGCATACATTAAATCTCTAATGTATAAAAAGACCTTGGGGCGCCTGGGTGGCTCAATGGGTTAAGCCTCCGACTTCGGCTCAGGTCATGATCTCACAGTTCGTGGGTTCGAGCCCCGCATCGGGCTCTGTGCTGACAGCTAGCTCAGGGCCTGGAGCCTGTCTTTGGATTCTGTATCTCCCTCTCTCTCTGACCCTCCCCTGCTCGCTCGCTCTCTCTCTGTCTCTCAAAAATAAATAAAAATTTTTAAAAAAGGCTTTAAAGTCTATATCTTTCTTTAAGCAATAAAGAATAGAGGACAAACCAGGGGGGAAAGAGTAATACAAGAAGCTATAAAAGAGGTTTTTAAGACCATTGGGGATAATATCAAGAAAAGATAACAAATGAGGCTCTACTAAATCAAACTCTTCCATGTTAAACATTTACAAATTATAATACTTATCATTTCATTACAATTTCCAAATTATAAACAGAACTGCAAAAATATTTTTAAAACAACATTTATAAGTGAAAGCCAGATTATCATGTTTAATAATCATAGTGGTATACATTTGCATTGGGTTAAGTCTGCCTGGACAATTGAAAAAAACAAAACAAACAAAATGAGGCATACACGATTAGTTGTACAGGATTGTTCAGCATTACTGGTATCTACACCCTTGCCCCATTAACTAATTTGGTAAGAAAAAAGATTCCATACAAAATGCCCCACAATTGCGAATCACTGTTGAAGAATAGACAAGAAGGCATGAGACTGAAGGCAGTACAAGTCTACTATAATAAGGTAAGCAATAAATATGAAATTTATAGTTACGCAGTATGTATGGGAAGAGGAAGAGGGAATGCAAGTAGTTTGAAACCTCTTGATATTAATCATATACTTGTTCTGCAATGTTGAGACTTGCATTACCATAATGTTAGAATGCAAGATTTCTGAAGACAAGGATTTTGTCTTAAAGATCCTTATTTTTTCACTGTACTTCTCTAGTACACTGCTCCTCACATGTCATGTACTAAGTGCTTTGCCTCTTCTTTTTCTTACCATATTTTTCCAGCCTAAGTTCATTTTCCTTGCCTCTTCTAAATAATCACAGTTGATTCTCTCATCACACCTAAATCATTCTCCTTCAAATCAGTACTGATTAAAATGGCCAAATTCCACAACTCTTGGGTCTTCCTCTGTACTATCCTCCCTAATTCTGTAAGAATTTGATGCCTACACTTTTTTTAAAAATTTTTTTAATGTTTATTTACTTTTGAGAGAGAAAGAGAGAGAGATAGAGAATTCAAAGCAGGGACCAGGCTCTGAGCTGTCAGCACAGAGCCCGATGCGGGTCTCGAACCCACAAACCATGAGATCATGACCTGAGCTGAAGTTGGATGCTTAACCGACTGAGCCACCCAGGTACCCCAGATGCCTCCACATTTTTAATCACTTCATTTTCATAAAATCTTTCTCTTCTAATGTTTACTGTGACACTTTACTTCAACAATGATCCAATCATCAAGAGAATCTAAGAGATTTTGCTTTATTTCTTGACTTCCTTCTTTTTCAGATCTTTTAAATTTTTAAGTCCTCCAGATTCTTATCACCTCCTTTTAATCAGCACTTTTACTTTGGTCTTCTCATAATTCATCCCCTTTCCTTTTTCCCCCCATTCTCTTCCTTTTCCTTCACTTCCTGCCTCCTTATTCTTTCTTTTTATTCTTTCTCCTTATCCCCCTTCCCCCTCCTATTTGTTGTCCCTCGAAACCAAATTATTATCTCAATCTACTTCAAGTAATCACTTTCACTTCTATATAGTTAAATTCCCTAATATTTATCACTGTATCTTAACTCCAATCTTACTGGACATTTATACCTCCTTAGCCATTGACACATTCATAGCCCAGTAAGACTGGACAAATTGCCTCCCTTATAAAAGATCATTGGTCTCCTCCAGTTCTCTTAACAACACCATCATTGTTAAAATGCTCCAAAAATAAATTCAGAGTTCTTTTTCTTCCCCATTGATGCCTACATGCAAATGGCATTTAAGACTTCTATAGTCTAGTTTTACTTCTTTCTTTATTTTCCTGACTTGATTTTATTAACCTCATTTTTGGTATATTATGATACATTCTCAACAAATTTGCATGTTTCCATAAATGGTTAATCCAAAGTCATTTTACTTCCAATCACTGAAATATATTAGAAAACCTCTTTAACAGAATTATTCAAGGACTCTCCACTGACAAATGAAAGACAAATTCTTACTGTGATATTTAAGATGTTTTTACATGCAATCACTAAATCATTGTAGTTCAATTTACGTGAAATATCAGTTCATTTCCTACTTGACCCATTAGGTAGTATTTTGAAGGCAGAAAACATCTTATTTACTCCAAAGCCCACTGATAATTACGGTCTAGACTTAGAATCTTGCCAGTCTGTGGAGAGCTCTTGCTCCAGAGAAGCTCTCTTCCAAGCTCCTCCCCCATCCTCCACTTCCTCCTCCTTCTTCTGCATCACCATCATCATAATCACCATCATCATCTTTAGGTCATGAGTCAACAGAAAGAATTAAAGGCACGGGAAAATTAGTAAGGGGAAAACAAACAAAAAGACTCCCTACTTTCATCTCTCTACCTTTTCTTAACTTGCTTTTATTTGCAGTTAGAACCACTATTGTTAGTGCCAGCCAAGTAGCAACTGCAAATAGCAAACAGCTAGCAAGTAGCAGTATTGCATCATTATTTATTGCAATACTTGTTAACCTGGGGCGATGTTAAAATGCAGACTGATTCAGTAGCTGGATTCAACAATTCTAACTTGTTCTCAGCTGATGTTAATGCAACTAGTTTATAGAACACACTTTGTGTAACAAAGGCCTATTGGAAGGCAGTGAAGTGGGGGTGGGGGCAAAGTATGCTTCAAAGTAAATGCAGAAATGAATAAAAAATTTTTTAAACTGACTTCAGTTTTGTCAGGATGCAAGTTAATCTGTTCCAGCTGGTTCACAATATGTGAATATGAAATCAATTAAGAGAAAGATTTCATCAAAAAATTGAAACGTACCACTCTATTTCCACATATTTTGTAGACAATCCATATATATTTATTGCCTCTTTTACCAGAGAAAAGTCATTTACAATCTCATAGTATTTTTATAACTTTTAATAATTTGCAGTAGTGATTTCTCCAATCTCCATATGGTTCCTGAGACTATTTTTTTCCTTCACATATATGCTTCAAATTTTTAAGTTTTCATATTTTTTCTGCTTATACCTTTACATTTATGGCATCTCAAATTGAAGGGGCATTGTCCATAAAGAAAAATAACCAAAAAATGACAACTACAAATATCAAGATATTCTTTATTATCTGAGCTAGTGCCTAAAATCTAATTGCAGATCTCTTTGGTTAAATAGTTGTTATTAAATGAGTAAGCAAGCAATGTCTCCCATCACCTCTAACTTCAAACTCAAAACATAACTCTTATGACCAGCTGGTCTCTAGTCTGAAGTCATAAAAAAAAAAGAGAAAAGAAAAGAGAAAAAGGAAAAAGGAAAAGAAAAGAAAAGAATAAAGAAAAAACCTGGCTTTTAACTTTTTATGTGGGGAAAGAAGAAACAAGGGTGAGAGAGGTGACTGGTGACTCCTCTTCTTTCTTTGGAAGATATTCCTAGAAAAAGCATTATAGTTATGTGCAGAGTCTCTTACTGCACTGTGGAACTGCACACTAACAACCAGTGCCAGGCAGTATCCTGGAATCAGAAACTTCTCACAAGGGTAGGGACTGTATAGAAAAGGAATAGGGAAAGGCAGACTTCCAGATTCAACTACTTCCCTTCCAAACTCTGGGTAACTTCACCAATGAAAATAGAAAAGAAACTAAATAAAGGACACTGAAGGAATTAAGTACTTTAATTAGGTCCATAAAATCAAAATAGTTTATGTTGGGGAGACTGGGCGGCTCAGTCGTTTAAGCATCTGATTTTGGCTCAGGTCATGATCTCACAGATTGTGAGTTCAAGCCCCACAAGGGGTTCTGTGCTGAAAGCTCGAAGCCTGGAGCCTGCCTCAGATCCTGTGTCTCCCTCTCTCTCTCTGCCTCTCCCCTGATTGCACTGTCTGTCTCTCTCTCACTCTCAAAAATAAATAAATATTTAAAAAATGTTTTAAAGTTTATGTCAAACTCTTGAGGTATTTGTTTTCATTATTATATTGCACTGCATTTTAGAAGTTATGCATATATTCTGTGGTTTGTCAAAAAAAATCCTAACAATATGTAATTTCCTCTGTTTATGTATAAAGTATTTTTTTTCATTTAATGATGTAGCATCACAACTCAGAAAAGAAGTTATAATTATAAGCACGATAAATGGCCATATCACAACATCCGCTCCCATCATAATCATTGTTATGTTGTCACTGTGCTAACAATGGCTCACAGGCACACTACTTATCGGATTGTCCACCATTGCAGTATAAAGCAGACAGAGGCACATTGACCATATACAACATCTGTATTCTGTTTGTAGAGAAGCCCACTTTATTCTAAGAAAGGCAATCTGTAATGAAAAATAAGAGACAAAATAGAATTTTGTGTGTAGAACAGACCACACATGTAATTTAGAACTATATTCATGAAAAGCTAGTAACTTCTGGAGGTCATTTTTTGAAGGGGGTCTAGTCCATACACAATATTACCAAGTGGGTACACAGTTTAAAGGTAACAATAGAACTGAATAAATGGAATGGGCTACAAAAAATGTACACTTATAAACCAGTAGGTTCTATACATCATTTAATAAATTCCTATTACTAACATTAAAAAAAAAAGCAGGATTCATTTACAGGTGATTCCAAGAATCTCAGGTGTCTAGCACATTTTATATTTTACAATGTGTTCTATGAATTGAAAACATATAGAGTTGTTTCATATGTACATCATATTTATTTATCTGTTCAGTTAGGATTCCTAGTAATTAAGATCAAAATCTTACAGAATCTAATAAGATGATCATTTATCAATCATAAGTCATAAAATTAAATTCAAGCTGAAACTAATTTTAGGGGTATAATTTTATCTTTTAGAGAAGAAAAAAAGAATAAAGCTAAAGAGGTAAAGTATTTTGACCATAAGTAATGTATTTTAGATTAAAATATTAAGGCCTCTATTTCTAAGTATTCCTTTATTTAACTTAGAGCTCAACTCTAATTCTTAATCAGTAAACTAAAAACATGCCATAATTTTAAGTCTGCTAACCTTTCATGAGTCATTGTTTCTTTGTGCATCTTTTCCATTCAGATAAACAGTCTGACCATTAAGATGGTGGTTTGGGAATGAATTACTACCGACATTCAGGCCCATCAGAATCCATGAAAGGACATTTTTACACACACAGAGTCATAAACACAGAATCTTTTATGGACCAGATAAAAGAATAACAGAGGTATAACACTGTGTTCTGAAAATATGCCTCTCTGAAACGATCTTATCACTCTCCAAAGACCATTAAACCAAACTGATATTAACTTGAACTTTGACCTTAATCCTGTAACACTGAACTACATGAAGAGCCACTACTTTCCATTCTGTTTCTTCTGATGAATCCTCACTTCTATATCCAGAGACACTATTTCATCTCACCATGTCTGTAGATGGTTGAGCAAAAGAGCTATGAGGTTACACAGAGGAACAAAATAATCAATTTAAGATTATTGCACACTATTTAGAAAATATATTTATGCATATTAGGAGAGCTTTTCTAGGCAAGTTGTGTAGTAGAGATGAGTCCTTGAATAATTCTGTATTCCTTCACATGGACACACATTATCTGTAATCAGTGATAAATTTTTTATTTTCATATCAAATTAAAAAATATATAGGGGTGCCTGGGTGGCACAGTTGGTTGAGCATCTGACTTCAGCTCAAGTCATGATCCTACGGTTTGTGAGTTCAAGCCCCATGTCAGTCTTTGTGCTGACAGTGCAGAGCCTGCTTCAAATCCTCTGTCTCCCTTTCTCTGCCCCTCTCCTACTCATGTTCTCTCTCTTTCAAGAATAAATGAACATTAAAAAATTTAAAAAATATATATGTATATGTATTTATATAGAAACAAGCTACATTCTCTTTGAACAAGAAAATATGTATTTTTTTTGTTCTTTTTTTTTTTTTTTGGAACCCAAAAAGGGAACATCTCATAATATGCTATTTATATGCTATTATACAAAAGGTTTGATCATAAAAATATACTTACACACACACACAGGTAAACATACACACATACTAGCACATATACGCTATCCCACACATGTGCACACACTGCTTAAGATCAGACAACAGCAGTTCAAGTTTACCCAAAAAAACCAGACTGGCTGCCTTCTTGAATAATAGCTTGCAAACTAAATTATTTAAGTTCTACTCACTTTAATTGTGACAAGATAGAGGCATTGCTCACAAATTTAAATGTGGATGCAACATTGTTATGTTTTCTCTTAAATTCTCTCTTCCCTGCATTCTTTTACTCCCACCTTTCCTGATCATTGTTTTTGTATTTGAAGAGCCATGCCATGAAACTAGGAGGTACAACTTGAAAAAACTGTCTGTCTAAAGAGAAACAATAGGTTGATATTACTTTGTATTGATGACATGCTTAGGCCTTGTCTTTAGCTTTTCAAGCACATACATTTAAGTTTCTCAGTGTGTTATGACATTTTGAGACATACTTTCATTTATACAGATAAGTAATATACAAGTGAATTTCAAATATTAATTCATCATGAGAATTAATGATTGCTGGTGGGGCTGGTTATAATTGTCTACACATACAGAAATTCTATGGGGTGATTTAATCCAATTAAAATTTTGTTTTATATGCTTTAAACCAGAGAAATGATACTAATCTCTGAGAGATTTCAAAACATGATAGCTCAAAGCAGCCATCTTTATGATAGGAATAAATTCATTCCAATCAACTGATTGAGGTACCCTTTTCTTATGGAAGGTGTTAAAACTTTCTTAAAGTTCATTTTAGTTCTGTTTAAAAATATTTTTTCATAGCTGTATTTATAGGTATTAGATTTAAGTTTTCTTAGTCACGATCACAATTTAATCATATCTCCTTGTTATCCCAGTTTATGCTGATTTCATTTCACATTTTCTTCAGGTTCTTCAACCACACATTTATAAAGCATATCTTATATCTGTTGTGATGATAAATCATCATCTCTTTTAAAATTACTTTTTCCTAGGTAAACTTATTTTATTTTTATACTTTATTGCATTGTAAATACCTGATTAGCTTCTATCTTGATTTGCTAATGATTTTTTCTTTGTTTCATTTTTTGTTTTTCGGTGTGTTTTTTTTTTTTTTTGAATTGATGGCAAAAACAAAGGCAACAAAGCAAAAGCAAACAAGTGGGACTACATCAAACTAAAAGCTTCTGCACAGTAAAGGAAATCATTAACAAAATGAAAAGACAACTTAATGGGAGAAAATACTTCCAAATCATACATGTGATATATCCTAAGTTTATAAAGAATTCATATAACTCAATGGAAAATAGACAAACAATCTGATTTTAAAATGGGTAGATGACATTTTCCAAAGAAGACATGCAAATCACCAACAGGCACATGAAAAGTGTTCAACATCACTAGTTACCAGGGAAATGGAGGCCAAAATCACAAAGAGCTATCACCTCACAACTGTTAGGATGTTTTTTTGTTTGTTTGTTTTTGTTTTTTAAAGAGATAAATGTTGGAAAGGATGTGGAGAAAGGGAACCTTTGCAAACTGTTGGTGGGAATATAAACTGGTGCAGCTACAATGCAAAACAATTTGGAGGTTCCTCAAACAATAAAAAATATAGAGCTACTGTGTGATCTAGCAATCTCATTTCTGAGTATATACTTAAAAGAACTACAAACAGGATATTGAAGAAATATTTGCACTCCCATATTCATTGCAACATCATTCACAATAGCCAAAATATGGAAATAACCTAAGTGTCCATCAATGGATGAATGTGCAATGAAAGTGTATATATTGCAATGTTATTCAACCATGAGAAAGAAAGAAATTCTGTCCTTTATGACAAGATGGATGGCCCTTAAGGGCATTCTGCTAAGTGAAATAAGCCAGATGAAAAAAGACAAATATTGCATGGTATCACTTAAATGTGGAATAAAAAACTAAAAGTGGTCAAACTCAGAATCAGAGAGTAAAAAAAGATGGTTGCTTGCTGCTGGGTGGGGAAAAGGGGGTAGTTTGTTAGTAGGGTACAAGCTTTTAAGTATACAATGAGTGGATCTGAGGATTGAATGTAAATCATGGTGACTAGAATTGACAACACTATGTTCTGTAATTAAAATTTTCTAAGAGAGTAGAATTTCAATGTTCTCACCAAAAAAAAAAAAAAAAAAAAAAAAGATAACTGAGGTGATGGGTATTTTAATTAACTAGATGGTGGAAGTCCTTTCACAATGTGTACATACATCAAATCACTATGATCACTATGATTTTACACTTTAAATATCTTACAATTGTATGTATCAATTATCCTTCAATAAAGCAAACATCTATAATAATAGTAATAGGCCCCAAAGTACCCGAGATTTCCTATGACCATTTAAAAAGTCAACATATGTGTATGGATGTTATATCATTAATTGGAAAGCCCAGCCACAAATACATGGGATGATGTGAAGTGCAGGATGCACGCAGCTTCCAGGGCCCAGTTAGAAGAGAATTCTGATTCCTTGTCTTAAGAACACTTGCTGCTCAAGAACCATGGCTTTAAGAAATGAGCTAAATCCAATTCCTTATGCAGTCAAGCCCTAGTAAACTCCTTGAGTCTTTCTCATACCTTTTTTGCCTCTCTTCAAAAAATGCCTGATGAAAATTATACCCTCAGGGAGATAGCTACTAGAAATGACTGTGTATAGTGGCTGCAAAGCAGAGTGCTGGTTCTCCCACTGACAAAGATGGCATTAACCTAGGTCATCCTGTATTTGAAACAAACACAGTACACAGGTATGTGGAGAATCACATACTGTCTGCACAAAACAAGGAAATTTCTTCATTTCATGATTTCAGTGGGGAAAAAAGGTCAAAGTGGTCACTTGAGACTGGGGCTTTTGTGATTTTTCTGTCTGATTAAACTTAAAGTGGAGTGTCACTGGGCCAAGGAGCTTAAGGGCAAATGAGAAATTCAGTGTGCATTGTTACAGAACAGAGCTAAATCCCATCTACAGGAAAATGGTTTGAGAACTTGCTAATAGAAAAAACTTGATCAGCTGCAAATATCTCATAAAATAGAGAATAAACTCTTTTTTAAGTTGACAAAGACTGGACAGTTTTCAATTACTTTTCTGTATATAAATCACATTTAGGTGAAAAAGCAAGAAAGTAGGGAATAAAAATGAGAAGCAATTGCATTAATAAGGATCTTAGGGAATTCTATGACTCCATAAAGATAAGAATCAGAGCTGATTCTCTGACTTCAAACTAGTATTTGGTTGGGATGTTTGTTAATCTGCAGAATGATCTTGAAAGGAAGAAAGAAGAGGAAAGAAGAGAGGAAGAATTTTTTTCCCTTTAATATCATCTCTTTTCATGCCCCTGTTGAAACGCTGAATTCTAGGTAAACTGAATCACTTGCAGGTTCACAAACACATGATGATATTTCTTCCCCTTTCTTTGCCAAAGCCACTCCCTTTGCTTCTCTCTTGTCCTTACACATTCTCCGGAATATATTTTTCCCCCTTCAGAACCTGACTCAAATGTCTATCTTCTTGTGAAAATCCTCCCTGATGCACAGATCGTGAAGTGCAGTCACAAGAGAAACCCCTAGCATAGCAAGCATTTCAAAATATTTTATCTATCTATGTTTTAAGTCTTATTCAGCTGGCTGTGCAGGGGTATTATCATAAATGATATTAGCACCTAATACAGTATCTGGTACCTAATACATGATCAATAATGATATTTCTGATAAACCTTATATTCATTCTTCTCATGACTAGAACCATCATCATCTAAGGAAAAAAAATGGCAAAGAGGTATACCGATATTAGAACAAACTTATTGCTAACAACAGTAAAACAATGTATCCATAATATAACTCTTAAGACGGATCCTAAAATCCTGTTTATTCAAACATGATTAAACAGGACATTAAATAAGAAGAAATGTAATGAAGCTATGACCAATATTGTTTTTCAGTACAGGCATACTAGCTAATGAAACATGGGAGACATCACATCCCACTAAGCAAGCTTTCAAGAGAATCAAATGTCCCCAGCCCATTTTCTCAGATCTAGATCTTACTAGAAATATAATCCTTCCCCAACCCTGGAACTCTCCTATCTCACTCCCAACCCAATTTTAAACACTACTCCTTGATCCTCAATCCTCCTCCCCTTGCCTACCAAGGATCCTTTAAGACAGAATTACAAATCCTTACTAAAGATGATAGAAAATGACCTAAACACTAAAAAAGCTTTATGCTTAAGGAACATAAAATTATCAGCAAAGATTTTCTCAAAGTATAATGTGTCTCCTAAAATTTAAAAAGCTGCCATCTTAAAAAGTGACATTCTTGGTGATGGGATGTTCTTACTTAAAAAGTTACATTCTGGGACATGTATAAAATATAAAGAGGAAGGAGAAGCAAACATACAGTTTGTACCTACCACATGCCAGGCATTTAGGTAGAAAAAAAATCAGCAAATCATCAGGGGCATTTGACAAGAAAGTTTCAAATAAAATTTCTGCTTGAAACATGACCATGTTATGCTGAACAAATAAACATAGCATTGTGTTTCTGGTTTTTGAAATAGATGTGGGTGTTGTTTCTATTAGTGGATATAACATAATATCATTGTATGCTTAGGAGTTATCTTTTTAAAAATTTATTTAAATTTGAAAATCTAAAGCAATCTAAAAATACAGTTCACTGGCATTTTTCATCATGTGGATAAGTAACTAATCTAATACTTAAGAATCTAATTCCTGACATTAGATGTTATCTCCTAATTTTTAATAGGATTTCCGTAGGATAAATGCATGAAAGTATAATTAAAGCTTTAGCACATAATGTTCCACAAGTCTTTGCCTTAGTATTACCGAAGGATGATTACATCATTTGAAATGAATCCCCAAGTTATAACCACTAGTTTTGTGCCTAATTAAGAATTAGAAGAATAGGGTGTTAGAAAATGGCCTTGGAGTTGTATCTGGTATTTTGATTTGAGAGCCTTATTGATAGGTAAATGTAGGACCATCTTTCCTATATAGCAACTCTACACAGCCTCTTCTTAAACATCAAAAGCAAATTTTTTCATCAATTGTGAAATTTCTTTTCTACAATTTCTTTATATTTCTCAAACAATAAGGCTGACATTGTCGTTCTACTCTAAATTTCCTTATCTACATATTTCACCTAACCTTGTATTCCTAGATCATTTCAATTTTATTAATATACTTCTAAATTCTTCTCCCAATATCAAATATCAGTAACAACATTGCGGAATTTAAGAGCTATTGCTTCTTGGTGATTTTTCATAGTTACCATGGTTAAATTTCTTAGTTAAATTTATACTCATTTGTTTTTCCTACTTCTGAACGGGCCATTTAGAATTAAATGCTGCATAAATTCCTGAACTTGAGAGTATACTTTTAGAGGATCTAAATCATGGAAATATGATATTCTGCTCAATCAGTGCAACATGTCTGTATCTCTATGGAGATAGATTGAGCTGGGTGTCCACTCAACCACAGACTGCTGAATATCATTTGGTTTCAGTAATACCAATGTGTCTTTATCTAAGGTATGTACCATTCACGGATGGGATATTTTCATTTTCAACCAACCCAGCTTACATCACTCTCTTTTCTCAAATTCTCTTTGGTGTTTGACATATGCTTTTCTCATAGAGGTAGTTTTAATGTGTTGATTTTAAATCTGTGTATGTTCGAATAATCGAAGGGGCAAGATGGCGGAGAAGTAGGGAGCTCTGTAATTTTTGCCCGCCCACATCTATCAAACTAAGAAGGACTGAAGCCACAATACTCTGATCTGGAAGAGTGGGACGAAAAGACAGAGTCCACAAAGAAAACAGCCTCATAGGTGCCTGAGTGAGTGCGAACTGGGGAAGATAAAAACAGGCCAGACAGGACCCAGAGTCTCGGAAGGGTGGGAGCCCCCCTCCGAGCAAAGCATCGGAGGGCGCGCAGAGCCACGGAGAGATGAGGGGAAGAGAAAGAGAGACTGAAAATGCTCATAGAGCTGTCTCTAGAGAAGAGAAAAACCTTGGCCCTGATGGAGAGGGATCCTATTATCCCACCTATAACTGCAGGGGAGAGAGATCCTTTCTCTAGCTGGCACATTTTCCTTGGGCTCAATGCCCCAATCCCAGGCGGCGCCAGGAGAAACTGCTCCCCTACTCCCCCTACTCAATCTCGGGCTAGGAAGCCACCCGACCGCTGCCCAGCCTGTGGGAGAACATTTTCGGCGGTATCATTAAAGTGCATGAACTAGGATTTGGAAACGA
>CM053576.1:66273765-66304195 GCA_028646485.1 Cryptoprocta ferox | reverse complement strand
GGCTATGGAATTCACTTTCTTCTCCAGTGCACATGGTACATTCTCCAAGATATACTGGGTCATAAAGCAGCCCTCAATGAATATAAAAGAACTGAGATCATACCATGAACACTTTCAGATCACAATGCTATGAAACTTGAAGTCAATCACAGGAAAAAGTCTGGAAAACCTTCAAAAACATGGAGGTTAAAGACCACCCAACTAATGAACGATTGGGCCAATCAGGCAAGTAGAGAAGAAATTTAAAAAATATATGGAAACAAATGAAATGAGATGGGGTGCAGCAAAGGCAGTCCTAAGAGGAAAGTATATTGCAATCCAAGCCTATTTCAAGAAACTAGAAAACACGCAGATTCAAAATCTAACAGAGCACCTAAAGGAACTAGAAGGGGAGAAGCACGAGCACCCAAACCTAGCAGAAGCAGAGAAATAATAAAGATCAGGGCAGAAGTAAACAATATAGAATAAAAAAAAAAAGTTGAACAGATCAATGAAACCAAGAGTTGTTTTTTTTTAAAAATAAACAAAATTAATAAACCTCTGGCCAGGCTCCTCAGAAAGAAAAGAGAGAACACTCCAATAGACAAAATCACGAATAAAAATGGATTTATTACAACCAATCCCTCAGAAATACAAGCAATCATCAGGGGATACTATGAAAAATTATATGTCAATGAACTGGACAACCGAGAAGAAATGGACAAATTCCTAAACACACATGCACTACCAAAATTCAAACAGGAAGAGATAGAAAATCTGAACAGTCCCATAAACAGTGAAGAAATCGAATCAGTTATCAAAAATCTCCCAACGAATATGAGCCCGGGGCCAGATGGCTTCCCTGGGGAATTCTACCAGACATTTAAAGTGGAGTTAATGCCCATTCTTCTCAAGCTATTCCAAAAAATAGAAATAGAAGGAAAACTTCTGGATTCATTCAACGATGCCAGCATCACTTTGATTCCCAAACTGGACATAGACCCAACAAAAAAAGAGAACTACAGGCCAATATCCTTAATGAATATAGATACAAAAATACTCAACAACATACTAGCAAATTGGATCCAACAGCATATAAAAAGAATTATCCACCATGATCAAGTGGGATTCACTCCTGGGTTACAGGGCTGGTTCAATGTTCGCAAATCCATCAATGTGATACATCACGTTAACAAAAGAAAAGATAAAAACCATATGATCCTGTCGATGGATGCATAAAAAGCATTTGACAAAATACCCTCTTAATAAAAACCCTCGAGAAAGTCGGGATAGAAAGAACTTACTTAAACATCATAAAAGCCATTTATGAAAAGCCCATTGCTAATATCATCCTCAATGGGGAAAAACTGAGAGCTTCTCCCTGAGATCAGGAACACAACAAGGATGTCCACTCTCACCACGGTTGTTTAACATAGTGCTTGAAGTCCTAGCATCAGCAATCAGACAACAAAAAGAAATAAAAGGCATCAGAATTGGCAAAGAGGAAGTCAAACTTTCACTTTTCACAGACGACATGATACTCTACATGGAAAACCCGACTAACTCCACCAGAAGCCTACTAGAACTGATCCATGAATTCAGCAAAGTCACAGGGTACAAAATCAACGTACAGAAATCGGTTGCATTTTCATACATCAATAATGAAGCAACAGAAAGAGAAATCAAGAAACTGATCCCATTCACAATTGTACGAAAAACCATAAAATACCTAGAAATAAACCTAACCTAAGATGTAAAAGACCTGTATGATGAAAACTATAGAAAAGTTATAACGGAAACTGAAGAAGACATGAAGAAATGGAAAAACATTCCATGCTCATGAATTGGAAGAATAAACATTGTTAAAATGTGAATACTACCCAAAGCAATCTACACATTCAATGCAATCCCAATCAAAATTGCACCAGCATTCTTCTCAAAGCTAGAACAAACTATCCTAAATTTCGTATGGAACCACAAAAGACCCCGAATAGCTAAAGTAATATTGAAGAAGAAAACCAAAACGGGAGGCATCACAATCCAGACTTTAGCCTCTACCACAAAGCGGTCATCATCAAGACAGTATGGTATTGGCACAAAAATAGACACCTAGACCAATGGAATAGAATAGAGAACCCAGTTTGGACCCACAAATGTATGGACAATTAATCTTTGACATAGCAGGAAAGAGTATCCAATGGAAAAAAGACAGCCTCTTTAACAGGTGGTGCTGGGAGAACTGGACAGCAACATGCAGAAGAATGAAACTAGATCACTTTCTTACACAATACACAAAAAATAAACTCAAAATGGATGAAGGACCTCAATGTGAGACAGGAAACCACAAAACCCTAGAGGAGAAAACAGGAAACAACCTCCTTGACCTCCACCGCAGCAATTTCCTACTCGACACAGCCCAAAGGCAAGGGAATCAAGAGCAAAATGAACTATTGGGACCTAATCAAGATAAAAAGCTTTTGCACTGCAAAGGAATCAATAAAAAAAACTAATAGGTAACCGATGAAATGGGAAAAGATAGTTGCAAATGGCATATCGGATAAAGCTCTAGTATCCAAAATCTACAAAGAACTCACCAAACTCCACACCCAAAAAACGAATAATCCAGTGAATAAATGGGCAGAAGACATGAATAGACACTTCCCTAAAGTGGACATCCAGATGGCCAACAGACACATGAAATATTGCTCAGGGTCACTCATCATCAGGGAAAAACAAATCAAAACCACACTGAGATATCACCTCACACCAGTCAGAGTGGCTAAAATGAACAAATCAGGAGGCTATAGATGCTGGCAAGGATGTGGAGAAATGGACACCCTCCTACACTGTTGGTGGGAATGTAAACTGGTACAGCCACTATGGAAAATAGTGTGGAGGTTCCTCAAAAAATTAACACTAGAACTCCCGTATGACCCAGCAATAGCACTGCTAGGAATTTACACGAACGATACAGAAGTGCTGATACATAGGGTCACATGTACCCCAATGTTAATAGCAGCACTTTCAATAATAGCCAAATCATGGAAAGAGCCGAAATGTCCATCAACTGATGAATGGTTCAAGAAGATGTGGTTTGTATATACAATGGGATACTACATGGCAATGAGAAAAAATGAAATCTGGGCATTTGTAGCAATGTGGATGGTGGGTGCCATGCTAAGTGAAATAAGTCAGGCAGAGATGGACAGATACCATATGTTTTCACTCATAAGTGTAACAGGAGAAACTTAACAGAGGACCACGGGGAGGGGAAGTGGGGAAAAAGAGTTAGGAAGAGGGAAGGAGGCAAATCATGAGAGACTCTTGAATTCTGAAAACTGTGGGCTGAAGGGGTAGGGGGCAAGGGGAAGGGGGGTGATGGACATGGAGGAGGGCACTTGTGGGTAAGAGCACTTGGTGTTATATGGAAACCAACTTGACAATAAACTATTAAAAAATAAAAATAAAATAAAATAAAATAAATCTGTGTATGTTCAAATGACTTCAACCAACAGATTTTTAACACCTTCATCTGCAGTTTATCTTTGCCTAAAGTGGATATATCAACTTACACTCTCCAAAGCTAATAATATCATTCCTACCTATTATTTAAGGTTAAGCTCCAATAGCTTTATATTCTCTTATATCATAACCAACACCCATTTCACTTTATTCTGAAATTCCAAATAGTTTTTCTATTTTCCATGCATTGGAAATTGTTCTTTCCTATATACATATTTTCTTAATGTAGTGTAATCCACAACACAAATTTAGGTAATGTTTTCCATAGCTTATTTTGATAACTTTAACATAATAATCACTGAAACAATTGCAACTTTCATCTGTATTAGTTCTCCTTCTCTATCACACCTCCACCACTTAATTGTAAATTCTAGGAACAAATAGAACAGTGATTTGTTGTAAGTAAAATCAGTACACTTTCTTTTTCTGACTGTCAACCATTATTTGCAAAGCAGTGAGATATTTGGCACAGCAAGTAGCTTCTCTTATTCCAAGTTCTATAGGTAGAAGATGAACCAAAATAGAATAAAAACTTTTTTGAAAAAATATTTATTTTGCCAGAAAATTCAAACTTCAATCAGTGAAAGTTTCTAATGCAGGTAGGGAGGGACACAAATGTTGACTTAAAGTGTCTGTTATCTCAGCGTTTCCATCCCCTTAATCATTTCAATCCAATTCTACCAATATTGAATAAGTGTCTACCATGTTAATTGAACTTCTCTAGGCATTGCGATTATATAGAATTCAACAGTATATGATTCCAGCTTTAGGTCCTAATCTACTGA
The DNA here is from genome assembly GCA_028646485.1 of Cryptoprocta ferox. Classification (NCBI taxonomy): domain Eukaryota; kingdom Metazoa; phylum Chordata; class Mammalia; order Carnivora; family Eupleridae; genus Cryptoprocta; species Cryptoprocta ferox. The sequence continues at coordinate 66,299,909 of CM053576.1, read as the reverse complement.
CAACTTGGAGAAATAAGACAAAAATTTAGATAACTATAAATCAAAAATATATTACAGGGTATCTTCTGGCAGGATTATAATTAAATAGCTCTTATATCTCACATTTTGTTTGTTTATTTATTTGTGGGGTTTTCTTTTTGTATCCCACAAGATTTTAATACCAGTTAGCTAAAAGTTTTGGGAGAAATAATATCATTTATCTTGAGCTTCAGAGAAGGAGTAAAAATATTGACAGTCACAAATAGGGCAAAGGCCTTCTAGCGAGATGGAAATTCATGAGCAAAGATGTTGCTACTCTGTGTCCAGAAAAAAAAAATAGTGGAAAACCACTTATATCTTCAGTGGCCATTGATGTCAAATGGTTCTAAAAACTTCCTAACATTTGTCAAGTATATCACTCATCGCTATCAGCAATGATGCAGAAACTGACTCTTGCTCTACAGGATTAACAAGAGTATGGTCTTCCAGAGTCTTTCTTGAGAGGCTAAAAGAAGAAATCAAAAGTAAAAAAATTACAACTCCATCTTCCTTCTTATCCAATGTGTCCCTGTATCTGATGAATGACTCCTAAGGCTAGAAAGTATTTAATCTGAAAATCCAATTAAGAAGCAGGAGATTAAATGGAAAATATAAAATATTCTGAAGAGTACATGTTTCTTATTTTAAAATAATATAATTAGCAAAGATGCTTAAATGCCAACACAGAAAATTTTAATTGGAGACATTCCTAAAGCATGCATAAGTAGGAAATCATATGAATAGTCAACATTTATCCTGCCAAAGGGCAGACCATTTTTGACTAAATGCTATAATTAGGATATTCCTCTGCTATTTATGCTATCATGAATATACAATTTTGGGCTGGAAAAAGCTTCTGAATTGATTCAGCCCTACTGCCTCATTTCACAGTGGTTAAACAACTTTCACAATATTAGAGAGAATCATTCTGTCAATGGAAGACTAGATACAGTAACTCAGGGATTTTATCCTCTACACTGGTATCCTTTCTTATAGTCCCAAGAAACCAATATTTCATCACTTGCTATCTCCAATAACTTCTGAAAGTAAAGTTTCTAAAGAATCAACTTAGTTTTCCTAATAGTAATCCTTTGTTTAGATCACATGAGTAATGGACATTTATTTATTTTTGCCATCTTTTCTGTAGCAAAATATAACAGAGATATTGGCCAAATACTGCCCACCTTTGGAGTTTCAGAAACAGGATAATGTCTTCTCCAAAAACATGAAAAATTCCTACAACTGTATCTTGTGTCCAGGGATGTCTCAGAAAGTTGTATTTATAAAGCATTATTGGAGGATTTGGCTTCATATGCAAATGCTTGTTCATCATTTATTGATGTATAACTAAAACAAAAAAATCCCTTAAAACTTTTTTGGAATTTACTAAAAATTTTTTGGAATTTAATAAAAAAAAAGAGTAAAGATAAAAGCACATGGATATGGCTTAATAATGTCCAGTACTGTTTATTGTGTACTTTGACATTGACATATATTAGCTGTAGTCCTGGAAAACTCAAGTTTGCTTATAACTAAACCATGTGAAAACTGATGCAAGGCTTCTCCCCCCAGATAGGAAAACAGAGGCACTGGCTTAAGGGCAAGATAGACTCCCATTTCAAACATATCTCTAGCACCTTGAAAAATGTACATTGTCAAAAGGGAGCTGCAAGCTAGGGATAGTAACAGAGGCCAGTTGGAAAGAAAAAGAGAAGCAAGAAAACAGATCAGAAGGTATAATGTATAGCAAACAGATGAATCCTGTGGTCAGATTACATGGATTCAAAACTCACCTCTACGATGTGACCATGGACATTGTACTTTACTTTTCTGTTACTACATTTGTTCATGTATAACATTAGGAAATTAACTGTATACCACTAGAACTGTTGTGACAATTAAAGGAGTTAATAAGCACAAAACACTAAAACAGTGGCTAGTACATAAGTGATCAGTAAGTATTAGAAACTTTTATTAGATACACACATTGACAAGTGGAAGAATATAGTCAGAGGTGAATATGATGAATAATCCCTGTGCCAAACAGGTCGAAGGAAAAGGATACAAATTGTATACAGGTGGAACTTAATAATTTGGAGTCTCTGAACAAACAACACTTAGACACTCAGAAAGAAACAGGGTGGAGTTTGTAACACCTGGAAGAAAGGACTAGGACCTTAAACTCATTTTCAGCATTCTGGGCATTTCAGGAGTTGGAGATTGAGAAAGGTAGGGCTTTGTCTTAATGGAGAGGTGCTAAGGTCCTGGGCTTGCTATTCAACAAGTTAAAGATGGAATTACTATATATAGGGAAAAGGTTGGGGTTTACTGAGAGGAAAAGAAGGAAGCCATAACTTCTTTGGGTCTTGAAGTAAAAGGAGGAATATCAGAAGGAATAATTGGAGATGAGTTAGTTGTACCACAATATAAATCTCAAAAATTTCCTGGGGAAAAAATTAACACATAGATCTCAGATATATCAAAGGTACAGGCCTTAATTATAAACTGTAGGTGGGAAGTAGGTGACGCCTGGTACAGGGCACAAGGACATACGGATCTAGGTATTTGTTAAATATCCTGTGTGGAAGACAGTGATTGATAATTCTGAATATTTAAAAATTTTGGTTTCGGAAGTCCACTCATCTCTGTTGTTAAAAAAGTAAAATATCAAAATGTGGCAACATCCTGGCATTGGAATCTCAAAGACCATGACATAGCCATTGAAAATGTGAATTTGATACACAAAAGTCCTGAAAATCTTATTTTTATATAACACTTTGCACTTAACAAAATATCTAACTAGCATTTAACAGAAAGTACATAGATCAGATTCTTCAGATATTTTACTAGCATCAAGAATGCTAATTATTGCATTAGTTATAAAAATACATTAAAATGTAAGAAAAAATTGAATAGGTATTATATATAGAACTCCTCAATATAGCTTATAACTTGTTAATAGTTGACTTCTTCCCACATTTCAAAAGACAAAACGCTAATAGTAAGAATGAAAATAATAGAATATAAATGTAAATAAAAAATAAAAGAAACAAATGTCAAGCTTCATCATTTTTGATATGAAGTAATTATTTTTTTTCAAATAAAATGTAAATTAGACCTCTCCATTTTTATATCTTATTGGTATTATTTTATACTGTAATAAAAAGTATATTTTCAATTATAATCAATTTTAAAAATCACATAAATTTAGAATTACTTGGATGAATGATATGTAAATAATTCTAAATGATTTAAATAGAATTCCAAAAAGTAATGATTCATAGTTCACTTTGACAGAATGCTTGGGCAATTGGGAGAGCGTGCTTAACATGACAAAGCAACAACAAAACTAGAGCAGCATCGTTTGTTAAACACTCTCCGACAGGCACTGTTCTAATACACATCTAGGGAACAGGTTCTATAATGATGTCCACTTTAGGTAGGAAGAACTGAAGCACATTCCTCTTGAATAAATTCTTCAGTGTCACACAACTGGTAATACGAGAGGCAAGATTTGACGCTTGATGATCTGAATCCAGAGCCTAAACTTAACCATTTACTATGTCCAGCCTTACAAAATGCTGCTTAATGGGCATAATGCATACAAACAACTACATGTTTAGCCCACACTTTTCCAAGCATTATGATACTATGAGAGTCATAAAATTGCTCTCTGAAAGTTCTAATTTTATTTATGGAAGTAATTCACCAACAAGTGGGGTTATCTGTAATAGCGTCAAATACTCATATTCTGTTATCATTTTTTAAATTCCCCTGTCTTAATATTTTCCATAATATAGACTCAATTATTTTTCAACCTGAACTAAGTTGAGTATTTTTTAACCATTTTTCTTTGGAATATGAGTCAAAACTCAATGGGAAATTAAGCATAGTGGGTTAAATGGATGTTTGTGTTAATTGCAAAGCAAAATGAAGACTTAGACTAATGTGTGAACATCCTGTAGAAAAGTTGACATGCAGAACTTAATTCAAAGAAAATACTAGTATGCTATTATGACTTCAGTCAAAAGTAAAAATATAGGGAATATTTTAGTTTAAATGTGACTATTGAATCGGCATGTGAAAGAAATCCCTGCATGCAATTTGCTATCTTTGATTCAAATCTAGAATATTGTAAGAACAAGTGGCTTATAAACAGTGCCTAAAATCGAAATCCCATGTATTATATTTTAAATGATACCTGCTGTACATTATCCAAAATTATTGTATTTAGTTTTAAACGGGACTATTCTTAGTGACGTGGAACATGAACAAGTGTATTGGAAACTTTCTTTAAAAGGTTACTTTGTGAATTGGGCTAATGAGCCAAGTTTCTAGTCAATAGAAAAGACACCCCCAAAATGAGCTCAATCAATTAAGTCTATAGAAAATAAGTAGGGCATTTCACATTCATCCATATTTAGCCTACTCTGCTTTTCAGTGCCAGACTTTATTGATGAGTACCTTGGGGAAAACATATCTACTACAATCTCTCTATAAAAGTAGGGGAAAATGTAAAGTGTTTATATAATTGTTTCATAGTTAACTTTTTTTTAAAGGTAGATATTTTTCTTCAACCATATGAGAAAAAAAACCTTAAAATTCAGGGGCCTTGATGGTGAAAATGTCAATGTGCTCTGGGAAAATTAACCTGTTCCCTTTTTATATGGTCTCTTTACTTGCCACTTTTTCAATAGAGTCAGTCCTTAGAACCACTTCAACTTCTGGGTTGATTCAAGTGTAACACATAAAAAAAGAGAAAAATAATGACAACAACAGAAACTCATTCTGAATATCTTTATATTATATATTATACATATTTTTCAAAGACTTCTTAACTCCTGGGGGTTCTCAAAATTTATAAACATATAAGCAAATGAAATATATTGGGATTACTGATGTAACATTTAGAAGAGAGTCCTATGATTCTTATTCCTTGATCCCTGGTTTGAGTGCAACTTCTTGTCCTGCTAGTGGACTTTATATTCATAGGCAGTAATACTATAAAAGTGCTGAATCTGAGATAAGGAGCCCAAGTTACCATACATCCTGCCACTCTCAACCACAGATGACAAGACAAAGCCCTAGGCAAGGAACAAGGGACTGATCTAGGCTTTGTAGGACATGAAACATTTTACAATTTTGTGGGTATTTATCATATGTAAATACAAGATTAGAAACAAATGGATATGTTTTGAATGACAAAAATATCAAAACAATTACACATTTTAAAAGCTGACTAATTTCTTGGGGCCACTGGGTGGCTCAGTGGGTGAAGCCTCAGACTTCGATTCAGGGCATGATCTCACAGTTCATGGGTCTAGCCCCTTGGCGGGGTCTGTGCTGACAGCTCAGAGCCTGGAGCCTCCCTGATAACGCTCTGTGTCTCTTTCTCAAAAATAAACAAACATTAAAATTTTTTAATAAAAAAATAAATAAAGCCAACTCATTTCTCAATTGCAACAAAATACATTGTCCTTAGAACCCATTATGAAGCACCTCCCTGGGTATGGAAGGGTATGGAACAGTGCTGTGTAAGTGAGGGACCCAAAAGTTAAGGTTCACTGTTTCCCAGTCCCTAGGAGGGATGCTAAAGCTACATCTTTAAAACATTTTTGTAATGTTTATTTATCTTTGAGACAGAGAGAGAGAACTAACAAGGGAGGGGCAGAGAGACAGGGAAACACAGAATCTGAAGCAGACTCCAGGCTCCAAGCTGTCAGCAAAGAGTCTGATGCGGGGTTCAAATGCACAAATCGTGAGATCATGACCTGAGCCAAAGTCCAACAATTAACTGACTGAGCCACCCAGGTGCCCCACTAAAACTACATCTTGATGGAACAATTTGGATCTATATGCTGTCAGAATTGAAAAGTTCCCTCTGTAAATTATGTTGTAGAGAAAACTAGTGGAGAGAATTAAAAGTTTAAGAAATAAGGTGAGGGTAACTTCTTAATGATTTAAGTGCGTTTAAATGCCAAATTGCAAGAATTGTATGATTCTTCACTTTTCTTGAAAGACTAAAATGCTTCACTTTACTTCATTTGGAAATGATGATTTATTTTTTCAGTGGGTCTATTTTTTTATTGCAAGGTTACACACAGCTCTATTTTCTTAATGTTTCTGCATAATGTATAAATCAAACAGGTGCACTTGATACATATTTTTGGAGGATTTTTTTTTTATTCTCTGATCTCAGGAGACATCACAAAGGGAAGCAGCTAGGTCTTTGAAATGTGCTGGTTTCATGGTTGTACGTTTAGGACAAAGAGAGTAGAGTCCGTGTTTTCTTTATAGGTTCACCAGTTAATAATTTTTATAATGCTAAGTTAACATTCTTCTAAAGGTTTCAAATAAAAACATGATTCAACAGAATTGCAAACAGGTAAATACACCTACTTCAAAGGTTTTTAGATTATTTCGCTCATTCTGAAATGAATTGTGAATCCATGCTCTATAAACCATCAGAAATAAAGAATTGGGGCACCTGGGTGCCTTAATAGGCTGAGTGTCTTACTCCTGATATGAGCTCAGGTCATAACTCACAATTGTGGGTTCGAGCCCTGCGTCAGGCTCTGTGTGGACAGCATGAAACCTGCTTGGGATTCTCTCTCTCTCTGGCTCTCTCTCTGTCTTTCTCAAAATGAAAACATAAACTTAAAAAAAAAAGGAAATAAAAAATTGTTCAAAAGACATTAAAGAAAAATTAGGCGTATGAAAGACAGCTGAAATGAGGAAACTTAGCAGCAAATTATTTGAGATTAATTATAAACAAATATGTTTACCAGTAAAAATGATACAATATTACTTGGTTAAATAGGTTTTCAAGGATCAGATTTTGTAGAGAGAGAAGTACTTCAAAAAAGATAAATATTATGTTCCAATTAAATCCAAAGCTTAAATTGTTTGTGTCTCATATTCTAAATATTACTGTCAAGTTTGGGTTATTTGTATTTTCTTAACCAACTCACTTTATACAACATCTTGAGTTACTGCTGATTACTTCTTTTTTTTTCCTTTTGACTACATCAGGTTCCAAATCATAAAATATTTAAAATCTTTTAAGAAAACCCTTTACTAATAATTTAATGAAAAGTTGAGTTCTATTGCTAATTCTCAATATTTATGGCAATAATGAAAAGTTGAGTTCTATTGCTAATTCTCAATATTTATGGCAAAAACTACTGCAGTTCAAACTAAAAAGAAATCAGAAAGGCTTCAGTCATAATTTACCCAGATTTACTTTTAATTAAAAGTCTAGACTTCCTGAGTAGTTTAAACTATTACCAAACTATTTCACTTCATCAGCAGAAAAGATGGTAAATGTGAGGCTGCATAAAATCTTCAGCCATGTTTTTCATTATGCAAATAATGCAGTTGCTCAGTTAATAAATAATAGCCTAAAGCGAGAGAATGTAAGTGAGAAAAGACCTATTTCTGATATCCATGGTTAAGTAGATAGTTAATCATAGAATCAAAAAGCTTGAAAGGACTTTAAGAGGCATTTTTTATTTGCCCAGTTTCTTCCAACAAGAAGTTTTTAAATTTCTCTTTTGAAATCTTTGAAATCACAGTTTTTTGCCTTTCCTCCAACATAAAGTGAATTATAGAAGCACAAGGGCCACCATAAGTTAGGGTCTCCTCAAAGAGTGAGGGGCATTGCACTATACATTAGTTTTCATTAAAGCAATCCTTAATGAAGTCTTTTTCCAGTACTTTCCAGATATTGAGAGAACTGACAAAAAAAAATAGAAGTTATTTTTTGTGACTTTGAAGAGCTTAAGTTCTCCTCAAGACAATATTGTCAGCAAAGGAAAAGACAAACATTCCTGACTCAAATAATTACAAAACTATATATTACAATTGAGTGTGTTTGTTCTAAGGCAATATTAAGTGTGCGGAGATATTGGAATGAAGTGAAATACATAAAGGTTTCCTTAAAAATTCCTTTTTCAATTGAAGTGAGAGCCACATTCTTCAGTATGCAGAATGAGTATATCAAGGACAGTTTTTCATTTGATTTCCTGTGTCACATTTTATTTTGGCATCAATAATTTTCTTGTGTATTCTTCCTGAATTCTCAATTACATTGCCAATCACTGGAAATAAATCTACTCTTATAATTCCTTTACATGATGCGAATCCTATGAATAATGCTGAGCACTACTAAAAAATCAATAAATGTATATTGATTGATTGACTAAATAAAAATTATTCCTGCAAAAGGAAAATTTAATTTTAATTAATAATTAATAAATTTAATACAGAATACATACTAAACAAATAAATTAAGTTTCATGGAAATTTCATTTTATGCAAGAAACATAGATCATAAAATGCTAAAAATTATCCCTGAACATAGTAATAAAGTATGAGAAAATGGTTTAAGAGTAAAATAGCAAATTAACTGTATTTGAATGAATTCGAGGCTACTCTTAAAAACTGATGAGTTGCTCTCATGTACCTTTTCAGGTAGTAGAAGACTTGACCCAAACATTGTAAGTCATTTGAGTGGAGAGGAGGAAGTAGCTAGTGTTATGTGGTGATTGAGACTGTTCTCCAAGGCAAACATTATACATACTCTGACTGCACCCACAGACTACACCATGGACAGTTGGGAAGTATCATGAAAGAAGCTTATGACTCTCGTACAGTAGGTGATGGTTTGAATCAGATACCTAGATCATTTTTATATAACTTTATTTCCTTGTCACTGTGGTTTTTTTTAACACAGAGGTTATAGTTGTTCTTTAATTCCCACACACCCTGTACACACAGTGAGAATGCGTTTACAGTTCTGCACCATTGAGAATCTATTCAGGAACCAGACTAGGAATTTAGGTCACTGCCAAAGCAAGCAAGAACTACATGGAGATGTTATATATCAGCTTAGAGACAGATCTGGGGACTGAAGGGAAGTTTTATAGATCAGGGTTACATTAGGCAATGCAAAAACTAGGAAAATATGCTTCTTAGCATGTGGTTAATTGTTGCCTTACTTTTATGTCTCTATCTTGAAGCCAGTGCTTCCCCAAGATTAATGTATACACTCTAGTGGAGTCTCAACATGATTTATTGTTGTACTAAGTGGATATTTTATAATTTCTAATTCTGTTCATTTTTATTTTAAAAAATAAATATTAGTGATACTAATATTTAATAGATGGATTCCCCTCCCACTTCCTTCTCAGTCTATATATCAAATTTTACAAATTTTTATGTAAATGAAGTATATCAGCAGGACAGAGTCAAAGTTCCATAATGCAGAAATTTTCATAATGAGGCCATCACTGCTTCAATGGCTTTCAACATATTATGATTTATAGGGGTTTGTGTCTGACAGTTTAAACTGATTTAGGGATTATATCTTCTAGTTTTAACTAACTTAGTTTCCACCAAAAGGAACAGAAGCTATGAAAGGTACTTACAAATAAATGTCAGGTTAAAGATAGTATTAATAACAACATAGCAAGAAGCAAAAAGTTGGCAACGGCTACACTACTACCACAATTACAAGTCCAGATAACCACATTAGGAGGTGAAAAGATGATTTAATCTCTATTCTCTAAAGTAAACATAGAATTTCAGGTAAGAGTATATTATGTCTTAAAATATTAACTAAATATTATGGAACCAATATGATTCTCGGTTCACTTATAAAAGCTAAGCATCAAAATAGGAGCTCAAACTCTATATCCTTCTCAGTTATTATTTAAAATCATGTAGTACTCAATCCAAACTTAATGATAAATATGAAAAGCCATCTTTCAGGGCATCTAGGTGGCCTGGTGAGTTAAGCATCCAACTCTTGACTTTGGCTCAGGTCATGATCTCACGGTTTCATTGAGTCTGAGCCCCATGTGGGGCTCTGTGCTGACTGCAAATCTTGCTTGGAATTCTCTCTTCTTTTTCTACCCTTCCCTGGCTCACGATCTCTCTGTCTTTCTCAAACTAAATAAATAAACTTAAAAATTATTTTAAAAAATGCAAGCCATCTTTAAGTTTCTTTCTTAATAATGCAAACAAAAACCTACATTATTGGTAAGTACTTTGTTTACTGCTCTATATAAAAGTGGATGAAACAGTAAATAAAAAATAATATGGTACAAATTAAAATAAACTTACCATTTAAAATAACATTGAAAGCATTGCTGGAGATTTGTAAAAATATGTTTTGCTATAAAGTCATAGGAAATTATAGGTGTTTAATTTTATGGCATTTTAATAATCAAATAAGAAATATAATAAAATATGTTACATTTTTATGAGCCACAAAAATGTACATGTATGAAAGACATAACAGAAGGTAACCAACACAAAACAGAGATGGATTTTAATCCAACCATATTAATAATCATATTAAATGTAAACAGTCTAAACTTATCAATCTAAACAAAAAGAATGTCAAACCAGATAAAAAAGCAAGTTCTGGAGGCTATGCACACGTGGGAGGAGGGAGCTTACAGGAAATAGCTGTACTTTCCACTCAAATTTGCTGTAAACTTAAAACTGCTCTAAAAAATAAAGTCAAAAAAGAAAAAAAATGGAAAGAAAAAGCAAGATCCAAACAGATATTGTATACAAGAAACCCAAACGAAATATAAAGGCATAGGTTGGTTAAAAGTGAAAGGCTGAAAAAAATATACCACACACACATTAATCAAAAGAAATTGGGAGTATTTATAACAATATCAAAGTAGACTTTGGGAAAAGGATTATTACCATGGTTAAAGAAGAACATTATATAATAATAAAGAAGATGAAACATTTCAAAATGTGTATGCAGTTAATAGAGATTCAAGGGGCATCTGGGTGGTTCAGTTAGTTAAGCGTCTGACTTCAGCTCAGGTCATGATCTCAGGGTTCATGAGTTCAAGCCCCTTGTCAGGCTCTATGCTGACAGCTCAGAGCCTGGAGCATGCTTAAGATTCTGTGTCTCCTTCTCTCTCTGCCTCTAACCCACTCGCTCTCTGTCTGTCTCTGTCTCTCTCAAAAATAAAAAACATCAAAAGAACAATAAAGATTAAAAATAAATAAAGCAAAACTGACAGAATTGAAAGGAGAAAGACAAGTCCACAATTATGACTACAGACTTCAACATTGTTACTTCAAAAATGTTTACAACAATTTTATATATAATCACCCAAAACTGGCAACTATCAAGATGTTTTTCAACAGATGAATGAATAAACAAATCTACGCAATGAAATAGTGATCAACAATAAAAATGAACTACTGAATCACACAACAACATTGCTCAATCTCAAATTCATTTTCTTAGTAAAAGAAGTTGGATCCAAAGACTACACATTCTACCTTTCCATTTATAAGACATTTTGAAAATGGCAAAATTTTAGGGGCAGAAAAAACATCAATAGTTGCCAGGTTTTGGGAGAGGAGGGAGAAAGATGCCACCGTGCGGCAGTAGGAAGAATATTTTTGGGGTGATAGAAATGTTCTGGATCTTGATTGTGGTTTTGGATACACTAATCTGTGCATTTATAAAGATTCATAGAACTATATACCACATGGTATGAATTCTCCTGTATGTAAATTAAAAAATGAATATAATAATATAAAATACAATGGATTAAGAATATTAGCTAAACATAACCTTTAAAAAAACTTTCCATCCATTCTACAATTAAGGGATTTTGCCATTAATTACCTATTGTACACACTTGCAATATTTCCCTATATTAAACAATGCTACCATGAGCACAACATTTAAATATCTCTTCTGTATATCTCTGTATCTGTATATCTGTATATCTCTAGAAATTCTTGAGGATAAATGCATAGAACTGTAATCTCTGGATTATGTTATATGTGTATAATATAGACAAGTAAATTCACAAAAACACTAAGATGAAGGCATACTTTATATTTTTCTTTCCAAATCACCAGAATACATGTGATTCTCATATTCAGTATACTGCCTTCACAAAATACATAGGCATATTTTCTAACAAATATGGATATTTTGAAAACTTCCAGTTTCATATTACTTCTACATCTCTGCTGAGAGATATCACAGAATCCACAGAAATTTATTAAAATATGGGATTAGAATTAAATATATCTGCAACCAATTCAAGATGCTATATTTGGGCTATGCTTTATATTTAAAAATAATGCTAACAGTGGTTTCTTTATGTCTTTGTTCTTTATTAATCTTAAAAAGTATAGGTAATTACTGTGATATGGGAGATAATGTTTCCTCTGTTTTATATATATTTTATTTCTGATTTATGTGATGCTAGAGCATTATATAGTATGATATGCATTACATTAGAAGTGACTTTAACATGCTTTTATATAAACTTCTTAATTTCAGACTATTCATGATAATACATATAGGTCTGGGCCATGGATGTCATCTGCTATATAATGTTCAATTGATAATGCCCTACATTTTATTTATTCATTTATCTATGGGTAGATTTGGTATATGTTTCCAAATTTTACTGTTTGTTTTAATGTTAATTCACTTATTTTGAGAGAGAGAGAGAGAGAGATTGAGAGAGAGAGAGAGTGCGCACATGTGAGTGGTGGCAGGGAGGAGAGAGAAAAGGAGAGAGAGAATCCCAAACAGGCTCCATGCTGTCAGTGCAGAAACTGATGGAAGGCTCCATCTCACAAACTGTGAGATCATAACCTGAGCGGAATCACGTCAGACACTTAACCGACTGAGCCACCTAGATACCCCCCAAATTTACTATTTTAAATAAGGCCACTAGGAGCACACATTTTACATTTCTCTTAGCTGTATTTACAGGAATTAATCAAAGCAATACACTTAGAATTTTAATTTCTAGATTATATCATAGGTATATTTTTAAAATACTCAAGGGGTGCCCTAATCGGTTAAGCATCCGACTTTGGCTCAGGTCATTATCTTGCGGTTCGTGGATTCAAGCCCCGCGCCAGGCTCTGTGCTGACAGCTTGGAGCCTGGAGCTTGCTTCAGATTCTGTGTCTCCATCTCTCTCTGCACCTCCCATGCTCTCTCTCTCTCTCTAAAATGAATAAATGTTAAAAAAAATTTTTTTAATAAATAAAGTACTCAAAATTTCTGATTTATTCTCTAATGTGACTAAGCATATTTAAAGGCTCATAAAATGTACATGGGATTTTGGACCTTCTAAATGTTCATTAACATTGAGAAATTATATTTGAGTTTTGCCACTCCAATGGGTATAAGATAATATAAAACCAAGATCCCTTGGAAATTAATTTGGAAGGCTATTGGGTGACAATCAACTGTTTCTGATACACCCTCTATTATTTTTTTATACAGTTTTATATATTTTTGTTAAATTTATTCCTAAATAACATGTAATTTTTGTTTACAGTCTGAATAGCACCTTTCTGTTCTTCCACATATTTTAATCAACCATTGTTATGTACGCATATTGTAAGTTGATCATTTTTCTTCATGTTTATTGAGGCTTAACTTACATGTAGTTCACAAATCTTACTTGATACCTTGATAATTTTATATCTATGAATATATAAATATTTGGACTTCAAGAAGAGAAGAGAACATGGAGCCTACCTTTTGCCCCTCTCACTATGTATTGTCACTGAAAATAATCATGTATTATTTTACCTGCTACTGAACAAAATAAAAATAGAATTGTATATAATATACTCCTTAGAACCTGGCTTCTTTCAATCTACATTGCATCAGTGAGATTGTTACATATTGTTATACGTAATAAATTCACCATTTATCATTCTGTTTTTTTTCCTCTTTTCTTTTTCCTGTCATTTTCTTTTCTTTCTTTTCTTTTCTTCCAGTGTAGTTAACATACAGTATTATATTAGTTTCAGATATACAATATAATGATTCAACATTTCCATATGTTAGTGTTCATCAATGTAAGTGTACTCTTATTCCTTTACTTATTTCACCCAATCTCTCACCTTTCTTCCCTCTGGTAACCATCTTTTATTTTAAACTATATATTTTTAAAGTTAAACTCATAAAATCAGAGGCTAAAAAGTGGTTTTCAGGATTTGAGGATTGGAGCAAATAGGGAGAATTTTCTAAAATGATATAAACTCCTAGTTATGACATGAATAAGGTCTAAGGATCTAATGTTAAACACATTGACTACAGTTTATAGCACTCTGTAACTGAAATTTGTAACTGGAGTAGAACTTAAATGTTCACATTAATAATAATAATGATAATAAAAATAACAAATAGATACGTATGTAAGGTGATGGATATGTTCATTAAATTGGTGGGTAGAATCCTTTCACAATGTATACATGTAGCAAATCACCATGATGCATACTTTAAATATCTTATGATTTCATTTGTCAATTATACCCTAATAAAGAGGAAAAAATTAAAAAATATAAAGGAATTATACCAATTCATATTCTGATCATGTGTAAAAAGTGCTTATTATCTAAACTATTATATTATTGTCTTTTTGTTTTCCCACTTGCACATTTGTATGTCATTGACATTTGATGGTACTGCTGTGATTCATATTTTTCCCTTACTTTTAAAAAATTTGATAGTCTTTCCAGGCCCTGGACAGTGTATGACCCCTTCTTAATATAGCATTATTCTCAGAAGCAGGAACATAACAAGCTTTCATAACATGCAAAAGACAGAAACCTAGACAAAATGACAAAGAAAGATCAAGGAGAAATCATAGCCAAGGACTTACTTAAACAGATAAAAGTGATATATCTGAACAAAACTTAGAACAACAGTCATAAAAATACTATCTGTGCTTGAAAGAAATGTAGAGGATACCAGAAAAACCCTGGCTGCAGAAATAAAAGACATAAAAACTAGTCAGGCCAAAATAAAAATGCTATAACTGAAATACAAAACTAACAGGATGTAATCACAATGAGGATGGAAGAAACAGAGGAACAGATAGGTGATAAAGAAGATAAAATTATGGAAAATAATAAAACTGAAAAGAAGGAAAGAAAACTACAGATCATGAATATAAACTTAGGGAATTTAGCAATTCAATAAAGTGAAATAATATCCATTTCAGAGGAGTCCAGAAGAATAAGAGCAGGAAAACGAGGCAGAAGGCTTATCTGAACAAATTATAGCTGATAATTTCCCTAATCTGGGGAAAGAAATAGGGATTCAAGTCCAAGAGGCATAGAGAATTCTCCTCAAAGTCAACAAAAACAGGTCAACACCAAGACATATCATAGTGAAACTTGCAAAATACAAAGATAAAAGGAGAATCCTGAAGGCAGCTAGAGATAAAAGGTCCTTAAATTACAAGGGTAGACACATAAGGTTAGCAGCAGACATGTTTCCCTTTGGCAGGCCAGAAGGGAGTGCATGATATATTCAATGTGTTAAATGTGAAAAATATGCAAGCAAGAATAATTGACCCAGCAAGGTTGTCATTCAGAACAAGAGAGATAAAGTGTTTCCAAGACAAGCAAATACTAAAGGGGTTTGTGAACATTAACCAGCTCTGCAAGAAATATTAAAAGGGACCCTTGGCAGGGAAAGAGAGACCTAACGCAATAAAGACTAGAAAGGAACAGAGACAATCTACAGAAACAGCAAGTGTGCAGGTAATACAATGGCACTAAATTCTTACCTATCAATAATTACTCTGAATGTAAATAGATTAAACGCTCCAATCAAAACACATAGGGTTTCACAATGGATATAAAAAAAAAGCAAACAAACAAGACCCATCGATATGCTGCTTAGAAGAGACTAATTTAAGACCCAAAGACATATACAGATTGAAAGTGAGGGAATGGAAAACAATTTATCATGCTAATGGTTATCAAAACAAAGTTGGAGTGTTCATACTTACATCAGACAAACTAGATTTTAAACCAAAGACTGTAATAAGTTAGAGATGAAGAACGGCACTCTGTCATAATAAATGGGTCTATGCAATAAGAAGATCTACCAATTGTAAATATTTATGCCTCCAATTTGGAAGAAGCCAAATATATAACTCAATTGATAATAAACTTAAAAAAACCTATTGATAATAATATCCCACTTACAGCAATTGGACAGATCGTCTAAGCAGAAGATCAATAAAGAAACAATGGCTTTGAATGACACATTGGGCCAGATGGACTTAACAGATATATTCAGAGCATTTCATCCTAAAGCAAGAGTATACACATTCTTCTCAAGTGCACAGAACATTCTCCAGAATCAATCACATACTGGGTCACAAATCAGGTCTCAACCAGTACAAAAAGACTGAGATCATACCAGGCATATTTTCAGGGAAAAAAAACGCTATGAAACTTGAAGTCAGCAACAAGAAAAACTTTGAAAGACCACAAATGCAAGGAAGTTAAAAAGCTTTCTACTAAAGAATAGATGAGTTAATCAGAAAATTAAAGAAGAAATTTAAAAAAATACATGAAGCAGATGAAAATGAAAACACTAAAGCCCAAAACCTTTGGGATGCAGCAAAGGTGGTAAGAAGAGGGAAGTATATAACAATACAGACGTTCTTCAAGAGGCAAGTCCCAAATATACAACCTAATCTTACACCTAAAGGAGCTGATAAAAGAACCGCAAATAAAGCCTAAAACCAGCAGTTGAAGGGAAATAATAAAGAGTAAAGCAGAAATAAATGATACAGATATAAAAACCAAAAAACACAGAAGAAAAGATCAATAAAACTAGTATCTTATTCTTTGAAAGAATTAATAAAATTGATAAACCCATAGCCAGACTTATTAAAAAGAAAAAAAAAAAGACCCAAATAAATTAAATCATGAATGAAAGAGGAAAGATCACAAACAACATCACGGAGCTGCAAACAATTATAAGAGAATATTATAAGCAATTATATGCCAACAAATTGAGCAATCTGGAAGAAATGGATAAATTCCTAGAAACATATAAACTACCAAAACCGAAACAGGAAGACATAAAAAATTTGAACAGACCCATAACTAGCAAAGAAATTTAATCAGTAACCAAAAATATCCCAACAAACAGAAGTCCAGGGTGAAACAGTTTTGCAGGGGAATGCTATCAAATATTTAAGGAAAAGGTAATGCTTATTCTTCTGAAACTGTTCCAGAAAATAGAAATGGAAGGACAACTTCCAAACTCATCCTATGAGGCCAGCATTACCTTGATTCCAAAACCAAAGACACCACTAAAAAGAATTACAGAGCAATATCCCTGGTGAACGCTGATGCAAAAATTCTTACTGAGGTACTAGCAAATAAAATCCAGCAGTACATTAAAAGAATGAATCACCATGATCAAGTGGGATTCCTTCCTGGGCTGCAGGCCTGGTTCAATATCCACAAATCAATCAATGTGATACACCACATTAATAAAAGAAAGGATAAGAACTATTTGATCTTTTCAATAGTTAGAGTAAAAGCATTTGACAAAATACAGCATCCTTTCCTCAAAAAATAGGGATAGAAGGAACATACCTCGACTTTATAAAGGCCACATATGAAAGACTCACAGTTAATATCCTAAATGGAGAAAAAATGAGAGTTTTTCTCCTAAAATCAGGCACATATTAGGGATGCCCACTCTCACCACTGTTGTTCAACATAGTACTAGAAGTCCTAGCCTCAGCAGTGAGACAACAAAGGGAAATAAAAGGCATCCAAATAGACAAGGAAGATGTCAAACTGTCACTTTTCTCAAATGATGTGATACTATGTGTAGAAAACCTAAAGACTCCATCAAAAAATTGCTAGAACTGAAACATGAATTCAGCAAAGTCATGGGATATAAAATAAATATACAGAGATCTGTTGCATTTATATACACCAATAATGAAGCAGCAGAAATAGAAATCAAGGAATTGATCCCATGTACAACTGTACCAAAAACTTTAAGATGCCTAGGAATAAAATTAACCAAACAGATAAAAGATCTGTACTCTGAAACTATAGAACACTTGTGAAATAAACTGAAGAAGACACAAATAAATGGCAAAACATTCCATGTCTATGGATTAGAGAAAAAATGTTGTTAAAATGTCTATACTACCCAAAAAAAACTACAGACTGAATGCAATCCCTATCAAAATAATATCAGCATTCTTCACAGATCTAGAACAAACAATTCTAAAATTTGTAGACTTAAAAAACTCTGAGTAGCCAAAGTAATGGCGAAAAAGAAAAGCAAGCCAGGAGGCATCACAATTCCAGATTTCAAACTGTATTACAAAGCTTCAATCATCAAGACACTATGGTACTGGAACAAAAACAGATACACAGATCAGTGAAACAGAATACAGAACCCAGAAATGGACCCACAACTATAAGGTCAACTAATCTTCAACAAAGCAGGAAAGAATATCCCATGGAAAAAAGACAGTCTCTTCAACAAATAGTGTTGGGAAAACTGGACAGCAACATTCAAAACAATGAAACTCGACCACTGTCTTACAACTATAGACAAAAATAAATTAAAAATGGATGAAAGACCTAAATGAGAGACCAGATACTGTTAAAGTCCTAGAGGAGAATACAGGCATCAACCTCTTTGACCTCAGCCATAGCAACCTCTTATTAGATACATCTCCAGAGGCAGGGAAACAAAATCACAAATGAACTATTGGGACTTCATCAACATAAAAAGTTTCTGCACAGAAAAGGAAACAATCAACAAAAATAAAAAGCAACCTCCGGAATGGGTTATTTGCATTTGACATAAGGAGGACAGAAGATATTTGCAAATGACATAATAAAGGGTTAGTATCCAAAATCTATAAAGACCTTATCAAACTCAATGCCCGAAAACCAAATAATCCAGTTAAAAATAGGTAGACGACATGAACAGACATTTCTCTACTCTAAAAAATTGCTAAGTTTTTAGTAGTTTGTGGACAGTTTTTAATCATAAAGAGCTATTAAATTCTATTGAATGTTTCTGCCTACTTTATTCTACAAATGTAATGAATTATTTCAATAGATTTTTTATATGTTATATCATACCTGCATTTGTGAAATATATCTCCCTTAGTTGTTATGCATTATCCTTTATGCGGTTTAAGTGTTTTGTGCCTTTATTCACAAAAGTCTTTTACCTATGATTTTCCTTTCTGTAATGTCCTTATTTGCTGTTTAAATTAATGCTATAATGCCATCATAAATATACTGGTAGTTGACATCTTTCTATATATGTTCTCTAGAAAGAATTTGTATAAGATCAGTATTTTTGTTTGATAGGTATAGTTCTAATAATTTTTCTATTTCTTCTATATATAATTTGGTAAGTTGTACGTTACAAGAAACTGTTTATTTTACCTAAATTGTCCTTTTTTGGAAAAAACATGTTTTGGGCATTATGTTAATTGAAATGAACCATACAGAAAGATAAATACTGAATGATCTCACTTACATATGCAATCTAAAAAAAGAAAAGAAAAAAAAGTTGAACTCAGAAGTAGGAGTATGAAATGAGGTGAGAGAAATGGGCAGATAATTTAATGGTCTAAGAGTACAAACTTACTCGTAAGATGAACACATTTGGGGGATCTAATGTATATTATACAATGTGATGATTACAGTTAATATGGTCTTATATATTTGAAATTTGCAATGATTAAGTCTTAAGTGTCCTCAGCACAAACACACTTACAGGTAACTATTTGAGATGATTGGTGAGTTAACTAACTTAACAGTGGTAATTATTTTACAATATGTATGTCAAGCCATCATGTTGTACATTCTAAATATGTACAAATTTATTTGTTTACCTCAGTATTTCTGGGACAGAGAAATTTAAAAATGTATCTCAACTTTTAAACATGTGGGAATCTGCAATGATGTATTCTTTTTTCATTTCTGATATCAGTAATTTGTTTTATCTTTTTTCTTGATTTGTCTTGAAATGGGTTTATGAATTTATTAATTTTATCACAGAAATAATGTTTACCTAGGATGATTTTTACAGAAAAAATATTTTTATCCTTTCTAATTTCCACTTTTATGTTTATTATTTCTTTCCTTCTATTTCTTGGAGATTAATTTATAATCTTTCTAGTTTTAAAATTGAAATACTGTCATTGATTTTTCAGCCCTTTCTACTGAAAGTTACTTATAGTTGTAAATTACTTTCTAAGCACATTAAACTGGCATGATACAATTTTGATATGTTTTATTGTCATTATCATTCAGTGAAAATATATTCTAATTTTCTTTTTTATTCTAATTTTTATTTTACTTCTTCATTGACTCAGTTATTCAGAAGAGTGTTACATACTCTCCAAACAGTTGAGGGTTTAGTAATTTTCATTTTCTGACTGAATTCTAGGATATATTCTGTGTGATTTCAATCTTTAAAATTTGTTGAACCTTTTTTTTAAGTTTATTTTTTTATTTTGAGAGAGAGTGTGAGTGGGGTAGAGGCAGAGAGAGAGAGAGAGAGAGAGAGAGAGAGAGAGAGAGAGAGAGAGAAAGAGTCCCAAGCAGGTTCTGCATTGTCAGCACAGAGCTGGATATGGGACTCGATCTCACAAACTGCAAGATCATGACCTGGGCTGAAAGCAAGAGTCAGATGTTTAACCAACTGAGCCACCCAGGTTCCTCAAAATTTGTTGAATCTTTATGGCTCATTAGATGACCAGTTTTGGTAAATGTTCCAGGTAGCATTAAAAATAATATGAATTCTGCAAGTATTGGGTTTAGTGTTCCTTATATTTAAATTAGGTTAAATTTCTTAAACATATTTTCCAAACCATCAATATCCTATTCTTTCATGTCTGTGTGTCCTAGTAGAATCTGAGGAAGTTATTGTAAAACCTCCAACGATTTTTGTGAGTGTTAATTTACCTGTAGGTCTTTCAGTTTTTGTTACTCATATAAATATTTTAGATTGATATTTTGTCTTAATATATTGATTGCTTCTCACATTATAAACAATCCTTTTCATTTCTGATAATGCTTGCATTAAAGACTACCAGATTTTTAAAATAAACACTAGCATGATATATCATTTTATATTCTTTCTTTTCAGTTTTTCTCCATCCTCATATTGACAATATGGCTCTTATTGGTAGTGTAGATTTTTTTTAACATGTCCATCAACTTTTTTCTTTTACATGGATATTTGTTACATTTCCATTTAATGTTATTACAAATATTGCTGCTATTCTATTCTCCCAGCCTCTATCTAAACTTAAATACCATTAGATATATCCACCAATTCCATATGCATGACTTATTTTCTGTTTTAACAACATTAAATCCATCAACTTGCTATTTATATTCTAGTTGTTCCATTTTTTATCTATTTCCTTTACTTTACCATTCCTTGTTTTGGTTTTGGTTAATCATTTATTACTGTTATTTGTTTCTCCTTTCTGAGGCTGTTAGTCAATATCTTTCTTTGTACTTTTCATTTAAAGATTATACGATTCATATTGAATGGATTACAGACTACCTTATATTCATAGTGTTGCATTTACCTAGACAATGCTGTACTTCCCCCCACATATCTTTACCTGTTCATGTAGATTTGATATTTTATTGTTATATATCCCAATTAGATGACATATTTAGAAAAACATCAAATTTTATATTTACCCTCATATTTACCCTTTTTATATGTGTATGTATGTGTTTTCTTGCATAACCATGGTTTTATATGTAGTTTTATTCTGCCTGAATACCCTCAAGATTTTTTGTTTTTTGTTTTAGCACAGGACTTTTGTCTCTGAATTCAAGTTTTGTTTGAATTAGAAATCTGTTTACCTTTATTTTTAAAAGATGGTTTAGCTGATTATAAAATTATGTGTTCACAATTACTTATTTCAGCACTTTCAAGAAGTGATTGGCTTTGGTTTCCAAATTTTTGTTGAAAAGTAAGATTTTAGTTTTATTACTGCTTTTTATAGATTTTGTGCATTCCTATCCCCATCCATGGCTGTTCTGAAAATTTTTGGGTTTCAATAATTTCTCAGCTAGTTTTCTTTTGACCATTGCTGTTATTCTCTTCTCCAGGCACTGTCTAAACTAAAATACAATTAAATTAGATTTGTCCACCATGTTGCATATGAATCACTTATTTTCTGCTTTACCTATTTCAATTATGTTATTTTTCATTTTTGGAATTTCCATTTGATTCTTTGTTTTGTTTTGTTTTGTTTTTTATATACATATATTTCAATTTCTGTTAAAATTATATCTTATTTCTTCAATTTCTTCAAACAGATTGATCCAATATTTGGATCTCCTGTTTGTTTCTATTTTCTAATTTTTCCTCTTGATATTCTTTAGTGTTTTGCTCTGTTATTTTTATCATGATTCACATCTCTGTGTTTCTCATTTTCTTCTAAAGTCATAGTTTCCTTGATAACCTCAAACATCAACTTCTGTGTCCCCAGGACAGATAGGGTGAGAGAGGTTCTGCCCTATACTTTTGGCAAAAGCCCTAATACATAAAATGGAAGATGAATATAAAGCAATTTTATATTGTTTCATAAATTAATGAAAACATATCTTATATTTTACTATAGGCTTCTCATAGATATCTTGTATTAGTTAGATCTGTTATCAATTTTGTAAGCATTTACTACATAATAGATCATTTGATTTAATTTTTTTCTGCTTCTATTGACATAATTATTTGCTTTTTTTCTTTCTTATCAAGGAGAATCACACATTGTATGTTTCTAATTCTAAACTACCCTACCATTTCTAAAGTTAATCCTACCTTTCACTATTATTATTTTGTTGCTGTGTTTATATAGTTCACCAATTTTAATAGTCTCATATGCTATGTAGGATTTTAGCATTTCATATTTGAAATTAAGACCACCCCACAATTTTCTTTGTTTCTAACTTTGTCTAATTTTTGTATCAAGATTTTGTTAGCAAAATAAGGGGAAGGATTTATTATATTTTGTTTGTAAGGAAAGATAATTTTTTCCACATTGCTTATTAAAAGTCAAGTGTATATCATTGAGGGCTTTTATGGAGAATATTTTTGATGATTTTATTTTCCTTAATGATAATTTTCAGTTTTCAATATCCGTTTGTCAATTTACATACTTTTTTGGTATGTCTATAACATGTAAGTTTCCAAAATTGCTAAGCATAATATTAATTTACACTTTAAAAATACCCTGCATTGTTTTCCCTTTTTTAATTATTTTAATGTATAACTCTGTAGATTCTTTTTTTTTCTTTGTCAGCCTTTCCCAGCAATCTAGTTCTCAAATAATTTGTTTTGTACTGTCGGTGATTTCTATGTCTTTAAACTATTTTCTGTATCCTTACTCAGTTTTCTTCCTCATGTATATCTAGATATATATCTAAAATATATTGTGAGAAACATATTTTATAAATTCACTCGTGACTTTGGATTTATCATTTTGGCTTACAGTTCTCTGAAGTCCTATTACACAAATCTTGATGCTATTTTACTATGTATTAGGTCATGATTATTATATATTTATATTCACTGTCTTATTATCATTAAATATACCAATCTTTGATTTACTGTTTTATTTTCTGATGGCAAATTTTATTTTTAATTCTAATTTTAATTTTTTATTTAACTCCAAGTTAGTTAACATGTAGTGTAATAAAAGTTTTAGGATTAGAATTTAGTGATTTATTACTTACATACAATACCCAGTGCTCATTCCAACAAGTGCCTTCCTTAATGTCCATCACTCTTTAGCTCATCACCCCACCTAACATCCAGCAACCCTCAGTTTATGCTTTATTGCTTTAATTTTGCCTTCTAATCTTCTGATACTAATAATATTATATTAATCTTATTTTAGTAGTTTTACACTCTTATTTCAACCTTTCTATCATTATATTTTAAGTATGTTTCTTCCAAGAAGCCAACAGATAGATATTTTGAATAAGATCCTGTGTTTACTGATGAGAGAATTTAAAGAATTTAAATTTATTGGCTTCTCTTACATGTTCAGAAGTTCTACAACCTTATACTGTACCTTCAATTTAAAATAATTTTCTTTGTTAATATAGGATAATTAACTTTGTTACATTTCTTTTCTTAATAATGTTGGATTCGTTGATTTATTAATTTATCGTCCATCACTTTGGATGCTCAGCATTTTATTCCTATTCTTTAGTTAATATTTATTTACATGCACATTATGACTCACAAAACGTCCTTTGTGTTTTTCTACATTTTCAGCCAGCTTTGTAGTTAGATTGGAGCCATTTGAAAGCAATAGTTGATGAATGGTGACAAATAATTAGTTTCCTCTAAGATGAAGCAATTAAAGGCCAGTGTACTTTCCCTGATGCAGTAACATTGTACAGCATATGAAGACCTAGACTGAAGAGGTAGGAGAACTGCCTGACTCCCATTAGACTTTGCACACATTAGAAATAAATTCTCATTCTTAAGCCACTAATACTACTGTGTTTGTCTGTAGCAGCATTTAACAGAAGTTATTCTGACTAAAACAAATATCTTTATATTTTGCCAGCGAAGTGTAAGTGTAATCATTATATCTGTCTTTTTCCTAATACTACAAAAAACCCTGGACTTTTCTTTAAAAGCCCCTCACTTATTCCACATTTTTAAAATTCCATGTTTTTATAATTCAATTTTACAATTTTATGTTCAGCATATTATTATATTATATATTATAATTATGTATTAATCATTTTTATTTTTTGAATTTTCAAAAAAATTTTTAGCATTTCTTCAATTTTGAGAGACAGCGAGAGACAGAGCACAAGCGGTGGTGAGGCATAAAGAGAGGGAGACTTGGAATCCGAACTAGGTCCAGGCTTTTGAGCTATCAGCACAGATCCCTATGTGGGGCTCAAACTCACAAACCGTGAGGTCATGACCTGAGCCGAAGTTAGATTCTTAACCAACTGAGCCACCCAGGTGGCCCTAAATTTTCTTTAATTTTTGAAGCCTAATACTTATTTAAAAATTCTTCTATACGTTTTAAAATCTTCTTTGCTCACTATTACTGACTTGATATCAATACTACCTGCTGACTTTATTTTTCCTGTTGCTAATTAAAACTTTTAGCAGTTCTTTCAGTATTACTTAGTGGAATTTAAACTGCTTTTCCTCATGTATTTTAAAATATCTTGTCTATTGGATGAGTTAATTCATACAAAATGTTTATACAATTCTAAAGTGGATTTTCTGTTTTCTCATCTTTTCTGCATCTCCAAATGCCCAGAGTTGTAGAGGTTTCTGTATAGGACAGTTTTGAGGTTTCCTTGGCCAGCGTCCCATAGAATTCACTGGTTTCAGATCATTTTTCGATTTCAAAATGATTTCGATCATTTTATTGGTTTCCTGCTCATTCTGCCCACTATTTTTGTATTACAGCTATTTGGCACAGCTCCCATTCACAGCACTGGCCACGGATTGTGATTTCCAAAGGCTGAGTGTGTTCATTCATATACCAGGGCAACTTGATGATTTCTGTGCTGAATTATCAAGTTCTGTGTATGTGTTTTTCACAGTTCTGAGTTTTAGGCAAGGGTAACAGTTCTATGTTTTAGGCCAGGTCCCCTGTAAGGATGAGGCTTAGCCTTTGCCCCTGTTAAACCAGTCTTTAAGACCTATACCCTTTCCCTCCTGGGCCAATCCTACTTCCTCATTGTTTATTGCAACTGATGGTTTCCCTCGAAAGGACTTGCACTCAACATTACGTGTTCCTTGTTTGTCTTTTTTTTTAATCTAGCATTTTAATGTTTTTGAAATATAAAGGGGAGTTCTTCATAAGAAATTAAATATCACTATAATGTTTCTAGCATCAGTTCTCAAATTAAAAAACTAACATGAGTTGAACTCATTTCTTAATGAGTTCTTAATACTGCAAGCTTTAGTAGCCTAAAATGCTATTGTTTCTACTATCCCAGACCTCTCCAGTGCCCTAAAAAAGAGGACAGTATTTAATTATATACAAGCAGCATTTATTATAGCTGCTTTCCAATTTTCCGTATAGAAACAATGGCATTAACACTAGGATATTTCCAAATAAAGTTTCATTTAAAGTCAAGTTACCAATTCTATGTGAGAATTTGAGATTTACTCTTCAAGAAACAGACACACAAAAATGGGGACCTACTGCACACATGTTACTTCACTGTTATTCCCAGGCTCCCTGTAGCTTAGTCTGCTACATTTTGTTTTTATTTTTTTTT
>CM053576.1:66213545-66273265 GCA_028646485.1 Cryptoprocta ferox | reverse complement strand
GAGAGAGAGAGAGAGAGAGAGAGTCCCAAGCAGGCACTGCACTGTCAGCACAGAGCCTGAGGCTTGATTTCACAAACTGCAGGATCATGACCTGAGCTGAAATCAAGAGTTGGACGCTTAACACAGCCACCCAGGCGCTCCTAGTTTATTTATTTTTAAATAGTTATTTTAATAATACAGTAGGAATCTGTGAAATAGCTACCAAAACATATGGTATGACCTTGAAAATAACATACACTTAGTTACTCTTGTAAATGTGACAAGTGAAGAATTGTCTCATGTTTAAATATTTTCACTTCTCTGACTACTACTTTTCTCATAAGACTGTTTTCTTAACAGTTTAAAGTTCTTCTCTTATGAATTGGCTGTTCTTGTGCTTTACCTGTTTTCCCACTGAGATGTTGTCTTTGTATTACTTATTTGTAAAAATTCTTACATATGACTAAATAATAATCTCTTTAAGAATATCTCCTTTTTTTTTTATCTTGTAACTTTATTTACAATGTCTTATGTTACAGATATATTTTATTTCAGTGGAGTTACACTAATTATGGCAGAATGATGCTAGCTATTCACACAAACTATTTTATCTTCTTCCTACATTTTATAGTGTCTCCTGTAGTTAAGTGTAGGAATGTGACTGAATTCTAGCCAATATTTATATGCTCCAAAGCCAGACCTCCCATCAAAATGTCCCATATGTGATCTTCTCTGTTAGTTTTCCCTTACAGTTGGGCCAAAATGGAGACCATCCATAGTGTGGCCTTGGAGGCCTCATGAGTTGGAATGCAACTATAAGGTGAAAGAAGCCTGAGACCCTGAATCTTCAATCTCTTGGAACAATAACAGTGGATTGTTAGCTTGAGCAAGAAATGTTCCTTTTTAAATAGTACCAGTCAATTATTTTGTAGGAAAGTTTACACTTTATGATACACAATTCTATGGGATTTGACAAATGCATAGAGTTATATTTCCAGCACTACAGTCATTATACACAAAATTTTATCATTCAAAACCTTCCCTCATATCTCTCCTTTGTAGGTAGGAATTCCTCTTGTTCTCCTCTGCTAATCAATAAATTGTTTTGCCTTTTCCATAATGCCATATAAATGGAATTGTACAACATGCAATATGTTGGATCTCATTTCTTTTACTAAGAAGAATGTATTTAAGTTTCATTCATGTTGGATCATGAATGTTTGACCCGTTTAATACCAAGTAGTATTCCCATATATAGATGCACCACTGTTTATTCACCATTTGAAAGGTGTTTCACTTGTTTCAAGACTTGGTGATTAAGAATAAAACTGCTACAAACATTTGTGTGTATTTTTTGAAAACATAAATTTTTATTTCTTATGAAATTGATGAACCACTGACTTTATAAAAACCACCAAACAGTGCTTGCATCCGTTTTTATTTCCACCAGTAAAGCTTTAGAGTTCTAGTTACTTCACATTCTTGTAAGTATATGGTATTAGCCATTCTAGTATGTGTGGAGATGCATATCTTTATGGTTTTATTTTCCATTTTCCTAATGACTAATGCTGTTGAGCTTCTTTTCATGGGCTTCTCTGCCATCTGTTTATTTCTTTGGAGTAATACTTGTTTTGATCTTTTGCCCATTTATGTGTTCTGACCTAATTGTACACATTCCTTTTTCCCAGTTCCTGGCTATTATTTTGGGTGGGTGAAGAATTCAGCTTAGAAAGTCATTTTCTCTTAGCTTTTTAAAGATATTTTCCCATTTTTTTATTGCATTAATTTTCCTAATGAAAATTTTCTTCTGATGCTAATCTATTTTTTATTCTTTGAAGAGTTGTTTTTTTGGTAATCTCTGGAATATTTTTGGATTCTCCATTTATTATAGACATTCTCAAATGTTATTGCTTCTTGAGTGGTATGTATATGTGCATGATCCTTCAGGACACTTAGTGGAACTTTCAATATGGGAGGTGCTCATGTAATTTTTCCATTTCTTTTCTTTCTTTCTTTTCTTCTTTCTTTTCTTCTGTATTTTTCTTTCTTTCTTTCTTTCTTTCTTTCTTTCTTTCTTTCTTTCTTTCTTTCTTCTTTCTTTTTTTTTCAAAGTTTTTTTTCCCACCTACTAGAACTCTTTAATGCTTTCGTATAGATATGGAACTTCTGGATATGGTCTCCATGTTCCTTGATTTTT
Source organism: Cryptoprocta ferox (assembly GCA_028646485.1). Classification (NCBI taxonomy): domain Eukaryota; kingdom Metazoa; phylum Chordata; class Mammalia; order Carnivora; family Eupleridae; genus Cryptoprocta; species Cryptoprocta ferox. The sequence continues at coordinate 66,271,089 of CM053576.1, read as the reverse complement.
CTATTGTACTTAACATGTTACATGATTTGGTACTCTGAGATCTTTTTAAATTTATCTTCTAGTGTATTTGCATTATATTCCATTCTGATACCCTTTCACACATATATTTTCCTTCAAGACGCATATTTGTGTTTCTTTGACCTTAATTTTCTAAGTACCTTCATCATCTGTTTGAGTTCTTTCATATTTTAGAAAATTGAACTGGCTTTTATACCTGATAGAGGAATTGACTGAGAATAATATTCTTACTTCATACATTTTCCCTTAGAAATTTGTGGACTTTTATCCATGAAATCAGAATTCCAGTTATACCATGTTCTTTTTATAACTAAATTTCAACAACAATATGTCCACTTCAAATTGACCTAAAATACTTAAGTATAATGTCACATATTCGAGAATAAATTGCAAAAGACAGAACATCGGAGCAACTTCTGGGGCTCCATGTGTTTGTTACAGTAAGTCAATTCTTTCTCTATCCTTAAAACACATTCTAGGCTTATCTTAATGATACTACTTTCTTAGAGAGAGAGAGAGAGCGAGAGCGAGAGAGAGAGAGAGAGAGAGAGAGAGAATTTTATCTGCATCTCCATAAGTTACCTAGAGAGAACAATGCAGGGAGAGGGAAATTACAATTCCAAAAAGATAAGGGAGTTGAACAAGGTGGTTTTTGGCCAACAACGTATCTATAAATAGGGAAAATGCCAGCAAGATCTATTTGGTGTTAGAGAGGGAGCCTCAGGTAATTAAGATAAATGTGAAAATGAGACTAAATTAGAAAACTGGAAAAAAATGTAGAGCATTAAATCTGAAATCCCAGGGCATGCTGCCCTGGAATAAGCAGAAGTTTGATAGAAAATGTAATTTCAGCAAAACTGCTTAGTGAAAAGAAAGCTTTAAATGTGATGGATTCTCTTTAAAGAGAAAGTGATGAGATACATGAGAGGTAGTATATTGTAGGGGTTCAGAGTTTGGACATTGTTGCCAGGAACTGGGCCATCAGTGCATGAATCCCAGCTTTTTGAATTACTAGCATCTCTGTGCCTTGGGCTCCTTGTATATAAATAGTGATAATATTCACCACTTCCCATTATGAGTTTTTGTGAAGATTAAATTTGTTAATGCATATGAACACTTACAGAAATGTCATAATAACTTTTAAATATCAGGCATTATAATACAGTATATATTTAGAAAATCATTAACATTTCTAGGTAACAGAGCAATATGTTGATGATTAACTTTTGTTAATTTCTTTTTAAAAATTTTTTAATGTTTTTAGTTTATTTTTGAGAGAGAGAAACAGTGTGAGCAGGGGAAGAGCAGAGAGAGAGGGAGACACAGAATCTGAACCAGTCTCCAAGCTCTGAGCTGTCAGCACAGAGCCGATGAGGGGCTTAACTCACAAACCATGAGATCATGACCTGAGCTAAAGTCTGACGCCTGAACGACTGAGCCACCCAGTCACCCCTTTTGTTAAAATAATTCTATGTTTTAAGCATGTGCCTAAGCTAATTTAATCCTTAAATAAACCTGTGAATTAAAAGCTATTATTATTCCTTTGTTGGGGTAAGGAATCTGAGCTTTTGGATAGATGAGTGTTTTTCCCAAGTTAATGAACATGAAAGGTCCAAAAACTGGGAGATTGGCTGGATCCAGACCTTTAGCACTTGCCACTATGTTAGGACGTTGTAATTATGCAATTGTTAGTTACTTGTCTAGGATCTCAAAGAAGATGAATAGTTACTGATTTGACATTAACTGAGGATTGTATCTTTTAGTTTATAAAATACTATGCATTCATAACTGACAATTGAGTTTTAACAGTCCTCTTTTCAGAGAGATTGAAAGACAAAGATTTTTGCTCTTGGAGAGGCATAGTGGGGCTAAATAGAGGGAAAAGAGGAGATTCCATCTTGAAAGTAGAGTTCAATATCACATCAAAAATTTCCCAGAAAGATTATGACATTTGACTTCCAAACCTATTTAGAGTTTAGTATTGTAAATAAAGGACAAGAAGGAAGATAATATGCTCATAAGCAAGTTACCAATCTCTGAAAATAAACCAGACATAATTTAAAGAATGTAAGATCTGTGCTGGCATTCTTGAAGTGTTCTTTAAATGAGAAAATTCCATCCCTCACATATTATATGCATCAGTGCAGACTCTTTATAAGACAAAGATTATGATCAACTTGTAGCATGAGAAATAACAGAAACAAGAATACAGCAATAGTAGCAAGGACATGTACTAATGGAAATGTTTTCCATTAGTAACTAATGGTGGAAATGTTTTCATGTATGCTTCTCTGTGCTATTTATATTTTGATATCTCTTATGAAGGCAAATAGCATTTAATTGTAATAAACACATGCACAAACACTCACATAATGTAGTCTTCTGCCCACATGGAGTTTACTCCCTCTTCATTTATCACATATCTTTGTATGATGAGACCTAATTATCATATAGTGTACCTTATACTGACTTTTGGGATCTCTCCCTTTTTCTTTCTTAAATGTGGATTGAATCTTCTTCCTTTTCAATATATGTATGTGTGTATATTAAGTATGTATATATGGCATTTAATTATAAATTAAATAATGCACAAGAACACAAGATGTAGAATAAAATAATTTTCTACAACTACATCATCGCCAATCCTGAAGCCTTGAACTCTCCAATCTTAGCAGTATGGTAGGCATCTTTCTTTTTCCATGCTAAAGCATATTTATTATACACATGTTATATACATATAAATGTATATGCACACACATATGTACAACATTTGAAAGCAGAATCATAATTAATAGTGATATATATTTCTATATATCTACCACATTTGCTTTAATAACAACATTTTCACAATACAGATGAATCATAATTTGTTCAACCACTGCCCTTTTGATGTACTCATTTCTATCATATTACTGCATTAAAAATGTTGGTACATGTATTAGTGTTTATTCTGCAGTCATCCTTTCTTAAAATACACATTGATATTGATTGATTCTCTAATGCACAAGTACACACTAGATTTATTATGTCATTTTCTTTATGTGATAATGTACCATTAGCACAGATTTACTCCTGTGGAATAATGAATAAGGGTGCAGTTGTGGGGCACCTGGGAGGCTCAGTTGGTTGAGCATCTAACTCTTGATTTTGGCTCAGGTCATGATCTCACTGTTCTGTTCATGGGTTCAAGCCTCACATCAGGATTCATGCTGGCAATGTGGAGCCTATTTGGGATTTTCTCTCTTCTCTCTGCCCCTCCCCTGCTCATTCTCTCTCTCTCTCTCTCTCAAAAAAAAAAAAATAAGGGTGCAGTTGTCTGTGTGCAGAGTAGAGGAGAGAGGCAGTCTCAAAGGCCAAATCCATTAATTATAAAATAATCCCCAGGCAGATTTGTACATTTGTGTATATATCTATATAAAAATAGACATATACATATATAGATAGATATTTGATTCAGAGTTATTTTAAAGTTTGTATTAAAATTCCAATTAGTTACCATGCATGTAATGTTAGTGTCAGGTGTACAAAATAGTGATTCAACATTTTCATACAACAGCCAGTGCTCATTACAACAAGTGCATTCCTTAATCCTTACCACCTATTTAACCCATTCTCCCACCCACCTCCCCCTAACCCCTAACCCTAACCCTAACCCTAACCCTAAACCTAACCCTCAATGAACCATCTGGAGAGCTCTCTAAACTGCAGCATACCAGGCACATACTCTCACGCTGGCCCTAACTCTAACCCTAGCCATAGAAATGATTCAGAGTTGAAGTGGAGATTGGTAATTGTTTAAATTACACTTTAGATATTGACTCTGAATTTCATAAATTTGTGTAAAGTTGAATGAAATGTAATAAATTATATATTATTTATTATAAAATGGATAAATTTGTATTCTATTATAATCATACTTGTTTTAATAGACTCTGTTCTCCAAAATAGAAGCCTAGAATATAACAGTTGTATTAATCCTGTATAATATGAAAACCAGAGGTAGACATTCCAGCATGATACAGCAGCAGTTTAGAGATCCAGCGTGGGAACCTAAGCTCCTTTTACTTTCTTGCTGTGTGTCTTTTAATGTGCAGCTTCTGTCTCTATGGTCATAATATGGCTACTCTGAGGTATTGCTCCCTTGTACTAGGCAGGAAGGAGAGGAAACTACAAAGAGTGAAATGAGGATGCCAGTAAATCTATTATTTTCAATGCTTTCCCAGAAGAACTAAATCATAATTTCTCTCTATATCCCACTAGAAATCATTGTTATATGGCTCCTCTCTGTGAATGATTTTGGGGAGGTGTATTAATCTGGGCATATTGCCATTAGTAATTACAAAAGAATAAATGGATATGAAGAAGACCTGCAAGCTATGTTTACCACAAGGATATGTGTGTGTGTGTGTGTGTGTGTGTGTGTGTGTGTGTGTGTAGTGTATTGCTTGTATATATTGGTGATAAGTATGAAAGCCAAATCCGGGTATGATGCAACTTTATAAACACAGGTGCTTGATGAAGATGTATTAATTTATTTAGGGATTTATTATGTCTAATAGAGCTTTACTTTTTGGGGGGAGGAGTTAAAAATAATATATTGACTTTTGTATTAAGGCACAGTATTTCTAAATACTCAAATGCTGAAATGTTCTTATACTTACTCTCCTCATTATGAAAAATGTATACAGAACTGAAGAGCCATGAAATGTATCCATTCCCATGACATAGCCTGTAATGGAAAATTGTCCAAGCCTAGCCTAGCCTTAAGATTTTAATCTTGTGATCCTCTTCATATGTCATACTGTAGTGCATGGACTATATCCAGCACATTTGATTTAAAACTATTTCCTGAAAAATAAATTGTCTTGTTAAGCTTACTAACCAGCTTTATTCAGCAGACACATTTTTCTCTTCCCAAAATGTCACTATTCCTTCCTTCTTACCACAGCAAAAGATAATATTTATAATTCACAGCATTGATAAAGAATTTCTTAGGTAGTTATTCACTGAATGTACATGCTCAGAAAGAAATGTGAACATCTGGGAAATTATCTGGATAATTAAGAAAAATAAAATAGCTTTCCTTAATGGTCAAGGGTAATAGGCCATTTTGGCTTCAGTTAACTGAGAATGATAAATGACAGAATATGGAAACACATTATTTGAGAATACTATATCTATACCCATATATAAACGTATCTATAACTAGATATAACTATATTTTTTAAACTATAGGGCCAGAGTTTGCAAAGTAGCTTAATTTTATAATTAAAAAGTAAGTAAGCTTAATTTTATGGGTTATGTATACAATTCTAAAATTGGCTAATTTCCCTAATTGACTTTTAAACTTTTTTTATTTTATGGAAATTTTCAAATTAAAAAGATAGAGTAGTGTAATATCCCATCACTCATATTGAACAGTTGACAAGTCATAGTCAAGCCTGATTCATCTGTACCCCATCCACTCTCTCTTCTTATATATTGTATAATCATTTTATTTGTAAATATTTCATCATGTATCTGTAAAAGAAGGCCAGTCTTTGAAAAACATGTCAATATTACTATTATAATATCTAAATATCATATTAATCTGATAGTATCCAGAAATATGTAGTTAGTGTTCAAATTTCTAGCTGTCATTTTTGTTTTATTACAAACAGATTGTTTTGTTTGAGTCAAGATCAAAATGAGGTCCATACATGTATATTTGTTGGTGGATCCTACAAACCTCTTCTTGTAGAAAAAACAGGGGAGTTTACTTTGAGTTTTCTCTGATTATACCCTTTTTATGATTTTTGTCATGCTCCTCTGACCCCTCACCCTCTATATTTCCTCTAATGCAATTGCTGGAATTAGAAGTTTAGTTACATTTAGGACCTAGCTTTTGACAGTCTCATTTATGGGTGGTGTTGGTTCTGTTCTTCTAATTCTAATTTTAAATGTTTATTTGTTGTGTGGATTGTAATAGATGGCCTTCACAGGTGTCTGTTTATTTTTGCTATAAAGTACAGTCACTTTTCTACAATATTAACATGAAATCAAGGAATTATTTTTCTCATTGAACATTCTTGTGACTGTGCTTTTTCAAAATGGCAGAAACAAAGGAAAATACCACTAGTGTTAGTGTGTATGCCTTCCCAGGAGTTTTTTGGATATCGTATCAGACAAAAGTAAAGATAACAGCAATAGCTAAAAATGTTGACATAGGTAATCTCATTTAATCTTCACAATTTATATATGAGAGATGTGTTATTTTACAGAGGATGAGACTGAGGGTCACAGTGGTTAAATATCTTGCCTAAGAACACACAGCAGTGGGACAGAAGTTTTCATTCATATAGTCTGACTTTTCGGTGTCTGCTTTTAACCATCAGACTATATTGTCTTGAAGACTAATTATTCTGCCTGGTGGTAATCTTCATAAACATGGTTTTAGTATTTCTGGAGAATGCAAGCCATATTCAAATATATAAATACAAATGAAACCAATTTGATGCAAATAATGGTGCTATAATGCCTTTGCTTGTATTGGGAGAAATGTGGGAGTCTATGATATAGAAATTATAAAATGATTGTTATAAAGAGGAGAATGTATTTATTCTATATGAAATGCACTGCTAAAAATATATTCTTACAAGTTGGACACTAGAAAATCTTTAACCTTCTCCAAATCAGGTGGCATAAGTTAAAAAAACACTTTGAGTGAGATTTCACTACCATGTGAATCATTCCAGTTTGGGCATCTCTAACTTAGTATGTTTTTAAAATTTGGTATTGATCTTGATCTTCATATAACCTACTTATTATTACAATGAATTGTCACAGTGAAAATGGACAGTACTTCTACCCATATTCATTGAATCAAACTTCTCTTCTAAACATCAGCTCTTCAAGTATCTTAAGGCATCTGGTACACAAAAGCTTCTCTGCATACAATAGCATTTCATTCTTTCAACTTACTCATATGACAGTTTTTTTTTTTAAATTGGGCTTAAATTGTTATTTCCTGACATTCCTATCTAAATCAGTTTCCTCTGAAATTTATTCTTAGAACACATATTGCAATTTCTAATTATATTGTTATTTGATTTACTGTCTAATACCCATCTATCTATGCTGTATGTTCCATGATGACAGCAGACCCTCTATCTTCTTGTTTTACCACTGAATTCCAAGGGCCTAAGATAGAATCTTCTAAAAATAATTCAAGGCAGGAAGGTAAATTAAATATATATATAAATAAATAATTTATTTTCCTGATTTCTGTCCCCCCTGCCCCATTCAGGCTGTCTGATGGGTCAGCTTGTTTCTTAGAACTTTTGAAAAGCTTACACATCAACAGTAATCATTAACATAAAGTGAAAAAATTTTTCAGGTATAATTTAACCCATGTAAGATTCAGTGAACTATTCACTCCTGTGTTATGTACAGTGACATTAATGTCAATTACCTGGGCACACAGTGTATTTTCAACCTTTCTTAGTTCTTCCATCTAACAGGTATAAAACATTTCATTTTGTTATTTTGTTTGATAATTTCAACTAAGAGTATTCTTAGCATATTGATTCTGTCACTCAGTGTACTCACTATCATTCAGATATTTTTACTTTTGGAAATTAAGCAGACAGTTGTTCCTTTTAATTCAATTTCTTGATTAAAACATTTTTAATAATGTGGAATGAGAGATTAAAATAGAAAGATTTGAGCCTGGATACTTTGAGATTTCTTTGCAAATTAGAGACAATATTATTTTTGGTATCATTATTCAGTTAGCTAAAAAATATCTGCAAAAGTCTGTTGCCACCCACCCATTGTGCTCTTAGTCTCTTTTCTTCAAGGGTAACATGACTTTGTTAAATGTCTTGTTAAGATCACAGTCAACCTTTTGCAGAATCTTTCTGTGTTCTAACAATATTAGTAAGTTTTTAAAAATGGCAATGTGCTGAAATAGACCCTGTATATTCTTATTTAATCCATGTGTGAAAGAGAACATCAAAGTTTTATATGAATTTAAATATCAGTGTTTTGCTATTATCAACAGCTAAACTGATGATAGTAGCGATAATCTACTTACAGATTCATGATGACGATGAAGGTAATAATAATAATTAGTATTAGTAATATGTTGAAGAGAATATTTTCTTTAATCAGAGAGCAACAAAATATGGAATTATAAGGGGCATAATATATATGGATATATTTGTGAAAGGAAAAGAGTGAGTAAATGTGAGGCTCATTAACACAAATTTGGTGATGAACATTGCCTGGAGACTACTTTATCAAACCTGTCTTTTCTATGCTGTCCATCCATTCTAGAGACATTCCTACAACTTATGAGAGTAATTAGATATTAACTAAGATATCAGTCCCTCTTTGGTTTTCCCATAAAGCAGAGAATAATACAGATAATTTCTGAGTTATTACTTTATTAAGGCTTATAAGCCCAAGGAGCAGCAATGAAGGACCTGGGGAATGAATCAGGGAAGGAGGGAAAGGAAATACACAAAGACAGTTTATTGCTCATTCTCATGGGACTGGCCCCTAATAAGCCGTATGAATTTCCATGGCAGCAGTCAGGGTAGGGGGGGAGGGAGGGGTTGAAGAAGTAAATAATTTTTTCACCAGCTCACAACACTTCAAGTGGGTGAATGGTTCCTTTATTTGTTTAGAAGGAAGCACGTGGATGGGGAGCAAGAAGCTCTGCCTGGTCAAGATTCAGGGTGCCAGTAAGTAAAATATGCTTAAAAGTACTTAAAACCAATGGAAAGCTGGCTGCTGAAGTAGCAGCTAGAACAAGAAATAGGCAATGCTAAGAGGATCTGAAATACCTGATTCAGTTACCAAAGAATAACATTTCATGGTTTTTCTCTGTCATTAAACAAAATTCACTTTAACAAACATTTTGTATATGCATACAGTGTGGTAGACATTGTGTAAATAGAAGGGATGTGGATGTAAAAGTAACGAAATCTCTACCTACAAAGAACCACAGTATAGTGAGGGGAAGAGTAAACAATTAACAGCATATTAATATATCTGACTAAAATGCCAATAAGATGTAAAATAGATAAAAAATTATTTTGGATTCAGGGATGGAAATTTGGGATAAGTTTTACAGAAGGAAATGTGCTGATCTGGCACTTGAAGTATGGTAAGATATCCCCAAAGGTGAGTTTCTGACCAATGTTACCAGTATGAATAAAGGCACTGAAGTTCCTGACCGTGATGGGTTTAGGAATTGATGTGTGGCTAAAAAAGTGAGGAAAAGAAGATAGAACTAGAGGATAGGATCACTGAAACATAAAACTGTGCCTCAGTATCCAGTAGAGTGCCAAGAATAAGGAGTATTTAGTAGGTATTTGTTGAACCACATACCCACACAAAAATGGATTTTGAGGTTGTGATTAGAAAAATTCTGGGTTAAGAAAATGAAGCAGGATTCCTTGTCATACTTTTCAGAGATTTTGATGCAAATTATGACTGATACTTAATATGTAGCATTTATTAAGATTATTTTAACATGAAACTTATTTTTTTGTGTCAAATATCTTGTGAGATTCTTGTTTTACTAGTATATTCTAGATGGTGGTGTGGACATATGTAGGGAAATGAAACTTTAATTGAATGTATATTACTATATCAAATAGTTTATTTTCAACAGTATCTTATTTAGGGAAAAGTTTGGGACAAAATTATAAAATCCCATGAGTAACAGTCCAAATAATTTGCTTTTTATCCATTCTCTCTTAGAAGCCAACAAAGGTTTGGAGACAGTATAAGATCAGGTTTTGTTTTATAAAGGTAAAAGTAATCCTGAAGTATGTGTGTGTGGGGGGGGGAGTGGAATGTGATTGGGATAGATTCTGAAAAGTTTCTTCACAGTTAGTCATATAACAAAGCACACTTAAAATCAAGTATTATTTGCAAGCAAAAGGATAGACTAATTTAGCACAGGTACTTTTGGGTAATATGTGAATTTCCCATGAAAACAGAATTTAATATGTCTTTCCTAGAACTATAAAGGTACCACCTCCATATTTCTGTGCATTTGACCATGTGAGTACCTTCTTATTCTCTGAGACTATCATGGGTAACTGAACTGGCTTCATTGTCAGAGTCAGATTTTCTTTATGCATCTTTTATTAAGCATGTACTCTTTGTCAGAAATGGTGTGCTACATACTCTAAAGGCTACAAAGATGTGTAAGACACCTATGGTCTCAAGAAAATTGGTCTGCAGATGGGATGGTTAAGTTAGTCCATAAAATGATGACAGCCATTATCATACAGCATATGATAAATGGCTGACATGATTTTTAGGGGCCATTACTGTTGTTATCATTGGTTGTGACCTTGGCCTCCAGGGAGATGGGTCTTGAGAGGCTCTGAGACAATCAGCAGCACAAATGTATCTATGTTTACAAAAATATGAAGCTGTTTGGAGATGGTGGAAGGTATATCGGTACAGAGATAAATATACCACTTTACATTATGCTATTCTATGTTAACCAGTAATCGTTTAATCTATACTATTTTTTTTCACCTCACACCACATAGTATCCTGACCCAGAAGGAGAACTGTACACACTCAGTAGTGTTCACAACGATTTCTTTGTAATTCTGTTGAGCCATGTTTTGATATTAGTACAGTCTTCTACTTTGCCACAAGTTTCTATCCCTGTGGTTCACAACCAGATCTGATCCATTCTCTTACTTGGTGCATTTGTGTATTGTCTGTTCATTACTTCAGTGTGAAGATGCATCTCATCACCTCAGGTAATAAACTCACTATTCAAGGTCCTGTCCCTTATATATACTCCAGTCCTTAACACCTGATTGACTTGACCAATTCTGGATCAGTTTTAGCTTCTTTATTTAACATTGAAAGTAGGAGTTAGGAATGGCCAAGAAACAGATGAAACCAGGGAAAGTAGAAAAGAGTTTATGTATCAGAGAGAACATGAAGAAAAATGGGAGGAGAAGATGAAAAATGGAAAGAATGAAGGAAGAAGGAAGGGAGAAGAAAACAAAAAAGGAAAAAACTCCCGGGGAATTAGAAAACTTTAAGATTCTTCTCTGTCAATACTGCAGAATGAGCGTATGACCCTAATCTGCTCTGTTTAGCTCTGTGGTAGTCAGTTCATGTTTCTGGAATGTAATCTACAGAGGTTGTACTGTTGACTTTCACTCATATGTATCTCTAGTTTTATGAATCACATATAAAGCCCTAGGATTTGTTCTCTAATGCACAGAAGTGAATCACATGAGTAGTTTATTACGTGCTAAAGAATCATCCAGGAAGCAATTTACCATATTTTCTTTATCTGTCTTGAAGGGCATATTTTATATAATTATATGGACACAGTAATAAAAAGCAACACTCAAGTAATTATCTGTCCAGTTGTAATTATATCTTAGGTCTACAGAAATATTTTGACAGCAACAGATTTATTAAATATATATCAACACAAGCCTTTCTCTCTAACGCGTGAAAGAAAGAGATTGGTTAGAAAAGAAATACATATCCGGCGATAGATTGTCTACTCACAATTTAGTTTACTGAACTTAACATGGTTTAACTACTAGTATGAAGATTTTAATTCCTCTTCAGAATTTCCATTCTCTTCTTCTTAAATGCAAATGCAGAAAATTTGCCATTTTAAATTTCCAACTACACTAAATCTATTTCTTCATATATTTAATGAAATTTAGTGGCATCGACTTCATCATTTAAACAATAAATATTAATATTTATCTTCCTTTCAAGGTTTCTGGGAATGTAGAATCTATTTAAATATAAGTGATTTGTCTTAATTATTATTGATTTGTGGAAAGGCAGCTCATCTTTTCCACTGGCAATGCAACTTATTGTATTTGTTAACACATACAGCAAGATGTAAATAATGTATACATGAAACATTTCAAAGAAATGAATAGCTAGTATCCTACCAAGCTTCAGCTTGTCAGAATTTGTGTCTAGAAGGGTTACAAATGTTAGCAATAAGAATGCTAACTGTTTTTTTGAGTCATCAGCAACACATTCTAGCAAAGGATCACAACCAACATATGAGCAAAGGATCAAAAGAGATGGATGATGAATGATCAAATTAAAATCTTTCCCATTTTTAGAGTAAAGATTTTCACTCTATGGTAAATTATCCATTTACTTCTTTTTTGCAAAATCCAGTGTGCTTAAGAAGTCTAAATGCACGTTTGCTAAACACTGCAAGCTCAGACAACGATGTTTTAGCTTCCCTCTTTTCCTAACACTTATGGTAAAAGAAGTAAATAAATATTAAATTCTTAGTAATAACCTCATGGATACTCTCTAGGATCAGTCATGAACTGATTTGAAAACACACACACACACACACACACACACACACACACACACAGTTTCCCATGTGTTCGACATGGGATTAAAATATATGGATGCCACAACAAAACCAGTCGTATACAAAGAGATGAAGAGCTTATTATGCAATGAGACCTCCTACACTTCTAAGCAAGAGGCAAGATTTGGTTACTAAAAATTCAGCTTTGTTGAGAGTAGACATACCTCTACTGAGACTCAGATTTCTGAAATACAAATTAGTATAGTGAATAAAAGGCTTTCCACTGATTCATGAGATTGTTTCAACTGCTTTAGTAAGCTCATTGAACATACTGACTCACTGATTTTATTTAACTAAAAATAATCAACATGGTATTATGATATAGAAATCAGCCTCCTAGCATACCTAACCTCCTGAAGGTCTTGTAACCTAGGAAAATATAGAAAAGCTACCATACGAGTTATTCTCAGAACTATTTTTATTGCATATACAAAATCAGAAGACTATTTAAAGGACAATGAATACAATATCTCAAGCTTATTTGAAAGAAATAGTTTTGAGACATTTTCATGTCAGTCACAGACACTTCTTCACTTGATGTTTATTACCAATGAAAGATTTCATCTTTTTTTTTTTTTTTAATGTTGTTGGGGTGCCTACGTGGCTCAGTCAGTAGAACGTCTGTCTCTTGATTTGGGCTCAGGTCAGGATTCCAGGGTTGTGTGATGGAACCCTGCATAAGGCTCTGCACTGAGCATGAAGCCTGCTTAAAATTCTCTCTCTCTCTGCCCCTCTCCCCAGCTCACACATTCACTCTCTCTCTAAAATGAAATTATAAAAAATTGTGGTAAAATACATATTATATAATATTTATTATCATAATCACTTACTCCGTAGTGTTAATTAAGTACATTTACGTTGTTTACTAATATCTCTTTGAGATATCTCAAAGAGAAGAGATATTAGTAACCAACATATCTCTTTGAGAAGTGCATTCAGATCTTTTTGGTATATATATAGAAGTGGGTTTACTGGATCATATGGTAATTCTATTTTTTTTTTGAGGAATTACCATACTGTTTTTCACAGTGACTGCATCATTTTACATTCCCACCAGGCAGTGCCCAAGGGTTTTTAAATTACTCCATCTCCTCACTGACACTTGTTATTTTCATTTGTTGTTATAGTTGTTGTTGTTGTTGTTTTGATAACAGCCATCCAAATGGGTGTGATAGATACCTCACTTTGGTGTTGATTTGCATTTACCTAATGATTTGTGATATTGAGCATCTTTTTATGGGCTTATTGATCATTTGTATTTCTTCTTTGGAGAAATTTCTGTTCAAGTCCTTTTCCCAGTTAAATACAATTTTTTTAGTGTTTTTTTTTTTTTTTGAGAGAGAGAGCGAGAGAGAGAGCGAGAGCAAGTGGGGGAAGGGCAGAGAGAGACACACCAAATCTGAAGCAGGCTCCAGGTTCTGAGCTGTCAACATAGAGCCCGACAGGAGACTCAAACTCACTAACCTTGAGATCATGACCTGAGCCATGTTTAACCAACTGAACCACCCAGGCTCCCCCTTTCCCTACTTTTTAATCAAATTGTTTGTTATTGTTTTGAGTTATATGAGTTCTTTATATTTTATGGACTTTAACCCTTTATCAGACATACAACTTGCAAATATTATAACTCTCATACCATGAGTTTACTTTTCACTCTGTTGATGTATTTTTTTGATGCATGCAAGTTTTAAAATTTGGCATAGTCCAATTATCTATTTTTGTTTTGGTTGCCTGTGCTTTTAGTGTCTTATCCTAGAAATCATTGCTAAATCCAATCTCACGAAGGTTTTCCCTATCTTTTTTTTAAGTGATATATTTTATTTCTTGGTAAAGTTTCTCTTAATTATTAAGTGACATACAAAAGATTGTATAAGGTCTTTATGAACAATTTACAGAATAATAATTAATTGTTCATTTGATCATTGCCACTTTAAGAAAGAGCTTTATAAACATTTATGACCTATCTTAAATGTGCACTCTGTATCCCATCCAATATGCCTTCCTCTGATTTAATACTAGTCTCATTCAGTTATGTGGTGAAAATACTTTTTTAAAATTTACAGATATTACCTCTTCATTGCATTTTTAAATTAAAATAAGATTTTTATTCTAATAGATTTGAGTTATCCATTTTTTTCTATCAGAGTATACATGTGTTATAGCTTGTTAAATGAATTCGTACTCTAAGGTCACAAAGATAGTTTTTCTATATTTTCCTTGAAAATATTTACAGGTGTTCTTTTATTCATTTGGGGGTCATGGGGTGGCTAAGTCAGTTAAGTGTCCAACTCTTGGTTTCAGCTCAGGTCATGATCTCATGGTTTGTGGGTTTGAGCCCCATATTGGGCTCTGTGCCAACAGTGCAAAGCCTGCTTGTAATATTCTCTCTCTCTCTCCCTCTCTCTGCTCCTCCCCTGACCCCCCCCCCACACTCTTTCTCTCTCTCTCTCTCTCCCTTTGTCTCAAAATAAATAAATAAAATTTAAAAAATTCTCTAAGTTTTTTTATTCATTTGGAATTTACTTTTATTTTTAAGTATAGTGTGAGAAAGATATGCATTTTAAGAGTTCCAGTATGAATAACCAAGTGTGCCTAGATTATTTATTTAATCTCTTCTCTGGAACGCCTTTGTCATGTACTGGATTTGAATATATGCACGTTTATTTCTTGCTGCTCTTTCTTGATTCACTATTATATTGTTTCTAATCCTCCAACAATGCATTGCTGTTTTAATTATTATACTTGCATAATATTTTTTTATGCAGAGTAATACTCCCAACTGAGTTCTATTCCTGGTACTTTGTACTTCTGTGAAAAATTTAAACTCAGTTTATCAGTGTAATGAAAAAAATCACTGTATTTTGAGTGTAATTTGGGGAAATTTGACAAATTAATTTCTGGAAAATGTGCATGTTTTACAATGTTGTCTTCCCAGACATTAACATGAAATGGCCATTACTATTTACCTAAATATCATTGGCCCCTGAGTCAAAAAGATAGTCTCCTTTAAACAATAAAAATAAATAATATTTTAATATTATATTAATATTTAATTTAATAAACGTATTTATAAAATATATAAAATAATATAATAAATAGAAAGCAAATGGCCTATCATCCAGAGTTGTATTGGATTTATTTAATGAACAGTAACAGATATTTTAACTGAAAAGAGAAACAAAACTATCCATTTTTGAAGATATAATTATGTTGTACAGTTGTGCTACATAGTGTTATTTAATCTTCACAATAACTTAAAAAGTATCTAATACAATGACCTGTAAAAGTTTCAGATGAAACTTCTGAGTGATAATATAATAAATAATATGTTCAGAGTCACTGAGTTACTAAGTGTGGTGCTTTATTTGAGTCAGGGACAGACTCTAAAGGCCATCATTTTTTTCAAAATTAAACCAGAAATTCTTTACAACCTTCAGATCAATAGAGTTAGGTATCCATTGGCTGTGGATAAATCAAAGTAAACGTCCAGTCTTTAACTTTTACTTTTGGTGTTTTATTGTTTATCAGTATGAATGTGACTTTTCTAGTTGTATGTTAATATTATTATGTTATATTAGTATAATAATATGTCATTTATTAACATTTTGACATGCTTTCTCTAATTGTATATTAAGTTGTTCCTTAAACTTAATGGACAGAAATAACATTTTAAGAAGCCAACAACACTTTGCGAAAATGATATGGCTTTGTGGATCACATTTACTTTTGACAGAAGAGAAGCAATTACGGAAGCAGTAGGTTTAGGAACATATGTAATACTTTGTGCTTTTTTCATGTTCATGATTTGATATTCTGTGTCAAAATAGTAAGCTGCACAGGAAGTCTGTTAGACAAGAAGTTTATTTTCTTTTATTTTTAGAAACCATCAGTATAATATATATAATACTACACATGTATAGTTCCATAATTAATTAGCCTTTTTTATCTGAATGATTACATTGTATAGTTCAGAAATTGGTTGATTTTTAGAGGTGAAAATTTCTCATCATCAAACTGATCTAGGGGATTTTAGCATCATTCATCAATCGACTGAATACCTTCATAGATACTTTTAACTGCAATATGAAAAGTTAGTGGATTGACCATTATGAAAGTAAGATTCATGAAAAATATTAAAGACTCAAGCACCAAAGTTTCAAGAATATTCACAATGCATGGGCTGTTATAGGATCATCATTATGTCAGTAACCTATGCTTTTTGCTTCACACACGTTTCAACTAGATTATTTAAAAAAACATTTGGTCTCATTTCTGAACTAAATGTATAGAATATTGCTGAATATCAATGGGTGCAGGGAGGGTGGAAGATGGGAAAAGCCAAGAAGAAACTTTTTCCTCTTATTTTTGGCTCCCAGCTGAATGTCACAGCTGCACTAAATGGCAGGTGAAGAGATAACATAGTTTTCATGCAAGACAAACTTTTTAGCTCATGAATCTTCTAAGATGGAATCTTGTAATTGAAATACACTTCAGATGTTACAGAATGGATGGAGATTTAATATTAACGAAAAAATTCCCCTGGATCTAAGTGTTCTTTAATAAACAGTTGCAAGGAAAGGCTTTCAAACATGTTCTACCATGGTTTTAGATTCTGGCATAGCCCTTGTTAAAAGAAGTAAACCTTGGAGCACTGTTCAGAGATGAGTGTTTAATGGTGAAATATGCTAGAAAAGGTAGGCATTGCTTCTATGTGTTTATGAATGGGAAAGTGGAGTGTTACTTTAAATTAAATAAAAGAATATATATTATATAGCTTAAGAGTTCTATACATCATGGTATAATGTGTATACATGTGTTTGTGTATGTATATATCATGACATATATAATTTTTTTTCTATCTTTTAAAATGTTAAACACGAACATAAAATATTTAGAAAGCACAGATAAATTGTATCAAAAATTATGCAAAAATTATTCCTCACACCTGAACATAAACACTATTGATGTTTTGATATCTTACAGTCACTTTTATACCTTTTGTCAGTTATTGATAAATCATAAGCCTATTAGAAGAGAGTTATTTGAATAAATAATTGTTGCATATATCGGGCCAGATAAATATCCAATAAAACTAAATAAGCTGATGCTTGCAAGTTGTGTTCTTACAAATTTGGTTCCATAGTGTCTGATGTCTTTCCTCCTTGTGAGAGTAGACTAATCAACCTGAAATTTGAGTGTCTTCTGGTTTATAAGAGTTCTGTAACTGTGCCCCTGTTTTTAGGAAAGGCTCCTGTCCATAGTTGTATATGTATGATCTCACCAATGGTAAACAGGATCAGAATGGGTAGGATTTTTCAAAATTGAGTAAGAGTTTCTTTTTCAATAATTTTAACACAAAATCTATAGGGAAAGAGAAAGAAAGAAGAAGAAAACAGTCTCCATGGCCCATACAAGTGTGTTATGAGCCCCTGTGTCTTGACTTACAGTTTAGGGAGGAGAAAAAGATGATCCCAAGAGGAAATTGAAGCAAACGAGTAAAGAGAAGTAGTGTGAGGGATGGAGAAAGGTATGATGCCATAATTTCTAGCAGCTCTCCAGCTTCAAAGCACAGGTAACCCAACCTTACACAAAATTTATAGTTTAAAGTGTGTAAGTAGGTTCTAATTATTTTTGTTTCATGCTTTCAAATATAGCTTAATATCCCCATAAAATCCATTTTCTGATGCTTCAACTATATTGGGATGTGGACACTTGACCCAGGTAAAATATCACTCTTGAGAACCATTTAAGTGATGCGCTCCCTAACAAACCCTGGTTGGAGGTGGGTAGGTGGGAAAGGCATCTTGATACTTTAATATCAGAATATCTGGCAAGTTATAATTTATCCTATATTTATTTATTATCATTTATGAACTAGCCTATTTTTTCTTTCATGACTTTATTTGTTAAATATAGGGTGATGTTCTATGATCTAGCCAAATTAGCCAAACCAATACCTGCTTCACTTCTGGACATCTGTTCATTTCTTTTTTTTAATAAACCTTACCTCTTTGCCTATTGCTGTCTAGCTAGTCTTGTGTGTATTTTGTTGTCCTTGACTACATCTTCATGAGCTTGATGATTAATACTTGCATTACTGGACAGTAAGCAAAGGGATATGTCACTAGCTGTATATGGAGCTGTTGGGGGGGGCAGCTCCTATAATTGCTTACCTTTTTTTCTCCTCCAAATTGTGAAATGTGAGTGACAAGTTTGGTCCATCAAATTATAAGCAGTTGAAGTTGATGTCAGAAAAGAGAAATGAGAGATAAAGTACTTTTCAAAGGCCAGCTTGCTATCCCATTTGAAGTAAAATTTAAAAGAGAAAAATATTAGAGCTTGCTTAAAAACACACACACACACAGCTGGACTTAAGGATGATTGAACTTGAAGAAGCAAAATTTTTCTTCAAAGAATGTGTTACTAATTTAAAAGCAATTCAACACATCTGAAAGAAGGAAGGTAGGAAAATTTAGTCGTGGCAAATGCAAAGCAAAAATGAGATGTTCTTGCATAATGTAGTAAAAATCCTTTTATAGAAAATCAGAAATTACCATTTTTGAAATAATATAGAAATGTCTCTAAAACTTGACAGCACTATCATTACCTCAGAAAAGCGTATAGAAACTTCCTGAGAATAATATTTAAAAACCATAAAGGAGAGACTTTTGAAACTTTGATGCTATTGTGTAGTAAGTTGTAGACAATTACAATGAACTATATGACACTTTCATATGCCCCGTCATGTCACCTTAAATTAAGATGTTTGACCTAGCAAATCTCTAATGATATTGGGAAGGCTAAATAACTATAAAAGAAAAAGTTGATGACTTTTTTCTTTTAGAACTTGGAAAGCCCTGTCATCTATCCGTTCATAACTTCTGATCCTTTATTATTAGCTCCTCATCATCTTTCTCTTTCCTTTGAGCAGCCTATAATCTCCGGTAATTTTGTTATCAACAATAACAAATAAATGCATTTATATCATAATTATTTAGGGGGAATATATAAAAGGCAAAGAAGTGAAACTGGGGCAATAGATGTAAGGATCTGTACTTTGTGCCTCTTGGTTGTGTTAAGACTGCTGGCCTTAAAACAAAAACAAAAATGGGCCCCTGGGTGGCTCAGTCGGTTAAGTGTCCGACTTCAGCTCAGGTCATGACCTCGTAGTTCGTGAGTTTGAGCCCCACATCAGGCTCTGTGCTGATAGCATGTCTCTCAAAAATAAATAAAACATAAAAGCAAAACAAAAAAAATGACGGTTGGCTTTTTTGCAATAGTTGCAACACAAATGAAAAAACTACATAATACTTTACTTAAAATGTAGGACTTTTTTCCCTTTGTATTTCACATCTAACCTTAGTGTAAATTTAGAGACAGACATCTGAAAGTCAGGAAGAGGAAGAAAAATACAGGGTGACCATGATTCCTTTGTGTTAGAATGTTTTGGGGCCATGGTTCTCAACCAGGGAGAGAAAGCATATTTCTCATCTTCTGAGATTTTCAAACTACATATGGTCTTCTTTATTTACCTTGCTTAAGGGCTAGTTAATGCATTTATTTATTTATGTATTTATGTCTGTCTGTCTGTATGTATGTATTTATTTAATGTAGTCTATTTATTTTTTGAGAGAGAGAGAGCAGGGAAGTGGCAAAAGAGAGGGAGAGGGAGAATCCCAAGCAGCCTCAGCACTATCATTGCAGAGCCTGATGCAGGGCTCGAGCTCATGAACTGTGAGATCAAGACCTGAGCTGAAATCAAGAGGAGGACGCTTAACCAACTGAGCCACCCAGGCACCCCAGGGCTATTTAATGCTTTTTTTATATGTTTTATTTTTGAGAGAGAGAGAGAGAGAGAGAGAGAGAGAGAGAAAACAGGAGAGGGTCAGAGAGAGAGGGAGATATAGAATCTAAAAACGGACTCCAGGCTCTAAGCTAGCTGTCAGCACCGAGCCTGAAGAGGGGCCGGAACCCACGAACCATGAGATCATGACCTGAGCCGAAGTCAGATTCTTAACTGACTAAGCCACCCAGGTGCCCCTATTTAATGCTTTTGAAAAGGAAACTTGAATGAATTCTCTAAGAGGGATACCTAATAAAGAGAGAGAGAGAAAGAGAGAGAGAGAGAGAGAGAAACCTAAAGGAAAATCCTTTTGTTCCTGTTTTGGCAGTTTAGAAACTCATAATAATTTAAAGTTTACCAATTCTGAAAATAAGATTTTAGATTTAATACTAATGTTTATCTTGTAAGTCCACATATGTTTTGTATAATAAGGTGAAGAAAATAAGCTTGGTAAATCTCTTAGGCAGTACATATGGAGTTCATTGTAGGCATACTTTTATTGTCTTTGCCTTGTAGAGCATTCAATAACTTACTGACCTCACCTTTAGTAACTGATCTGGTGGACAGTCAGAACGAAAATGTAAGCCAGTCGGTTATTTTTTATGTATTTGTTTTGTTAATGTGTGTGTTCGTTTGTGTATGTGTGTGTGTGTGTGTGTGCACATGCACACACGTGCACGCAAGTGCGAAGGGAAAACAAGAGAGAGCCTTGGATTATCAAAATAAGTGTGTATATTAGATGTTTCCCTTAAAATAGAAATCAGTGACAGGATGGCTATAGAAGATGTCGGCTCTGGATATAACAGAACATATATGAAAATAAGACCTAATAAAATGAAGAGTCATTTAAAATAATTGAGATTCATTTTTGCAAGAGTATTGGAGGAATTTCAAAATCAGGTTAATTTGGAAAAAAAAGTAGAAAGTTCACTAAAAAATGTAAGCTAGAGTAAGTCAATCATTTGTACTGAGCAAGAGAGACAAAGTATTGGGATTAGTGAACTGGAAGCTGGCTAACTAAGATATGAGGTAGTTTCAAACTTTTAAAAATTTATCTTAGAATTTAAGGTGTGATATATTGCATCACAAGACAATTACCAGTCATTATGCTAAATGTATGGAGTGTGTATTAACATAATATCCAAGTGATTTTTATTAGTCATTGTATATATGTAAACTGTGTGTGAGTCTCACATTTTGGAGGAAATTCCTATATGGAAGATGCTAACGATTAAAGTTAGAACTGCTTCATAAGAGGGAAAGGCGAATTTACATCCTTGAGAAAGGAGCTGATATTGAAAGATGTGTTCAAAGATGGCCATCAAACAAAAAGATGCAAATATTAGCTCTATATTTCAATTATTCTTTACCACACACAAAAATAAGGATTACTAGGACAGTGCAGGCTTATCTCATTTTCAAAAGTCTATCTAAATTGGGGGCTACAGGTCAAATAAAGACTCTTAGCATCAAGTAATTTTAATAAAATTCAGAAATAAATAAAATAAAATAAAGTAAAATAAAATAAAATAAAATAAAATTTACATCCAGCAAACTTGCATGTGACATGTTAGAGATGACTGAAGATATATAAACCTTCTTAGGAAGGATGTCACAATCAATTGATTTCTCTCAAAGACATTAATAAAAATAACAGGGATAAAAAATTCCATCTTTAGTGACAGCTGTTATTAAGTTTGGCAAGAATAACCAAAGGGAGTAAATGAGAGTGATGAATATGTAGCTATCCTGTTTCTTTCTCACTGACATTTTTTTCTGCAAAGTAGCAAAAAATAGTTGAATACAGCCACTAGAATTAGTCAGTCCTTGAAAAAAATGGTATGGATTTGGGAGGAAGAAAATTAGTGCCAGTATATACTTGACATAACCATGGTAACTTGACCCCAGGATTGTAGGATTTATTATATGATACTTTATTTTTGGTTTTTCTTGTTGCCAAGCCTATGATCAGCAGCATTGAATAAATACTGCTTGGTCTTCCAATGTATATTCCCATCCTGAGATAACCACAGAAGGAATAATTTCAGCAGTGGGTCAGGATGATGAAAACCAACAACTGAATATATACTTTCTCAATAAAAATAAGGATATTCAAAAAAACTTCTACTCTTTGAAGTGCAATAACAGGTATCAGATGATCATATTTCAGAAACTATACTTTATTATAATTAGTAACTAGTGAATAAAACATATCCTATATCTTGTGTCAGAAAACTGACATCCCCCAAAAGGTCAGGTGAAGGAAAAGAATTAGTGCTAAAATTCAATCCATGTATCCCACTAGCATAATCCCTGCTTTTCTCAAGAAGATGGCCTAAAGTCAGGAACTAAATCATTCAGTGACATAATTAATCTCACCCCTCCAAGGCCCTATAGCCAAGTTATGATGTGATGGATAATTACTTGGCTTGAGTTGTTTTTATGAAAACTTTGAGCTCTTAGTACTCCCTCATAACTAATGTCTCCCTTTACCTGTGTCAAGGGATCAGAAATAGTACAAAAGACAATTAGAAGCTGGAAATAGTAGTCTGCATATCCATTTGCAATGTTAAGAATAGGAAACATAGAGAGGCCCTTGTTCTCTTTCTCTTCATCTCTGTTATAAATAAAATATCTCTTAAAAATGGAGCTCCAAAGGTTCTTGGGTCTCTTTGGTCCAGAAACAGTGGATTCTGTGTAATTCTCAGGAAGAATTCTATAATCTTGTACCCCACCATTCTCTAAAGAAAATATAAAGAGCAAGAGACTTGCATAGACAGCATGAAGGTTTCAAACAAAATTAAAAACCAGAACTATTATACTATCCAGCAATCCCACTTCAGGGTATTTATCCAAAATGATTGAAATCAGGATCCTGAAGAGATCTCTTTCACTCTTATGTTTAATACAGCATTATTCACAATAGCCAAAATATGTGTGTAACCTGAATATCTATTGACAGTTGAATGGGTAAAGAAAATGTGGTATATGTGTACAGGGAATATTATTGGGCCTTAAAAAGGAAGAGGGTTCTGTCATATTCTACAACATGGATGAACCATGACGACTTTATGCTAAGTGAAATAAGGTAGTCATAGAAAAACAAATGCTACATAATTCCCCTTATATGAGGTATCTAAGATAGTCATATTTATAAAATCAAAGAGTGGAATGGTGATTATCTGGGGACTGGGAGCAGGAAAAAATGGAGAGTGACTGAAAAATAGGCACAAAGTTGCAGTTAAGAAATATGAATAAGCTCCCAGAATCTGCTTTACAACATTATACCTTTAGTCAACAATAATACATTGTACACTTAAAAGGTTTTAAGAAGATAGATCTCATGTTAAATGTTCTTACAAAAATAAATATATTAAAAAAAATCACAACCTAAAATGTACAAAAGAAAAATATATTTCAAGTAACAAAGAGAATTCAAAATTCAGAAAGAAAACAGGAAATAGACTTACAGGCCATTTTTCTGGAATAGGAGATACCTTTAACAATGCCTTTACTTATGTGAGAACATTGTGATAAAGGTACTAAGCTTTTTGATATATGGAATGATACCACTTGGTCAGTTTCATATTAGGGTCTAATTCATATGTGTATTCATTCATTGAACACTTATCTATGGTACTCCTTTTAGATACAAGATTCCAGGTATAAAAGTCAGCAAGTTAGGCAAAGTCTCTGCCTTCTGATGTTTATAGTCTAGTGGGAGAGAGGTCTAAACAGGTATTAGAAAAATAAAGAAAAATAATTACAGATGGCAAGAATTGCTATGCTGGCAACAAAACAATGTTTGCTGTCATAGAGAATAAAAGGAAGTAGAAAGCTAATTAGAATATGACATTTAGACAAAGTCTCTGAGGTGATGATATGTAAATTGATACCTGAAAGGTGAGATGGGTGAGTAGTGTCAAGTATATTTGAGAAGAATGGTTTTGACAGAGAAAACAATGTGCAGAATACCTGAGGCAGGAAACTATCCAATGTAGATAGAGGATAGTACAAAAAGGAAAATACAAGCTAGGTGAGGTTGGGTGATATGGGTTTTGTGGATGAATAACTTCTGATGCCATAGTCCTGCAATCAAAATTTGGGTTCTTATCTACTGATCTTCCAATGTAGCTCTTCCCTATGTATGCTAGCGCACAGCAGAGCATGGGTATTATTTTTGATTCCTCATCCTTGACATCTACTATCCATATATGGAACTCTTAAATTTCATTTTAAGAAATATCTGACACAAGGCTTTCTAATTTAGTCTTAAAAGTTCATAATTACTTTCAGTTTATAGTTAGATATGATATAACTTATTAGGCCAAATTAAAAGAATAGGATTTAAACAACAAAGCACAACTTACAGACATATATTTCTTATTTTTTTAAAAAATTCCATTGGTGGGTCATAGGCATCTAAAACTATGAGATGTCATGAAGAGAACAGCAACCTCTATTGTTGTCTACTTCTCTTTTCAGTTCTAATCAAAACAAAGGTTCAGTTACCTTTTTGACCAGGATCTGCCCCAAATGTCATTTGCTTCTGGGTACATTGGAGTTAGGAGGTTATATCATTAAAACTGCCTACAACTTTAGAACATCAAGGTGTAATATAAATCCAACAGCCTAGCCTGAACTTTCAATATATTCAGAGAATTGCAGGAAACTTAGTAGGGCCCCTATATTTTAGTACCAAAAAAATTAAAAAATTAAAACTATTAAACTAAAAGAACAATTGCTACAGGGATGGGGAGTATATGGAAACTCACTGTAACTTCCTTTAACTTGTTGTGAACCCCCCCCAGAAATCAAAAAAGGTTTTCAAGTTCTTTAACAGTTCTGTTGGGTTTTCACCACATGAAACAATGAATTCTTCCTGAAAAACTCATTATCTTTGTATCTTACTATTGATTCCAGCCAGTTGCTGTGTCTGTGATCTATCCCTAAATGAAGATTACTTGGTAATAAAGGTATGGCCAGTAGTTACAATGATTTAAGCAAAACCTTAAGACACCCTTATTTCACTCAGATAATGATTCAGTTCTTAGGGACTGAAATAGGAGACTAAGCCCATTCTTTCCCCCACTAATTCACGTACCCGTTTTGATAAATAATGGAAACTTAGAGAAGTAATGAGGAAACAATGCATGCATACTCAAATGGTAGTCTTAAAAAAAGACAGTCATTATTAACAAAATATTTTTTCAGACACAAGTTTTTTAAGATACAGATTTAAGGGGAGGAGGTGGGTGGGTAACAGACATTGATTGCTTTTTAGTGTTACTGTGTATTACTATGTATTGAGTGATCCCATACTCAGTGCCATTTGAAGATTGAGATTTCTTTTGAAATTATACATGAGGACACTAGAAAGTAATTAGTGGTTTCATTTATCTTTTCTTTTGATTTCCTCCTCTTTAGCTCTTCTCTTCAAATCAGCCTGAATTGCAGACAGGTTGACTGTGTTCTTGTTTCTGGCCTTATCCTCACCTCTAAAACAGTGCTCAAAGTTTCCTTTTTCAGTCTTTGAATAGTTTCTCTCTCTTACTTACTACTGCCTGACATTTCTCAAGAGGTTAAGGTTGGGACAAAACCCTCACACTTCTGGAATTTAGACCAACAGGGTGTTATATAGCTAACAGAGTAATGAGTGACTTGAAGTACAGAAGAAAGAGAAAACTATGGAACTTTTCAGGTATGTATTAGCTTTTTAAAATGTCTTATAAATTGCTATTCATTCATTCATGTTCTAACCAACCTTTCAGAGACAAATAACATTAGTAACTTTGTTCTTTTTCATAGAAAAAGTGGACTATTCCAGAGACTATTAGGATTTATTAATTCAACTCATCATTTTATTGAGAAACGTATCTTTTGAAAGTAGCTGACTGGATAAAATAAACAAATACTTTTCATTACTGAAGAGAAGGTATTCTTTACCTGCAGGGTGAAAGCAGTTACTTGTATGAATAAATAAAATCAAGAATCTTTCCATCAGTGTGAGACATTTGAGAGAAAACAGAATGTAGAAAAAGTAAGGCATTCATAGAAATAACATGTAATTAGTCAGATTCCAACATTGATTGTGATAGCTATGTAATTTATCCTAATTATGTGATCACTGAGAGGAGATTAGGAAAGTACAGTATTGGATAAGAGGGCAATAGGATAGACAAAAAACCAAGCTCAAGTAAGTTACAGTGTTTAGATGTGTTGAAACTCACTGTCTTCCTTAATAAAATCAAACTGAGGATACTCAGTGCAGCAAAGGAGAGAGGATCACCATATGGGAAAGACAGTTGAATCTAGCATTCCCAAACAAGATTTACTTCCCTCTGAGGCTCTGCCTTCTACTGCTTAAGACCCATGCGACCTTTAATGAGTTACTTAAGTTTTTTGTGCCCCAGGTTTCTTATTTTTTAATAAATTAACATCGTTGATAAAATTAAAGGAGATACAACTTAGAAGAATTCCCACAATATTTTAACTATGATTTTTAATGCTGTTGCTACAACACAGGCATGAGGAGGGACTCTTGTTCCTTTAGTGCTCCTCCTTAAGTGGTCACTTGAATATTTTTTCCAAACAATCTGTAACTGAGAGATGATAGAGTGGATCATTTAAGCGAAACTTTACTGAAGTCGCAGAAATAGCAGAGAAAACACTGAACTATTATACGCGATTAGATCTTTTGGCTTATTAAAGGGAGGTCTCATCTTCCATTTGGACTCCCCATATCTGGCTGCTGCTCATGAAAACATAGTGAAAATCTTCATAAGTTTATTTCTAAATAATCTTTAGAGGGATTTTAACTCCTCAAAATTCAGATGCAAAGATAGGGTTTACAAAACAGAGAATTTCCTGTTTATCTGTTTGATGTGTCTTTAATACAATTAAAATATTAAAAAAATAAAATTTCTGATTTCTCTTTAAAGACTTCTCGATTCCATAAATGACAAAGAAAATGTTTTCTCTCATTTCCAAGGGAGCTCACCATAACCTGTGGGTCAGGCTCTTACCCTATAGCTGCAGACAGGCACTGCTGTCAGGGTGCAACATGACGACATGGCACTTGTACAATGGGAGTTACCGTTACTGAATTCCTTTCACAGGACAGCAAAAGAGGGCCAATATTCCTATGGAGCAGGCTATTACAATGGGGAATTCTTGCAGAGCAACTAAAACTAATCAGGCAAAACCTTTTCCCTTACTGACAGGCTGAAATGTAAGGGTTGTCTAATATCCACCTCTCTGGACTAAGAGTGAACTCTCTGCTAAAATGCTTTATTATGACTTCAGCCATAAGTATAGCAAGTTTAATGAAAGTCAGTTTATTAGATATGCCAGTTAGTAACAGAGTCCAGATGGAAAGGCAAAATGTGCCAGGAAATTCTTCTAATGGATTGTGAACCAGGCCAGTTCCTCCTCGCCTTGAGGAAGACTGTGGTAAAATATTTTGGCTAAATAGAGGGCAGCAGGAGTCAAGCATTGTAGTCATAAGGCAGAGGGCTGTTGGAGAAAGGTTTTCTCAGGGTAGCTAAGAATAGAGAAAAGTCAGTGCAAAGCTCTAGTTCATAATCATTAATGATGTGAGAGACTGAAACTATGAACAGACAGATGGCAAAAGCTGAGAGAGCTAGACAAAACTTAAAAGACCAAACCTTTTAAACATTCCTGCCTCAGATATTTCTACAGATCAAAGAGTGGTCATGAATGTGGAATTAAACAAACAAACAAAGAAACAAAGAAACAAACAAACCTAGAGTTACAATAGAAAAGATACATTAGGACAAGAGTCACATACAGAAAAAAGAATCTCAAGTGTGGTTATTCTTTTAACTCGTATCTGTTCAGAAAATGAGGAAAAAGAATAACAAGAGAGGATGAAGCAGGAGACTGTTCTCTGGAGCTAAGAGTATTTATAGATAACCCTTTGGAGAACATAGTGGTAGAGTGGCAGGGTTAGAAAGTGGAAGTCCTTTTACTATGATGACATTCAAGAGAAACTGAGGGTGCTGCCAGCTGGCTAGCACTTAAGTACTGTAGTGAACTTAGGCATTCACCATTGAAAATGAGTAGTGGGCCTGCGTTAAAAAGATAACTCTGCTCTCTGTGTAATATATAAAAGGAGGTAATGAAATTAAATCCTTGCCCATTTTATCCAGATTGTGCTGGACTCAGCTATTTGCCTGGCTTTGGGCAATGACCCAGAAATTAAATGCTGTATCCACAGAGAATTAGAATTAAAACTCACCTGAGAAGTCTCTAGCCTGGAGTTCCATCCTCAGAAAGCATGGAATTGGTTAGACACACAGTGTCTACAATTGTTCATCTTCACTATTGGTTTTATACGATGTTTTCCCAGTCATTAAACTAAAATCTTTAAAATTTTTGAAATAAACTAAAAGCTAGACCATGATGAATTGTCTGTTCCAGCTTTGCCTCTACCTGGCTGTGTATCTGATAAAGTCTATTTCTCTTCCTTAAGGTCAGCCTTCTCCTTTTAAAAGAGGGCATTGGACTTAACATAACACATCTTCTCCCTTCTAAGACTGCATGGCTCTGTATGGGAGGCATGGTTAATGTTCACCTTATAAGTTTTTGTTTAAGCTTTTTCTTTTTTTTTCTTCCTAGACACTTGTTATTAGGCAGGACCATTGGACTTATTCTTGTCAGTGAGCTCTGAGTAGAGGTGATGTGGTTCATTTTTAGGCAGAAGTGTAGGGTGAGAACAGCATGGGATGTTCTTATTTTGCACAGTAAACATGATGGTTATACCTTTTACATGTTGCATTCTCAGATGGTGGAAGTTCTATTGGCCTAGGTCCCTGAGTGACTAAACAGAACGAAGTTTACCTACCAAGTAATTGAACATGTTGTATGAATGAGAAATGAATCTTTGCTATGAGGGGTCACTGAGATGTCAAGATTGTTACTACAGCATAATCTAGCCTGTCCTAAGTGTTAAAATTTCTTTAAAATTATTTCTAAACATAGCAGGTTGTCTGTCCCATTTTTTAATTTCTATGGTACACAGGCAGTCACATTCTTAATCATGCCTAGTGTCAGTTTGTAAAAGCAACTTATAATAGAGGTCACGTGATTTAAAACATATTATTTAAAATGTATTTTATAGGGAAATGGATTTATATAACTAGAAGAGATGTTTGAAAATGTTTATTCAGTAAATATCTCAAAAAGTATTTAATATTAAATATCTCATTTTACTTAAAAAGATAACATATGACCATTATAACCATAATATATAAGCATATAACCATAATAACATTATGGTCATTTAATAATCTTCTGTATGTGATTAGTATTAATTAGAGTTCAATTTCCATGATTTTCTAAAAACTAGTAAGGCATATTTCTGTGTTCTTGGAATATAGGTATGTTTTCACATGTGGGATTCCAAAACACCTTGAAATTTTTAAATGTTTTTTGCTAATTTTCTGTGGAGGATATTTTAGTACTTTTCCAAAGTTTATCTCTATTTTATTTGGGAAAAATAAAGGTACTACAATTATTCCCTCCTGAAGGTTTATGATACTTGACTTAGAAAAAATCAATAAGTGCGTTAAATACAGGAATGGAAATGGTGAGCCCCTTCAAGTCACTATATAATAAGAAAAATTTTCAAGATGAAAATAAAAATTATAAAGATAATATTGCATGTAAGTCACTCAATTTAAAATCTGGACATAGTAGGTGAATTTCCTTTCATCATATGATAAATCAATGGCAGAATTAAGACATCTTATATTTAGTAAATATTGCTCCATTCAACCCTAAAAACTGTTGTGTGACTATGTAGTCAAAAATTATTATTCCCTTTCTTCTATAGTTAGGATGATGTTGCTGACAGGTGGTAAGCCCAGGACAAAAATCATAGTCTTCCCTATTTTCTTCAGGCAAATTCCACTCACCCTTATGAGCTCAAGTTTTCCTTAACCTATTGCACCAGGTTAGATTCTCCAATTACTTTATAACAGTACTTTTCTTTCCTTGTACTTTTCATAAGTTGAAATCCCTTTTTATGATTATGTAGTAAGCACTACATGAATGAATCACACATTAAGTTAACCCATTGCTTTTTTCACCTGAAATTTGTTTTAGGTTTTTGTTTTGTTTTGTTTTGTTTTAGGTTGCTCAATCTGATGATAAAACTGAATTCTTTTCTGAAAAATATGTGGTTAAAATTCACTTATTTTCACTGTTTTTCTGAGTCAGAGATAGGAAAGAAGGTAGATATATCTTCAATATTATGTTAGAATGCAGTTTTCTTTTTCTAAGCTCTGTTCCCTCATAGTAGGCAATCAAAGTGGTTAATAAAATAGTAAATATGGAAAATAAATGTTTAGAGTCTATTTCTCTTCCTTTCTGTTTACATGCTTGTCATTGCCAACTCACATTAAAAACTGAATTGACATGTAATAAGCACTATATGTATATAAAATTTCTCAATATAGTTAAACATTGTTAAATATTTTAAGGTATTTCTGACATCAGGGAGCTCTGTGTCTCAAAAGCTTGTAAAAGATAGCATTGGGTGAAATTAAGCCTTTCTCTTTTTGTCATATAAAACTTGAAGTTTCAGAATTACTTTTATGGAAGGCAATATCACCAGTTTCCTTTCTCCACTCCTTATACTTCCAGGACTGCGGCTGCTTTGATTTTTATTTTACCCATATTTGATCCTGTCACTTACTTCCCTGTTTAAAAATCTTCCAGAACTATCCTGTGGCTACAGGGCAAGTCCAGACTTCCTAGTCTAGCACTTGTCATTCTGCAAAATGATGACAAATGTGTTTCCCAGTGACCTACTTATACTTCCCCTAAATCAAAGTCTGTGTTCCTCCCACCTCCTAAGTCTCTCTCTGCTCACATCATTCCCTTTTCCTTCTGTTCTTAGTTTGTCTTCATCCTACGTCATCGTACTTGATTTTCCATTTTATTCTACCTGAACTCAATCACTACCTGCTCAGAAACCCTTTCCTGTCTTTTTCCCCCATCTTTGGATGGAAGTAACCTAGCCACAGCCCAATCATACACCCTCATTTGAACTTCTCTGAACTTCTTAGCTGCAGTGTCCATTTATGCTTCCCCTTTTGGATTTCCACCATACTTCATATAATCTTTGCACATTCTGTGTACCCAATAATATATAATAAGATAAGAGCATTAAGTGTGATTGCAGCCTTTAAAAAACTAGTCTTAAATGTGTTGAAAATGGAAAACAAGAAACATTGAAAATAATCTAAAGTTTTAAAAAGTCTATTCAGCAAATGATTGGTTTGGGGATTGTGAGATTAATTTCATGAAATTTTATGAAATGACATTTCTTGATAAGCAAAGAAAAATACATAAATATTTCCCCCTAATTATCACTAAAAGTACAGTAAAGGGAAAAAATGATCTATCAAATTCTAATCATTTATATGTTTATTTTTATAAACTTAAAATTATAAATTTAAAGCCTAATAAGGCCATAAATGCAGGTATTTAAAGTGAATATTGGACAGACTTTTTATAGGTAAAAGTCATACTTGGAAGTTTCATTTTTTCACATAAATCTCTGAGATATTTTGTAACTTTCTATTTCTCCCAAAGTAGAATAATTAGTCACTCTTTGTTGAATTTCAATTAGAGGAAGATTTCACAAGTAATCAGGATGACATCAATTTTTCCATTTTGTTCCATTGATTATTATAAAAGCCTATCCATGAAACCCTCTAAAGAGATGAAAATATTTAATTTTACCTGCCCAGCTAGGAAAAAAAAAATCAAGTTAGGAGAATCACGAGCAATGAAATAGCAGACAAACTGGTATGGAAAGCACAGTTTATCCTTTCTCAAATGATAATTTTCAGGGGAAAAGGAAAAAAGAATTTTTTGAAAGTGAATGCAGTTTTTAAATGAGCACAGAAAAGTGGAATTTAATTTCCTGAAAATCACAAATCTTTTCTCATAGTTTCTTTCAGGAATGACAGAAATGAATACAAAAACTACATTACAAACTAGCATAAATTTAGACAAAAATCAAATATTTTTCTGTATTCCTTGATTAATTTACTTGATAACTTTGCTTTAATTGTGTACACATAATTAGTAATGTAATTATGCAAATTAGTTTTCCTGGTGTCCTTTTTATGGTAGTTGTTTTGTCAGGCTAACTACCAAAAAAAGGAGAGGTTGGCTTCCCAGCTTCAAGGAATCTCTGTGATGACAGGCAAAGAAACTTGGTTACCACACTCCTGAGTCACACAGGCAATTTCTCCTTGATCTAATACTTTTAAATTTGGGACAGACCCTTCAAAACTTGAAACTCCAGAGATGAAACATTTAGGCAAAAAAAGGTTTATAGTCCTTGAGATTCCGTATCCACACATTCAATATCTCTCTCTCAATGCCTCTTTTCATTGATGTAAAAGCGTTGGCTTAATTTGCAGAGCTGAGGACATCATTAACTGCATTTCAAAAAAAAATGTTCTAAAGCAGAAAACTTATAACACTCTGAAAACTTGAAACTTTTAACTTTTCCCATCATTACTCCAAAGTTCAAAATCAAAAGTGAACTTAGACTTAAAAACAAATGTTTGTCTATTCATAGAGCATGATTTCCCACAAGCCTCTCCTTAATTATTATTTTATAAGTTGCATCTTTTATTGTGCAGGATGCCATTAAAGAAATCCTTAGGGAATTTACTAGCACTGTCATCCTGATCCAGGTTGAGCGTTCTTCATTTTAAAGTTCACAAGCACATTTTACTTCTGAGTTCAAGTGTTCTCAACTTATATAAACTCATAATTTTACATATGGTGATGAATTCCATCATAAATATAATAAGCACTTCCTTATAAAATACCAGTAGCCATTTAATTCTTTTTAATTGAGAATAAAAATCTTAATTCACATATTCAGATTCAAATCGGTTTTTTTCAATACCCACTGCTACTTCCTTGTTCAGAGAGTCAATATTTCTTCACGGATAGGACAAAGCTTTCAAAGTATTGAGAATCTATTACATATTCTTTATCATGAATCTAGAGAGAGTTTCTAAGCTACAAATTTGATTATATCATCCTCTTGCTGAAAACTCTCTCATACCTATGTGTTGCTTAGATAATGTCCACTTCTTTATAAAGGCAGCTAAGTCCTTAGTGAGATGGTCCCTTTGTAAATGCCTTGAGTGAAATAATTGTCGTCCACCAACCCATTGTGTCTCGAGTATCTAGTAAGGTGTCTAGCAATTCTACGCATGCACTTTGGATGGAGTGACAGTTTTTGGAATGACTGCTGAATGAGTCATGAGACTAAAATCATCTCATCTGTTGCATTTCTAAATATATTATCTTCCATCTTTTTAAAAAAATCCTCTGGTCATTTAACTGTATCTGTCCCTTCAAACTAGCATTACTTAAAAAGATGGGTTTTTTTTTTTTCTTTCTATATACCACTAACTCTGGTGGATTTACTGAAGTCCTTCTATTGTATTGTTAAAACATATGTACACTGTGTTATTTTATGACTTTTATAAAAATTATGACATGCATCCTTTGTAAAGTATAAAGTTAACCAATGTCTTTATCTTACTTCCAAATGATAAAAATATGCTAGAACAGCTTAATTTGTATCTCTCTGCATCCAATTTATATACTCTTTTTTGCCTGATATTTTAGATTTATCTTGTTTTTTTTTATTTCCACAAATCTGACATTATATTTATGATTTTAAGCAGTCATTCTTAGTTTAAATTTTCCCACATAGTTACCAAATTCTGTACATGACATATAATCTTGCATATTAATTTGTGGAATTTTGTTGTTTTTGTTCCTTAAATACAACCATTAGCATTCTTTGTAGTAAAGTTCTTTTGGCGTAAAAATCTATCAGTTACTATAATTCTGAAAATGTCTTCTTTTTGACCTTGTTCTTGGAAGATATCTTCAATGGGCATATAATTTTTCAATGGGCATATAATTTAAGATTGACAATTATTTTTTCTCAGCTAATTGGAAATGTTAACTATCTTCTGGAACCACTGTCATTAAAAAGTCAAACATCAGTCTAATTAGCATTTTTTGAAGGGGATTGTCTTCTCTGGTTGCTTTTAGGGTATTTAATTTTTTTATAAACTGTGTTTTTTGTACATTTAAAAAAATATTAAACATAATTTTTTTTCTATTTTGTGATCCTTCACGTATCAAAAGTCTTTGTTATTGTTGTTTTCTGCTGTTACTGCTGGCTCTTGTTCATTCTACCTTATGTTCCCATATATTTAATGATTTTTAATTGTGGTTTCAAATTCCTTGGAATTTCATTTGTGTTAATTCTTTGATGACTAAGTTAAAATAGGTTTACTTCAAAATATGTTCATATTTGAATCTGCCAGATACTTTAAGGTGGCAAATATTTCAGACATATTTTTAACCTTAAGGATTTTCAGATCAAAGAATCCACCCCCACTCAGGCACTGGTTATTGAGAAATTCAGATTCTGAATTCAAATTTCATGGAAGATTTTTGGGTTTGGTTTTGGTTTTTAATTTCCCTTTTGCCCAGTGTAAAGATCAAAATGAAGTTATCTTTTCTATATATTTAGTTTATTTCTAGTTTACCTTGGAGGACCCCAGCTTTACATAGAATCTCTGTTTAGATTATACACTCAGCTCTGTCACTGTCTTTTGTACTTTCAGCAATGACAAGTTCATTGACACTAGCATTTGAAAGAAACCCTAGGGCAAAAGCTGACCTCAGTGTGAGCTTCTCTCTCTGACTCTCCACTTTTAGTTTGTTTTGAGGCCTCTGAATATTTATTTTTAAATTTCTCCTTAGCTCAGCAAAGCTTTTAGAGTGTTTTGTTTTAATATATTTTAGCTAGCATTATTAGTTGTTTTGGCAGAAGCTTTATTCAGGTTATCTCTTTAGTCATGCTTCAGAAAACAGAATTTTCTCCTTGGTGCATTCTTGCTGAAATCTTTTGCCTAGCTATATGGAACTCCCAAGGGCAACAAATTCTTTAGAAAATGGACACTTTCTAATCTAAGATTCATTTGCTTTTTCTGTCTACTCTGATACAGTTGACCAAAATAATCCCACTTAAATTTCTTATCCTTAGGTTTTCACCACAATACTCTTATTACCCTACATAACTCTGAATCATACTTCTCAGCTTTTTTACTGAATCATCTTTTTCTGTGGACTCCTTTATTTTGTTGTTCCCATGGGAGATGATTAATTTTATGTGTCCATTTGCCTTAGGTGTACTACTCAGTTACTAGTTCAAACACGAATGTAGATGTTGCTGTGAAGAAACATTCTAAATGTGATTAATATTTAAATTAGTAGTTCTGAATAAAGTAGTAGATTGCCCTTCATAATGTAGGCTGGGCTCACCCAATCAATTGATGTTTGCTCTAAGGTAAAAGACTGAGCTCTCCCAAAGAAGGAATTCTGACTAGATTGCTTTCAGAGTTAGGACTGCATCATTAAATCTTGCTAAAATTTCCAGTCCAAACGTCAACCCTACAAAATAGAAACTAGCTTGTCCTCACAATCACTTTAGTCAACTTTTAAAAATTATTTAAATTTATATTTAGTAATTCAATTACAACTACTTTTTAAAATACTTATATATGTATATACATATACATATATGTGTTTGTGTGTGTAATTTGTTTCTCTGGAGGATTCTAATACAGATTTTGGTACAAGAAAATAGTGTTCTGCTATAACAAATATCTAAAACTATGGACCTGGGTTTGGAATTGGTTAATGGATAGAGGCCAGAACAGTTTTGAGAAGTATGATTTAAGAAAAAAAAACCAAAAAAACCCAAAAAACAAAAAACCTAGATGGCCTTGAATAGGTTGTAGAAGCATGGAATTCAAAGGAGATTCTGGTAAGTGTTCAGGAGGGAAAAAAGAGAGCTATAGAGAGAAAACTTCTGTTGCTTTAGAAGATACAAATACCATCATGAACCTCAAATACAAATGTTAAATGAGCTTCTGATGAGGTTTCAGATAGAAATGAGGAACATGTTATTAGAAACTAGAGAAAAGACAGTCATTGCTATAAATTGGCAGAGAACTTGTCCAAATTCTGTTTTAGTGTTTTGTATAAAGTAGAATTTTTAAGCAATTGAATTTAAATATTTAGCTGAGAAGATTTTTAAGCAAAATATTGATGATGCAGCTTGGTTTTCCTTGCTGCCTATGGCAAAATTTAGGAGGAGAGAGAGAAATTGGAGAAATGTTAGGTAATAAGAAACTAGCACTTAATGGTTTGGAAGATTCCAGATAGTGTGCTCTGGAAACAAGACTCTTTGCTAAAGAGAATATCAGCCATCCCAGGAAAAGATGGGTTGAGAGATGCTGTTACCTAGGAGAGATCTGTCAAGGAGCTCTTGTCTTGTGTCTTGAGCCATGCATATTATACATCTCTACCTTCATGTGTCTTCAAAATGTATCTAAATAAGGGCACGTGGGTGGCTCAGTTGATTGTCCGACTTGAACTCAGGTCATGATCTCTCGATTTTTGAGTTTGAGTCTGCTTTGGGCTCTCTGCAGCACAGAGCCTGCTTCAGATCCTCTGTACCCCTCTCTCTTTGCCCCTCCCCTGCTCACGTGCGTGTGCGTGCTCTCTCTCTCTCTCAAAAAGAAATAATCATTAAGAGAATGTATCTAAATAAAATGTTCCCCATACCTATCATTGTCTTATATAATTCATCTTGATTAAAGACCTATTTTATTCATTACCTCAGTTTAACATTAAACATTCCCTTTGCATCCTTGTCATATTTAGTTTGTCTCATATTCGAATTTCAAGAATTCTACCTTAATACTTCTGCTATCCTTAGTTCACACTCTCTACATACCATTTTATAATATCTTAAATTAGGAAGTAGCACTTTATACCATTATTAAGATTTAAGTTTGAATCCCAGATGTCAGAGGAATTAAACTTCCAGAGTCTGTTTCTTTACTTATAAACATTTTTTTAAATAAAATTCAGGTCTGAAAATGTCAATTTCCTAATTAAAAATTAAAATTAAAAACAACTTAGAAAAAAACTGTAGAAAGCTTCCTATACTCATAAGAAAATATTTAAACTCTTTATATTACCAAATGCATTTATTTTCACAGCTCTTACACATGCCTATTCCTACATCCTCTCTATTCCGTTTGGATCCTCTTGCACAAGTAACACTAGATTATTTTTATTTTCCTAAAAATATATTTTTAGGTGTGTTCTCTCTGTTCAAAATGTTGTTCTGCCAGTGTAGATGCCCAGTTCACTTTTTTTAAGGTCAAAGACAACGATCTTCTCTTCTGGGAAGTAGTTCTTGAATTCCTATACTTATTCATTTTCTCTGCTCTTTGTAAACAATGACTGTCTGTTGAACATGTATTATAGTGTGTTATATTTATTTTTAATATATATTTACCTTAGGTAATCATGTGGATTTCTTGAATGTGAGGATTGTATTATTTTCATTTTGATCAGAAAGCATGGACATTGTTTGCTGTCATTCAGAGTCAATAATTCCTCATTACATGAGTCAATGAGCAGTGATTACATACAAACTAGAGATTCAAGTTAGGTCACATCAAAGGAAAGTCTTATCGAGGACATGGATTGATACTAAATGCTGGACAAACTATAGTTTGCCATTATTTCTTGGTAACTCTAAGACATTTTTGGAGGTCCCAGATTAAAATTTAAATCATAATCATTTAAGTGGCAATATTAGGTACTAATTAAGCTATATATATGAATATAGTTACATTTTAGCTATGATTAAAAACATTTACTCCTCTATGATATTGAGAAAATAACCAAGATTTTTCAATTCTTTATTTTTTTTAAGTTTATTTGTTGTGAGAGAGAGAGCGAGTATGTGTGCTCGCATGGGGGAGAGACATAGGGAGAGGAAGAGAGAGAATCCCAAGCAGTCTCCACACCATCAGCCACCATCAGCACAGAGCCTGAACACAGAGCCTCACTAACTGTGAGATGATGAGCTGTAATCAAGAGTCGGACACTTAACCGACTGAGCCACCCAGACGCCCTTCTTAATTCTTTATTATGCTTATGTTTTCCAGAAAAAAATATTTAATCTTTTCTAATTAAGTCATAGTTAAGTCTTGCTGACCCACAAGTCCTTTATTTTTACATAATGACTGTCTATATCACTGGTTGGAGTCAGATATCTTGAATTTGAAATTTAACTTATAATTTCCAACTTTCTAGTGAAGGGGTCCTCCCTGTACCTTAAAGTATAGCAACATTCAAAACCCCTGCTTTGTTATCAAATTGTTATGAACCTTGAATATTCATATCACTTCTGGTTGCTTCATTTATAAAAAGAGAATAACAATGTTTATGTATACTACCTCCCAGTAATGTTATGAAGTATAATGAGACAATAAAAATAGTTGAAACACTGAAAATGTGAGAAAACACTTTAAAATATTTCAAGCGTTTTTATAAGACAACCTTATTTATCTTCAAGAGGAGTATGTTATCTTTTCCTTTGATTGGTTATTTATAAATAAAAAACTAGTTTTTTGTAATTGCTTGAAGCATGTCATGTTCTATAAACATTTATGATTGGAAAAAAGAACTTCTAAAATCCTTCTCAATCTATCTTCAGTAACTTCCCAGGCAGTTAAATGATATTAAATAATCAGGAGAATTTCAACGTCATAACTCCTTTTTAATACTGGCATCTGTAACAGTGCAAAGACACCTGTAATGGAACTGTCATGAATGGAGGTGTGTTACAACAGGACTAAAAATATTTTCTGTTTTAGATAAATCCTCAGATTATTTTGATGTTACATAGTTATTTAACACTTTTTGGCTTATAGAACATTTTATTGCATGTGAAACCAAACCTTTTCTTTATAAAGCACAAGTTGTTGATTTGACTTAAAAAAGTCCACTCCAGAATCCAAATTCTTCATACAGCCCAATGAGATAGGTGTAGGGAAGTTCACCGAAACTTGATAAATGCTATCATCTTCAATTACCCTCTAGTTATTAGAATTTCATAAGAAAACCTGATAATTCCATTTTTTTTTC
Organism: Cryptoprocta ferox; assembly: GCA_028646485.1. NCBI lineage: Eukaryota > Metazoa > Chordata > Mammalia > Carnivora > Eupleridae > Cryptoprocta > Cryptoprocta ferox. The sequence goes on along the minus strand of CM053576.1, from coordinate 66,231,736 downwards.
TAAAAGTACCTGTGTCATAGATGCATTTTTTTTTCTAAAAGTACCATGTGTCATAGATGCACTGTTCTGTCAATGTGTTTTCTTCTTCTCCGTTGGAATCCGTTTGGTCAGGATGAGCTGTCAGCTTAGATCTAACTCTGCATTTCTGCACATGTGGAACAGAAGTCAAGTCCCTGAGCACATTTTAAAGCTGCTGGTTTTCCCTTGATGTTTTAAGTTTTCTTTTCTTCTAGGGGAGGGATTATGATACAAAACATACCCATGCTTCTTGCATTGCTTATTCTTCATTATATTCCAATTAGCTATAAGAGAAATCATATATATCATGTACAGTAGAAGACATGTTTGCTTCCTTCAAAATTTTGTTGACAAAGAGCCTTGAAACATATCTACTCAGTCCAATCTGGCTGTTAACTAGTTACAGCTGAATTTGGCTGAGATTGATCTTGTGTCTATATTAATGGCTCAAATTTAAAATAATTGCCAGGACACCAGGCTTAGTTGGTTAAGCATCTGGCTCTTGAATTTGGCTCAGATCACGATCTCACAGTTTGTAAGATAAGTCCCATGTCTGGCTTGGTGCTGACAGCACAGAGCCTGCTTGGGATTCTGTCTCCCCCTCTATCTCTGTCCCTCCCCGGCTCATGCTCTCTCTCTCTCTCTCTCTCTCTCTCTCTCTCTCAAAATAAATATCTAAACATACAAAATCATCTTAAGTGCAGTATTTGGGTCTTGGAATCAAGTACTAAGTGAAAAATTTTCTTTTGTACTTTGAAATAACCATGATGCATTTGATTTTGTGTTTCCTCTGATTGGAAGAGAAGGGCAGTATATCATAAGGAATTAGCAGGATGTATCAAAACATTGACCTAATTCAAACTCCAATCATACTAAATACATCACAAAACATTGTATTACTTGTAATGATTGAATCCTTTGTTAATTTTTCTTAATTGAATTGTTTACCCAGCCTATATACATACAGGCAATCATTTCTACTCCCAATCCAGTCATTTTTAAAATTAAGAAGATAGGGTTTTGTTTGTTTGTGATTCATACAAAGATCTTGCTAATCTTTTAATACTAAGTATGAGAGTAGTTGAAGGGAACTTTGAGAAAATTTGTTGAAGATTTCAGTTGCTATGCTAAGGCAAAGGATCTTACATTTAGTACTGTAAATAATGGGAAGCGATTGGAAATGTTTGAAGGAAGGTTAAATTGGAAAAGGGCTTTTTTCAGTTTTATTAAGATATAATATATTGAAACATACAATATTGTATAAATTTAAGGCCTACAGTATGATAATCTGATACACATGTATAGTAAGAAATGATTACCACAATAAGAAACATTCAGCACTTCACATAATTATCACATGAAAGATCTACTTACTTAGCAACTTTCAAGTATATAGTACGGTTCATAGTTCACTATAGTCACCATGCTGTGCAGTAGATTTCCAGAATTTATTCATCTTATACCTGGAAGTTTGTACCCTTTGGCCAGTATCTCCCCATTTCCCATATCCCCCAGCCTCTAGAAACCATCATTCTACTGTTTCTATGTTTCTGTGACTTTGGCTTTTTTGGATACTACATATAAGTGAGATCATACAGTATTTTTCTTTGTCTGACTTATTCCCTTAATATAACAATTAGGAGGGCTTTTTTTTTTTAAGTTGGTAATGGGCATGTACATATCTGAGTTAATTATATTGCTTGCACATGATCAAGTTCACAAATACGCTGGCAAAACCAACCTGACTTATATGGAGGGGCAAACAAGGAGGGGGTTGGGGGATTCTGAAAGGCATATTCAGCAACTAGTGGAGCCTTGGCCACAGCCTGGGATTCCTGCAATTTTAACAGCCTAAAATAGTTGCAGAAACTGGATGCTGGTTGAGAATCATCAAGGACGTCAGGAGGCCTTGAGAGATATGGGGCACCTAAGAGAGGTTAATATATATCAGTAACTACCTTGTTTAGGAATACGACTTGCACAAAGGATCTCTTTAATTCTTGAGTAAATTGCATTTTTATTAAAACTCTGTTGATTTTTTTCAACTTTTATTCATTTAACAAATATTTATTATTTGCTTACTGCAATACAGGAAATTGAGAACATTCAGTAAGTAGCTGTAAACTAAGTATAAAAAGCTTCTTCTTTCATAGAACTTATATTTTAATTGTGTGGGTGGCAGGTGGGGAAGGCAATAAACCAATTCACATGGAGATCATGGCAACTTTTATAACAATATATTTAGTTAAGTGGAAGCAATAGAAGTCAAATGAGTTGAGTGAACAATAGAATGTGAGGAAGTGGACATTGTGATAATAGAGAACTCCCTGAGAAATTTTGTTGCAAAGATAATGGAGAATAAGTCAGTAAATGGAGGATAACATGTTGTACATGGAGTTTTCTTTGGGATTTTTGAACATTAATGGATATGAAAAGTCTGAACTTTATCAAGATTTTTTGTAATGGTTTTGGTTTCAATAATGATATCAGAGAGAAGGAGAGAGAGAATTACAAGCAGGCTCCACACTCAGCATCAAGCCCAATGGGGGACTCAATCTCACACTGTGAGATCATGACCTGAGCCTAAATCAAGAGTCAACGCTTAACCCACTGAGCCATCCAGGCATCCCAACTGTTAAAAATTTAAGCTAGCATTACTTCTAATGCCACTGGAAGTCTTAAATGGACAACTATATTGAAATTACATTAAATGATATATGTGCCAATAGGTTTTGATTCTCAGAGAATTTTCCAAATTACAAAGAAAACAATAGGGCAGATAATATTTTCAAAAGAAAAAAGTTCTATGAAAATTTTAACCAGCAGTTAAATTATTTTAAAATTTTAATGTTATCAATTAGATCTGACACTTCCCCAGTTGTGGATAGGAACTATTGTTATTCTCAAAAATGTGTGCATGTGTATTTATAATACACATGCTACATTTTAAGTACAAAAGGCATGAAAATATTTTCAAATAAAAGTATTCAGAAATTCTATTTAAGGAAGATACAAAGTGTAAAGTACTGTACTAAATGCCTGAAAATGTGCTGCTTTATGTTGTAGATGACCTCATTGCCAGTGTGAAAAATATTAGTAATCTGTACTTTTGAAACACATTTATTTTTATTACTTTTCCTTTATCATGATAAGTGTAGAAATACTATTATAGATCACAGAGCTATAATAAATGTTAAAATAGATTCTATCTCAAGTTCAATCATGTCATAACAAAAATTCAAACAGAAAAATATGTCTTTAATAACAGTTTCTAACCCATATCTGAATATACCTAAATCTTAATTCTTTGCAACTTTATATTAATTTGCATATCTGTTATTACTTGCCAGTATGCTCCAGTGCTGCTACATTTTTATAAATTCTATCCTTTCTCATGCTTTTAATATGTATTTGTTGTATGGCATTTACAGTGTCTCTTTATAAACAAGATATTTCAATGTGATTTTTTCACTTTATTAATATTTTACATGAGTAAATCAAACTATAAACATTATTTTCTTTCTCAGTATGCTTGATGACATGAAAAAGTACCATTTCAAGTAAGGCTGCCAGAAGATAGTCATCTTAATGAGTTACTATTTTCAAGAAACAGTAATAATCATTAGACACAGATCCCTGGAAACCCAAGGCAACAACATTCACCTGGAAAATAACATGATTCAATTATGAAGAAAGTTTCTGAATGTAAAAGCATTAATTTCCCATTTTCACAGTTTCCACTGCCATTTAGAAATTATCATCACTTTATTGCATCTCTAGTTTTGCCAGCTTACCAAATCCAGACCTGCTTTCACAAGCACTAGGAACAGCTGTGAACATGTGAATTAAGAGTGCCCCAAGAGAGATCTTGTTGTATCATTATATTTTTAATACAAACTACATGATGAGGCACTATTAGTACCATGATAGATGATGCTACATTTATTTAATCAAAGAAAAAAACATAAAATAAATATAGGAAACATTGACTCTTGATTGTTATATCAAAGCAGTTAATAAGTTAGTAAACTTACTTTTGGTGGAGTAAGACCATCTAAAATTTAAAATAGGTTTATAGATATACAGTAAGAAAGCCAGAGTTTAAATAATCCATTACAGGCCACAAATGCATGTTTAGCTCATCACTTAAAATGTTATATGCTTTCATTTGACATCAGGAATCCAAGCATTTACAGACATTTAAATTGATTTTAAGTTTAAGACATCTTCAATGAAAGAATCTCACAAGAAAAACACCTCGTTTTGATAAGCAATTTCCCAGTTCATACACTCACCCAGCATTAGTCCTGTACATATTATACTGTTCCCATATTATAGATAGAATGTTCAACTTGAAATAAGTGACTCTGTGTGGCAGCAAAAGTTGTGTATAGGAAATTTGGAAGATGGACTAGGTTTCTCCTATTTTACTGTAAATTGCAGATGTGCACCTTTTATTTGACTTTACTCTTCTTTTGTATTTTTATTTAAAACTGTTTATTTATTTATTTTGAGAGCAGAGAGAAGGTCAGAGAGAGAGGGAAAGAGAGAATCCCAAGCAGGATCTGCACTCAGCACAAAGCTCAATCTTACAACTCTGAGACTATGACCTGAACTGAAATCAAGAGTTGCACTCTTAACGGACAGAGCCACCCAGGTGACCCTGTAGTTTTGTATTTTTAAGAAAACAAATCATGTATTTTTTTCAATACAATGGCCAAGGCATTGAAAAAATAATAATAACTGTATTAGAGGTGAGAGGTTAAATTCAAAATCAAAATAACTACTTATATAGCATGCAAGAGTTGAACAATTAGAAAAATTCATCCCTAGATTTATCTTTCTCATTTACTAAACATTTGCATATTTGTGCAAATACAGCTGCAACATAGACCACATTGCTGAAAAATTATCTGTTGGGGGAAAGCAATGGATAACATAGATCTTGACCCAGCCTAACCAAATAGACCCAGAAAGAGCTAAATTTTCCTTCAAATGTACTCAATATACACCTTCAACCCTCATGGTACAGTGTAGCTTCTTTGTAGCTTCTTTTACATGAGAAGGTGAATCTTTTTGTGAATGTGTATCACTTCTCATTTTACAAAAGGTGAATGAATAATTAGGGAATGGAGATAAGTTTTACCCTTGAGTATATTAAATTGCTAAAGATATCTTCAGGTTTCTTTCTATTTTAGGTTCTGTTTATGATGTGTTAAAGAAAAGTTGTGTTAGACAAGTTAAACAGGCCATGGAAGACTTCATTCAAGACTGTTGCAATAAGAAAGAGAGACCGAACTCAACTCCTCCCAAACCAAAGACTGAAGTGTTTTTAAGCAATAGGGTGCACTAGCGCAAAAGTACTAAAGAATCTGGGGAAGGTACGTGCTGTTGGTCAATGTGAATAAGCTCTCTGTTTGTTAATTTTATTTATCAAAATTAGGCTCTCCTCTCCAAAACATACACACACACAAACACACACACACACACATACGCACTCCTACATGCATGTGCATACATACATATCTGTTTTGTCTTCTTTAATGATTACATTTAAAGGTATGACTTAAAGGAAGTCAAGGTATGACTTCCAGGGCCTTGAGAATGACATTCCTGGGTTGTATATCTGGCAAGAGGATAAGAGACTATTCACATTTCAACAGGGCAGAGAAAGGATTTATAATTGAAAGTTATCAAAAGTATATGCTCTAAGGAAAGGGAGATCAGGGACCAATAGTTAGGAGGAAAACGGTCTAAAGTTTAGTCATGCTGAGGAGAACATTACGACTGCCTTGTTCAGAAGTCAAATAAAGAAATCGGAATGTATTTTCTAGTATTCAGTAATAGTTGAAGGCAATCTCATGTGCATTTCATTTTTAGGGGAAAAGTATCATTCAGTTTCTATAATAGAATAGATACCATTGTCGCTACTGGTATAAACAGTGTCCTTTTTACATAACAGAAGGTAGTTTACTTAACTTTAATGAGGTGGATAATAGTACCTTTGTATGGTTGGTTATCACTGGGACTAAATATAAATATATGTAAAACTGTTATGATAGTCCAGGATTACAGACTGCACTCAGATAAAGGATAGCTGTCAGATGTCATTAATGAGTATTAGTCTCTAGATTCTGCTTGAAAATTATTATATGATTCAATAATGTAGATTATTATGGTAAAATGTTTAGGTACTACTTTTTGTTTGAAATATCTGTTGAAACAACTTTTCTATTCACTATATATAGCTATCTGTAACTTGATTTTTATTTGGAAAATATATATATTTTACTTCATTCTAAGCCTAAAGTGACTCTCTCTTTGCAATATTTATAGTATTTTCCCAAGGCCTATAAGCCAGAAGAAATGACCAAGGCTGAAAAGTCTAATAATCTTTAAGGTTATAGAGCTTTTGAAGCCACAAGGCCTTCATTCACCTTCCTTTCTTCTTGGCTACCTGATGGCTTTTATGCTTTCATTAATAACTAATGCAAACAGATTTTGAGGTCTCTAGTTGTCATACTTTGTCTTGCTATCTGGAGGCTTCACCGTTATCTGCTGCTCCTGTGGCTTCCCTTCTTCAGTCTCTTGAGAGTTACAGTTACAATATCTCTGCTCTGTTCACTTTAACTATTGTCTCTTGACTCTCATTCCTCTTTTTACCTGTAATCTCATCATTTTCATCTCCTATACTGTATAATGAATATAAACTTGTGTTGACTTCTCATTTGTGTTTTACTCCTCTTTTTGGAATTTAAGAGAATTCCCTGAAAATAACATAAGAGAATGTGTTTGCCTAACTACTTCATGTTCAGGGGAGTGGACATAGACTGTGGTTACCTGGAGTCAAAGAACATAAATATAAATTTTCTCCACCAGAACCACCTCCACTGTTAAATAATTAGGACTCATGGTGACACATAATGCTGGGAAAACTAAGGCACAGAACCTCTAGCAGTCTTCTGATACTATTGCTCTGATATCTATAATAGCTAGGTATTCTGTCTTTTAATTTAACATTCAAACCTCTTAAGACATACTAAATGATATGATCATTAGCCACCTTATGGAGCAACCATTTTAGATGGGTATGTTTGTTTTGTCGTGGCTCTGATTTCTGGTCCACTTATCTCTTCAAGAGCAGAGGTTTGGGATGGATGGCCAAGGAACAAGATATTCTAAGAGGTGAAATGTGGGTGCAGCAGGAACTTTTTATGGAAATCTTCTCTATGGTTATCATAAAAGAAAGAGAATATGATTGGATGAGAAGCTATAGTAGCACTATTAAAGGGTAAAAAGTGGTAAAAGTAATGTGGGTAAAAGTCTCAACTTTCTTAAATTTTTTCAACGTTTAATTTTTTTTTTTTTGAGGGAGAGAGAGACAGAGTATGAGCAGGGGAGGGGCAGAGAGAAAGGGAGTCACAGAATCCAAAGCAGGCTCCAGGCTGTCATCTGTCAGCACAGAGCCCGACACAGGGCTCAAACTCATGAGTCATGAGATCATGACCTGAGCCAAAGTTGGATGTTCAACTGACTGAGCCACCCAGGTGCCTCCAAAAATTTCAACTTTCTAACATAGAGTTACATGAAGAGGTTACAAAATAGCTTTTCCCATGAAGGAACAAACTTCTCTAACCTTCAAGCCTCTTCATTTAATGTTGCTATTGCCAGTAAAGTTGCTTGAGGGGGGGCAAGAATTGCCAAATTTTTCAAGAAGCAACTTTTGTATTCTCGTAGCAGACTTTCCTATATTTTCATCTTCTCCTGATTTTTCTGGGAAACCTAACCTTTAGACTAACTGCCAACCAGTATGAGGTACTACATCAATCTCAGCATGTTCCTGAGTGCTAGCTGAAAATTTGAATCAATATCAGTTTTCCAGAATCACATTCCTACGTGTACCATGTTCCAGATGAGTTCAGGGTCTATGCCTGTGTGAGTCTATTCCTGCATTCTCTCACTACAAAGGATGCTCATGAGACATCAAACAGTATCAATATTTATATTTACCCTCCTCAATGTCCACAAAGCAGCTTTCCAAAACAGAGCCCAGACATTCCAGCTCTCTCTTTTCTCAGGTTGAGTTCCTTGATTATCCATATCACTTTCTTCCCTACTTTTCTGACTCCCTCTATTTAGGTATATTAAGCCTATTGCCTTCATTCTCTAAGAACTTTTAAATTACTTTTTTTTTTTTTTTACTGTTCATACAGGGTTCTACTGGAAAAATAATTATTGTTTCTCCTCCTTGATAATCTAATGCTCTTAAAATAGAAATGGGACTAAGGAATAGACTTTCACATTTTTTTGTCTTATGACTTTGTTTTTATGGTACTTGATCAAGATTTTTATACTAGGTCACAAAGTTATTACAGTCAAAGCTTAAAAGCACGTAAGCTTGGATTTATTCATTAGCAATCAAGATCAGCTAAAAAATGGGGAGAGCTGGGACTTATTTCAGTTCTTCTGTTCCTAAATTGCATGCTCTTCCCATGATGTGACAGAAGTTCTATTATAGTAATACTCCCACAAAACTAGTGAGCAGGAGGTTATGTTTAGAAATTCCCATTCTTCTAATTATTAGCTACACAACATTTCCCACAAATATTTTTTATGAAATTATCGAAGCAGAAAAGTTTCAGCTAACATCCATATAGTCACCTAGAGCTGACAATGATACTTTACCATACATTCTTTTACCACATAGTGAATTTTAGCTATGCAATTTTGACAAATTATTTTTTTCTCACTATAGTAGAGCTCCTCAGTCTGCAAAATGGGAATACATAACACCTATCTCATAGTGCTCTTTGAGAATTACCCAGGACAGCATTTAAAATTTATTTGTAAAATACCTGGAATAGAATGAATCACAGATTCAATAAAAAGGTGCTCCCCGTGAGCAGTTTTCCTTCTAGTCAAAGAAAAAGGATCCATGTAGGAAAAAATTACAAGTAGTTATATTCATCATTGTGTACAGAACTTTCCCAATAGTGGATGATTCTATTTTGAATGGCTTTTTATTTCCTTCAGATAACTTGGGTTAAGAAAAAATTCATTTTAACTCCCTGATCCCTTGAAATATACAAAGTGCACTGACCCTTTCCCAACCATCGAGATCCTCTGACTCCATATTGAATATTCAGAAATGTTGACCCTTACAGTACCATGGGATTCTGGTCAGATTTCAGTGTTGGATGTACTAGCTTTTGAAATCAGTGTTTCATTAGGCCAGATGTTAAATCAATTTCTTTTCTTACCCTGACTAATGGTACTGTTTCCTCTCCCACAGAGCCACTAGAGATATCTCATCTAAGAACATTCATTTAGGAAAACCTTCACTTTTAGTTACTTGTTTAATGCATTTTGTAGGGATAAAGGATAGTAAAGGCCTCAAAGCAGAGACAACTTTAAGGTAGACTAAGGTACCACTGATTAGAGAAGTGTGTTCTTGAGGTTATAAAGAATGAAAAAGGCTAGTAGAAAAACAAAACAGACCACAGTTAATACAGGATAGTGATTTAATTTTTCAGATAAATTGAAATGTGATTGCATAGGTTGTATTATGTAGATAAAGAGAGGGAGGAAGTTGCTTGATTTATATTCATCTTTAAAACTCTGATTTGGAGAAAAAAACCTGAAAGAATAAGTGTTGAAAAATACATCAAATTATAATCATACAATCAAATATACTTAACACTATGGGTCTTGAAAAATGTATCAGAAAATCTCTTGAGCCTCACCTTTAGCACTGAATTCTATGGCCTTTGATTTTCTCATCTACAAAATTAGAATGTTGATAAAGCATGGTCTCCAATTTAATTACCAGCTTTGAAACTAGATAGGGGAAGGATTGAAACAGTAAACAAAAATAGAACGCTTTTATTAATGGAAGAATATACAATTATCTCCTATTTTATAGGCAATATTTTAAAAAATATTCGGTGTAGAGAAACCAGTAGAACAGCTATAAGGTTGTAGAGAAACAGGTATTACTATGCAATGTTAGTGAGCATGTAAATTTGTACAATTTGTCTGGCAGAATTTCAATGTTGGTAATAAGTTAAATCAGGAAGTTGCATATAATGTTACTCATATAAATAAAGATGAGAGGTTGGATGGGCCTACCATGTGTGTTTTATGTGCATTTATTTGCAATGCACACATGTGAAAGGATGCACATGGAACAGTTACCTGTGGCTATTCAAGGAAAGTATTATAGGAAAATAATGATAGGAGATACAAGGATTTTCATGTTCATTTAGGAAAAGCTTTACGTCTAAAGTTCTCTGTTGTTTGTGTGAATTTTAATATACGTTGTAGGAATAAAAAGTAGCAAAACATCTTAAAGAAAACACTTTAAGGAAAGTGAATAAAAAAATGATTGTAGACATTTAGACAGTCTGAGAATTCCAGTTAACATAGGGAGCTAAGCATTTCAATATAAAAATTCCTACTTTCACTTCAAACAATATAATAGAATGCAAATTCAACAAATGTGAAAATTTGTTCTCTAAGAAATATGGAGGAAAGCAGTCTTGGAGACATTAAAATAAGTGTATTTAAAATGTTCAAAGATATAAATTAAATAACATAAATCATCTAACATAGCAATATGACATGAAAGAAAATTGGTGAGTTTCTTTTAAAGATACATAAAATCTAGTTATGAAAACTGAAAAAATAAGCAAGAAATAATGGTCAATTAGTTATGACTAAAAGGGGAAATTGTGATTGGAGATACAATTGAAAAAAGTTATTAATTCTTCAGCAGAGAGAAAAAAAACATGGAAAAGATAATCAGATGTTTTGGAAGGATGGAATGAAATGATAACACAAAACGAAAGAATGGAAGAAGTCAGTATGAGAAGAGAAATTACTGAGACATATTCAGGATTAAATAAAATTAAGAATTCTCAGAATAATTTTCCAAAAAGAGTCCCCAAAAGTATAAGTCAAAATAAATACATAAGAAGATTCAACACAGTAAGATTGCAAAGCATTTCAAAGGATGTATTTCTGATTTAGTGATAGTGAAAGATCTCTTTAAAAAGATCACCCCAGGGATGCCTGGGTAGCTCACTTGGTTAAGCTTCCTACTTCAGCTCACGTCATGATCTTATGGTTCATGAGGTTGAGCCCTAATTTGGGCTATGTGCTGAAAGCTCAGAGCCTGGAGCCTGCTTTGGATTCTGTGTTTCCCTCCTCTCCCTCTCCCTCTCTCACTCTGACTCTCTCTCTCTCAAAAATAAATAGACTTTTAAAATAAATAAATAAATAAATAAATAAATAAATAGGGGCACCTCAGTGACTCAGTCAGTTAAGAGTCAGACTTTGGCTCAGGTCATGATGTCATGATTGGTGGGTTCGATCCCCATGTTGGGCCCTGTGCTAACAGCTCAGAGCCTGGAGCCTACTTGGGATTCTGTCTTCCTCTCTCTCTGCCCCTTCCCCACTGGCACTTTGTCTCTTTCTGTCTCTCATAAATAAATAAAAATGTTTAAAAAATATTAAACAATAAATAAATACATAGATAAATAAAAAGACATTGCAAATAAATCATAAGGATTAACATGGATGGATCTAACTATCTTAAAATTTGTGTTTAACAGAGACCTCACTGGTAGTGACAAATTGGGAGAAGGAATTTTTCTTCACCAAAATTGGCAAGATATTAACATCTAGAATACACGGTGAGTTTGTTGAAATCAACAAAAAAAAAATAGAAAGAAAAAGATAATAGTATATGCTCGAAAGATGTGGTTAGCAAATCATTAAAGATTTAAAGATTAAGATACAATAGGAATGAGATAAAGGCAAATCATGTAATAATATATTTCTTTGTGCCATTGGAAAACATTTATTGGGAGGATGCATAAAGATATACAGAGGAGAACACTCCTGGATACTGCTGGCAAAGAACAGTATTAGAAGCCATTCACGAATGCAAGCTGGTACTACAGAGGGATAGTGATATTTGTATATCCTATCAAACTATCACGTTTGCTGGCATATTTCCCAGACAAACGTTTTTCACATATTGAAGAGGAACATCAAAGTGTTGTTAATCTTTGTTTCTGCCTTCACAGGCAGTTGGTGGCAAGTCATGGTCCATGATTAGGTAAATGTATCAAAAACAAGTAGAGAAATAGTGCTATGAGTATACTATGCAGTATATGGGTACAATGATATACAGCAAAATAAGCAGATCATAAAGAACAATTTTGAATAAAAAGAAGTAAAAAACATAATGAAATTTAAATTATGCCACTATTAAAATCACACATAATTCTATGCAAGCATGGTTAAGAATTATATCAAGTATTAGAGGACATGTCTATGAGAGAAAGAAAGTTAAGGCAGTGTTCTATTTTCTTATTAAATCATATTTTATTGTTTTGTTGCATTTCTCATAAGTTGTTTAAAACTGGACATTTTGAAAAGTATACAATTTAAAAAAACTGGGAAAACAGATTTTCCCTCCTCTTCAGGTTTGTTGTGGGTTTTTTTGTAGATGTTGTTTGTTTAGTAACCGTATTGAACTAATTTTGTAATGCCTGTATTCTTTGTTGTGTATAGCCACTGAGAGTCTGTGTTCCATGAGCTTGGTGGTTAGCTAACAATTGGACAGAGATTTCCTTAAATGCCTGGAAGAAAAAAAATACCTTTAAGCCTTTCAAGATGGGCTTTGTATGTTTTGGAGTATGCCTCAATGCACAGCTTAGCCTCTGCTTCCTGTTTGCACAAATCCTAAGTACCAGCCAGAGGTAAGAGCTTAGGGCATGTATACATGAGCTCATGGCTTTCTAGTTTCCCAGGAATATGTTGGAATATTCTCATTTTCTCAGCTTTCCTCTCAAACATTTTGATTAGTCTCTTATTTTCCTCAACAGTGGCCCAAGGCAACAGTGACTAACACATTTGCCTGTAAATATTTTAGACAAATGCCCTTGAGTAGCTACCTGAGCACTGTGAGTTTTCAGATAGGCCAAAGACAAGCCCTTTGGACATCCTTCAGGAAGGCAGCACATAGGTCAGAATACATATGCACAGTGCTTTGCAAATGAGGTTCATTCTGCAACTTTAGGTACCAGTACCTGTACCCAGAAAGTGCTTGTTACTTTCAAGGCAAACATTGAGCTGTGGAGAGAGGGATGGGACTAGGGTAGTCTAATACCATAAAGTTCTTTATTCTTACAGAGATTCTGCCACTTTTTCTTGATTACGCATTTCTCTGGTTGATATAAGATTTTCTTTTGTTTTTAGAGTTCCCCAAAAATAATTTCAGTAGCTTTAGCCAGTTTATTTGTTGTTTTTATGGAGGGATAGACTTTTAGTACTTTTTACTCTGCCATTTTCACTGATGTCCAAAGCTATGACATTTAAAAATACGAAGGATAGTTGAGATAATATTCTTAATCTATTTTTAATATGAAGAAACTGAAATTATAAATTCAGAATTTAAACAAGTGTGCTTTGGCATCAATAAGCAGAATGTTTCAGACATAAATGTGTTCAAACATAGCATATATTCCAATACATGGTTGAAATTATTAAAACATGACTTGCTGGAAGCTAAACTTCAATATGTTCTTTTTTAAAATTTTTAAGTAAGCTCTACATCCAAAGTGAGGCTTGAACTTATGACTCTGAGATCAAGTGTCACATGTTCTACCTACCAACTGAACTAGCCAGGTGCCCCAGTATGCTCTTAATATTTCTCCACCTGTTTCCCATTTCCTTAATGATCCCAGGCTGAAAACAATGATATCAGTTTTGCATTATTATTCTTTATATCCTTTATTTCATAAACAGTCAGCAAATTGTTAGGACTCCATTTCTAAACACCATCACCCAATTTAGATTCTCATCTTCTCCAAACGAATCCATTGCAGTAGGTTTCCAGCTCAAGATTCTGCCTTCAGATTCTTCTCCATCTAAGGCTTCAAAGTAAAAATTTATCTCTTTTATCCCATTGTCATATTTTCCAAATTCTGTAAGGCAACAAAATAAATTTGATTGCTGCTCTTCAAATACTGTATGTGATTCTGTATCTACCTCATGTGTCCTCTTTACTAGTAATGTCTAAATTATTTCTATAATTCATCCAGTTACAAATACCATTTATTTAGGGGAGCTTTTCCTTTTCACAAAACTTTTTCACCTGTACACTGAATATTTTTTCTAACAATACTTTATCCTGAGCATTATTTTATTGTGGTCTTTAAATATATAAATATTTTACTTCCCTGAAACTTTTCTGAGGACGGAGATTGGCCTTTCCATCTTTGTATCTATCGATTACCTTTCTTTTTAAAAAAATTTTTAAAGTTAATTATTTTCTTTTGAGAGAGAGAGAGAGAGAGAGAGAGAGCAAGCGAGCAAGTGTGCTCACGACCTGGGGAGGGGCAGAGAGAAAGAGAGACAGAATCCCAGTTGATGCGGGACTCAAACTCTGAACCCTGAGATCATGACCTGAGCCAAGACCGAGAGTCAAACACTTAAGTGACTGTGCCACCCAGGCGCCCCACTATCCATTACCTTTCTAAGTGTTTTGCATAACTTTGCAACTCAGAAAATATCTGTTGAACTTAAAACTAATTTAAATTGCTTATCAAAGGTGGGCAATATGTCATTCATTAAATAGATCAGGTTTCATATATAGTCATAACATATGCTTTTATAATTATAAATATTTCTAACTAGTGTTCTCTTGCTACAAAAAAAGGGCAATTAACAGTTACTTTGGACAAGTGTTAAACAAATACTTTTCTTTGTAGAAGTGCCAAAGAACTCCCCAGTGAGCAGCTCTATAATATAAGCTGGAAAATATAGCAATTGTTCTTTTTACTTTATTCAAAAGAAAACTTGTATTTATATATCAGCTGACTGTGACTTCATAGAAATTTTCATAAATATTTGCATACCTTGGGTCTAAAATATGGCTCCTTTATAAAAGATCATTAAATAAGAAGTGATATTGTAATTAAAATTTTATTTACTCTACAATCAAGGTTATTTTGTGAGTTTTCCCTGTTTCCCAAATCATAATAAACAGATATTTGTCTCCTTGCTTTTAGTCAAATGGTTGTAAATGGGCTTTGAGGGAA
Organism: Cryptoprocta ferox; assembly: GCA_028646485.1. Classification (NCBI taxonomy): domain Eukaryota; kingdom Metazoa; phylum Chordata; class Mammalia; order Carnivora; family Eupleridae; genus Cryptoprocta; species Cryptoprocta ferox. The sequence goes on along the minus strand of CM053576.1, from coordinate 66,216,608 downwards.
TATTTTCCTTCACATTCCTTGACTGAGTTTTTATTAGGCTGTGAGTCAAGCCATTCTTACCTCTTTAATATTCTTAGTAATTATTCCACAAAGTGCTGTTATGGCTCATCCTGCTCTACATTTGGATTAAGCAACAGACACAGATTAATTACCTCCAATTTTATTTACCAGATTTCATCAGTAATAGAAAACACATTACCAGACTTAGAGAATGGGTCATTTTTAAAGGGCTCTCCATCTAGTGTTCCTACTATGTATGCTTCGGTAAGGCCCATCACTAATGTGGTCCTTTCTGTGGTCCTTTTCTGAATGGGACCAGAAAACTCAGTTTTTGGTGATAGCTCCACTATGTCCCAATTGTGCAATATTTTCATAACTTTTATCATCACCCTTTGACCTTTCCCAAGAACTTTTATAGCTCTTACTTAGTCATTTAATTTTCGGTACATGCAATGAAGCACATGAAATGAATATGAACATCTCCTTTTACATAGGAGAAAACTGAAACTCAGAAAGATTAAATAAATTATTTTAAGTTTAGTGGCAGAAATCAGTTCTCCTGACTACTAGCTCTTTTCTATTTATATAATGTTTGGCTACAGTCCTTGGCTGATTATAATCTTCCTGGGAAAAAATGCTATTGTGTCTTGTATCTGGTTGTTTTTGGATGCTATCTCAAAGAGATGTTGGAAAACACATGATGCTCATTTGAGCAATTTGGAGGACTACAAAAAATATATTTTAAGCAGGTATAGTTCCTATTTCATATATTTTTTTTCTTTAAGGACTAGAATCATTATCCTAAGATATTGATAATTTATTACTCTTTTAATCACCATATTTGAATAGGCCATTTGGTGAAGCACATGTCTATCAAAAATGACACCAAGAATGTTGAGGAATTATTGAAAAAGATGTCCTATAGCATGACCTATATCGGAAAATATCCCTTCCTTATCCTCTAACCAACTTCTAATGAACTTTAAATAAATTGTTCATTTTTAACTTTAACGGAAAGTATATTTGAAACTATGAAAGGAGCAAAAGTCATATGTGGTGTTTAAATTACTCAAATGATAACCTTTTAATCCCACTTTCCAGCATCTTGCCCTACCTAACTATACATTAATAGTGGTAAATATATGTGTTAAAGATTTTTATGACATTTTCATTCTAGTATTCTGAAAACTTTTGTAGATTAATATTACAGATATATAATCCAAATAGTGATGAATTATGAGGAATTCATCATTTGCCACATATCTCAGAACTCAGTAGACAGTAAAGTTCTGTTGTAGATCATATACTGATGTACATGGAAACTTGCTTTACTTTTATATCATGAAAACAACTTCCTACCCATGGGAATAATCTTGTTAAATGATGTAAATAGAAGAAAATTAAAGGAAGGAGGTACTTCCAAGTTTCAAAGAATAAATGGCTAGTAATGAATATAATTTTTAATCTCATGGATATTTACTCTCTCATGCAGGGCTTAACAAATTAGAGTTAACTTTTTTAGGTATAATATTTTGTGAGATAAACCTCACCTCAGGTTGATGAGGTTCCATAAGCAATCCCCGCCCAGAGAACAGATTGGAATTTAGTATTACTGTTGTGTTTTTAAAACTTTCTCATCACCTTCTCATTGTGTTGAAATGCTCTTGATCCATACTTTTTCCTCTTTATGGGAATTTGATGGTATAGTCAATAACAATATCATCACAAATGTTTCTTTGTGGGGAAAGACAGCTGTGTTCACCTATAAGTAGTATGTACCATGAAGAACTTAATTCAAACAGATGCAATCTAATTAAGACCTTATAAGATGTCTTCCCCTCCCTACACACACATCTCAGAGCTTAGTAGAAACAAAGTTACAAACTAACTGTAGGTATTTTACATGCTTACCTTTATTCTCAAGTCAATATTTTTATAAAATTGTAATGAAATGGATTTATTTATTGCAGATTTAAAATAATGAAGAATTAATGAATCATTTCCCATAGAAATTCTTTTTTACTTTCCAGGTTTTTGTTTAAACAAAAATTCTGTTCTTTTTAAATTCACTCCTTCTAGATAATTTTCTGGGACACCAAGGTTCTTGGAGATTGTTTACCATGATGCATGATACTCTCCATCACACATCATTACCATCATGATGTGTTTGCCAGAGTTACAACTTCTGAAGGATGGTCTATTGGTTTTCTAGCAAACTTATCTATTATCACACTAAGACATATACACAATGTTTCCATCTAGAAGATTCTAGGCCTGTGGCTATTTACCTATTAGTCAGTTGGTTTTCATTTAACAACAGCCTCTTTTCCATTTATTTATTCACTGCCAAGGACTGGAAGCTTGTAGACTACATTCCCAAATCCATTGCCAGTTGGCCTCCTATGAGGTTTGTTAAGATGAGATGTGTCATAAATTAAAAGAGTCTATTTTGTTTCTGAAGTGGCAGTTCCATCTCAGGAATCAAATACTTGCTGTTTAACACCTCTTTAGCAATTCTGGCACTGGTCACTTAGTAACTTCAGTTATACTGCAGTTAGTTCAGACTTGGTTCTACTCTAGGAGTTGAAATGACGTCTTTTTTCCTAAGTTTCATTTCTTAAGGGCTATTTAAGAACCATTCTCTTTTCCCCTTTATTCCTTCAGTTAATTATGGCATATATGTAGCAGATTCCCTGCATTAAATATTTCTCTGTTAATATCTAGAAATATTTTTATTTTCTCAAGTTGAGTCTGACTTATATTGTACTTACTTTGGGAAGTAGTCACAAGCAATTGGTCTTTGCAGATGGTAATCTGGAATGGGTTTCCTGATGTGACTAGGCTTGAACATGACAATAACCTTATTGCCAGTGGAAAATGGGAAAATACAAATTCAGGTAGTAACAGAACACTTAATAAATTATTTATATTTGAAGATAAGGCTTTGAGATATCAGTTGGTTGCTGCAGTTGGCTATGGTAGGAAAGGTATTACAAAGACTCAGGCATGCTAGCAATTTATGATAAGTGTAGGGGAAAAATGGACAAGCACAAAGTTTATTTA
>CM053576.1:66193964-66213045 GCA_028646485.1 Cryptoprocta ferox | reverse complement strand
GTCCCTATAATGTTCTATTTTATCCAAAATCTGTTAAGCATGAAAATAAAAAGTATGATAACATAGTAGCGAAATGGCAAAAATGGTAGCCAGTAAAAACTAACTCTGAGTGAGCCCAGCTATTTATCAAACAAGAATTTAAAGCTGCTATAATAAATACGTTCAAGGTAAAATAGGAACATATATTTAAATTTTTTAAACATTTATTCATTTGTAAGAGACAGAGAGAGACAGACAGGCAGAAAGAAAGGGAGACACAGAATGTGAAGCAGACACCAGGCTCTGGGCTGTCAGCACAGAGCCCGATGCAGGGCTCTAACTCATGGATTGCGTGATCATGACCTGAGCTGAAGTCAGATGCTTAAACGACTAAGCCACCCAGGAGCCCCAAAATAGGAACATATATTTAAAGAACTAAAGGGAAGCGTGCTAACGATGGGCCCAGATCAGATTCTCAAGAGAAAATGGGTATTATAGAAAAGAACAAAAGAAAAAGTACGATGAGTACAATAATTAGAATGAAAATATACACCAGATGGGCACTTGAACAGATTTGAGCTGGAAAATGAAAGATTAATAAAACAAGTAGACAGAAAATTACTAAAGATGTGGAAGACTAGAACAAATCCATATAAACACCATTAAAAATAAAGTATTTTGGAATAAATGTAGCAAAAGTAGTGCAAATCCTATAAAATGAAACTTACAAAGCACTGCTGAAAGAAATCAAATAAAGCTTAAATGAATAGAGAGACATATCAAGTCCATAGGCTGGAAGATTTACTGTTCTTTTTTTTTTTTAAGTTTATTTATTTTGAGAGTCAGAGAGAGAAAGGGACAGAGAAGAGGAGACAGAATCCCAAGCAGGCTCTGCCCCATCAGTGCAGAGCCCAATGTAGGGTTCAAACCACAAACCCTGAGATCATGGCCTGAGCAGAAGTCGGATGCTTTACCTACTGAGCCACCCATGAACTTGTGGAACACTTATGGTTCTTAAGAGCAGTTCATTACAAATTGATGTACATGTTCAATGCAATCCCTATGAAAACCCAAGCAGAATTTTGAGATAGCCCACTGACTCTAAGTTTATGGAAACAAAACAAAACAAAACAAACAAAAACAAAAACCTAGAATTGTTACTATATATTTTTATATATGTTATTTCAAAATAATTTTACATTTACTGAAGAGTTGCAAAGATCGTACAGAGTTTTCATATCCCCCTTCTCCTAAAGTTAGCAACTTGCTAACAATGGTTACTTTTACTAAATTTCAGGAATCAACATCAGAAAAAATAATTACTGAAAGTATATGCTATACTTTATCCATATTCCTCCAGTTTTTCTACCAATATTCTTTTCATCTTTAGCCTTATAGACTCTAGACACTTTCCCACTGCTTTTATTCCTCACCACCCTTAATAAGACCATGTCATACATTTTAAATCAGTTAGATTTATTTTTCACTGTCTGCTTTCTATCCTCAGTTCTTACCACATTGTCATTACAAAAAGTCTTCATACACTAAGAGTCACTCTTGGTGGTGTACAGTTCTATAGATTTCACAAAGGCATATAGTAATATGTTCACCACCAAAGTATCATAAGGAATACTTGCATCAACATAAAAATTTTATTTGTGCAACATCTTAATAGTCTATCCCTCCTCCTTCTAATACCCCTTAGCAAGTACAGATCTCTATTCTGTTCCCAAAATTTTGTCTTTTCCAGAATATTATATAAATGCAATCACAAAATATATAATATTTTGGGTTGACTTCTTTCCCTTTAATAAAATACATTTGAGGTTTACCTTTGTTATGGTAGTAAATTTATAGTTCATTCCTTTTCTTGGATATTCTACATTTTTTTTTACCCATTTACCTGTTAAAAGATATATAGACTGAGTTTATGAATAAAGGTGATTCAAATATCTAAATACAGGTTATTTTGAGCATAAATTTTTAGTGTACTTGGGTAACAATTAATAATATTATTGTAAAAATATCTTTAACCATACAATAAACTACCAAATTGGTTTTCCAAGTTGCTATACCATTTTCACAAGTAATGGAAATGCTCTCTTTGCTCTCCCTTTTTGACACATTTCATTATGTCATATTATTTTTTTAGCCATTTTAGTAGTTTTTCAGATGTTTCTCAGTATGATTTTAATATATGTGTCCTTAATGATTAATGATTTTGTGCATCTTTTCATATGCTCATTTGACATGTGTATATCTTCTTTGAGAAAGCATCTGTTCAGATCTTTTTGTTCATTTCCTAATTAAACTAGATTGTTTTTGTTGTTGAATATTAGAGTCATATCAGATATATAATACATTAATATCTTCCCCAGAATGTGGCTGCCCTTTTCTTTACCTTAAAATTTCACAGAGGAAGAAATTTTAGTTGTGATAAAGTCCAATTCATTAAATTTGTTCCTTTTTATCTATCATGTTTTTAATGTCAAATATAAAAACTCACTCTAAATATAAGGTTATGATATTTCTACTTTTTCTAGAAATTTTGTTATTTTCCACTTTATATTCAGGTCTACAATCTATTTTTGTTTGAAGTGTGAAATATGTGTCAAGGTTCATTTTTTTTAATGTTGAAGTACAACAGTTCCAGCACCATTTATTTAACAGAATGCCATTTGTCAACTGAATTTTGTTTATTCATTTATTTTATTTTTTAAATGTTTATTTATTTTAGAGACAGAGACAGAGACAGAATGTGAGTGAGGAAGGGGCAGAGAGAGAGGGAGACACAGAATCCAAAGCAGGCTCCAGGCTCTGAGCTGTAAGCACAGAGCTTGATGCGGGGCTCAAACTCACAACCTGCAAAATCATGACCTGAGCTGAAGTAGGATGATTAACTGACTGAGCCACCTAAGCACCCCATGTCAACTGAATTTTGACTGTAACTTTGAAAAAAAATAGTTGACTGTATTTGTGGGGATCTATTATTGTGTATTCTATTTCTAAGATCAATTTGTCTTTCATTGGCTAATTCAGTACTACCGTGGTTAGTGTAGTTTTAGAGTAAAGCTTGAAATAAGTTAGCATAAATCTTCCAAGTTGTTTTTCTTTTGGAGAAATACATATATACATTCAATAGAATATAAGTCTATTTTCAAATATTAAATTGCTTCAGCTTTAATATACTTATTACAGTACATTCCCAATTCCACACTCCATTCTTTTGTTATAAATTTTACATATACATAATCACATAATAGCATGATACATTTTTTGCTTAAAATACTTAGTAAACTTTTAGGGCAAATAAAAGTTGAAAAAAAAACTTTATCTGCACTGATTCTATTTTCAACACTATTCTTTGTATAGATCCAAGTTTCTTACCTACATCACATTCCTCTGCCCAAAGATCCTTCTTTAGAATATCTTGTCAATTAGTTCTACAGGGAATAAATTCTGATTTTTGTTTGACTGAGAAAGTCTTCATTTCTTTTACTTTTTTTGATGCGTATTTTCACTGGGTATGTAATTTTGTTTTTTACTTCCTTTTTGAAACCAGCACTGAGAAATACCAATCCATTGTTGTCTTCAATGAATGGTTTCTGATAAGACTGCTATAAATCTTATCTTAGGTGTTTTTGTAGGTAATGTCTTTCTTTCTATGGTCTTTAAATTTTCTGTTTTCATTTTCAGCAATTTTAATATATGTGCACAAATGAGGTTCTTCTGTGTTGATTTGCTTTGCTTTGCTTTGTTTTATTACTTACCCTGCTTGGTGTGCAGTAAACTTCTTATGTCTGTGGTTTGATGTTGTTTTAGTTTTGGAAATTTCTTAGCCATTACTTCTTCATACATTTCCTCTTTCCCATTTTTTCTTTCCTTCTGAGATTACAATTCTGTGTCTATTATATCATTTGATATTATTCCACAATGTTATATGCTCTGCTGTATGATTTTCCTTTTGTTTCAGTTTGGATAATTTCTACTGACCTATCTAGGAATTCACTGCTTCTTTCCTTGGAGGTGTTGAGTCTACTGTTAAGTCCATCAAAGGCATTCATCCTCTCTCATTGTTTTCTTTGTTTTTCTATTTGATTCTTTCTTGTTTCCATTTCAATGCTGAAATTACCTATCCAATCATGCATGTTTTCTATATTTTGTCTTAGATCTATTAACATACTAATATAGTTATTTTAAATAACTATCTAATAACTATCTAAATAACATATCTGTAACATACATTAATCTAGTATTGATGGTATCTTTGTCTCTTCAGACTATGTTTTTCTTCCCTTTTTGTAGTGCCTTATAATTTTTTCTTTGAAAACTAGGCATGAGAGTAGGCATTACAATCTATCTATATTTATCCATGAAATTATCTATACAAAATTTCTATTTATAAAATATATTTATACTTACACATGTACATGTCTTTCTTTCCAAGGGACACAAATGTGAGGTTGTGTATTAGTGAAGTTTGGAGATGGGGATTAACATCCCAGTAACTGTGTATACTTCAGTATACCACAGGATCCATATGTCTCTATCAATTTATGATGTGGGCTATTCTGCCCAAAGGGTTTCTTCAATATCTGCTCATTTGAGAGAATAGGTCTCTTGCAGTTCTCCCAACTATATTCCACTATTATTTAGATGTTTATCTTGACAGCCTGGAGATGAGTGGTGTGGGAATATGGCATTCCATGATGTTCTAATTCATCCTAAATCTCAGGCAGGTTCTGTTTCCCTTGTCTCATGACTTCACAAGAGCTCCTTCCCCTCCTCTAGATGCAGTAATAAACCTAGTGCGCAAACCTCCCTTTATCAAGGGGTACTATTAATTCATCTCTCCTCCTGACCATTTCTTCAGCTCAACAGATTTCCAACAGTGCCAGTATAGTCAGAATTTTTGTTCTTCTTCCCTCTAGAAATTAAGGTTTTTTCTCCATGATAGAGATACCAGAGAAGAATACAGCATCTCTCTATGAAGACATATTAGTGGCCGTTGTTTGTCTTTCCTTGTCAGTATCACAAAAAGTTTTCTAAGGATTCTATCCAATTTCTCCTGTGAGTGGCTCCAGGGAAACGTGGAAGAAAAATATACAAAAGGGTGGAGGCCTGTGGACTTCACACTCTTGCACTCTCCTACACTCACTTTTTTAAAATTTATTTTCAGAGAGGAGAGAGATCAAGCAGGGGAGGGGCAGAGAGAGAGAGAGAGAGAGAGAGAGAAACCAAAGCAAGCTCCGCACTGTCAGCCCAGAGCCTGATGTGGGGCTTGAACTCGCAGACCGTGAGATCATGACCTGAGCCAAAGAGTCAAAAACTCAACCGATTGAGCCACCCAGGCACTCCACCTCCCACACTCACTTTTTGAAAATCATTACAATTTATTAGCTTTGGTTCTTATTGGCTTATATGGTATCCTGTGGTATCTGTCCTGGGTAAGCAAATGCTTAGATTGTTTTTCTCTCTGCAGGTATCTATTCCGTCACTCCCCTATTTTAGGTTACCTGATTTTCCTGTGACCTCTTTTCACTGATGGGTTCAAGAAAAGTTATTAGTTGCATTTATTTGCAGTTTGTACAGCCTGGTTGTAAAAACTGGAGTGACACCTTCCAATTCTCTATATCTCTAAACTAAATTTGCATGGTTTCTAATATTTTGTAAACAAAATCAGTTTGAGACTGGTATTATATTGTTTCTATATTCATTTTTTTTATTTCCACAGCTACAACTAGTTATGCAAAAAAAAAAAAAAACACTGAAAGACTGATTCATACTTTACTAAAATTGTCTACTATGTTAAAAATAGCCCCCAAAACACCTAGTTTCAATAATATATCTTTGTATTTTTAAGTGTTTATTTATTTATTTTGAGAGAGAGAGAGAAAGCACAAATGGGGGAGGGGCAGAGAGAAAGAGATAATCCCAAGGAGGCTCTGGGCTGTCAGTGTGAAGCCAGGGCTCAAACCCACAAACCTTGAGATCATGACCTGAGCCAGAATCAAAAGTTGGATGTTTAACTGACTGAGCAATCCAGATCCCCCCAATAATATATTTTTAAATTAAATAATCAAATAAATTGATTTTACCAAAATTTTGGCCTTTCACATTTATACTACAGCTAAGATTTTCTAACTGGCTCATTAACATTGTTCATCTGCATGTGAAATTAACTTGGGTTGGGGTTGGGACATGAAGAGAAAACTGAAAAAGGCATGATAATGGAGAACAGAACATAAGTATGAGAAAAAGGACACCAAAAAGAGTTAACTGACATTATCAAAATAGTCGTTTGATATTAAAATGACCTATTCAATTTGTATTTTGCTTTAAAATTTCCCCAACACTGACCTAAAAACTCTCATTTTTAACCATAGTAAAGATATATATGTACTGCCCCCAAAGTGACAAAGATCCAGTAAGAACTGCTAACTTTTTTCCTCAACTACTCCTAGAAAACACTTTTTTATCATAAGAGTAAAATAAAAGTAGTTATTAATAATAAAATTTGCATTCTTGCTAACATTTAACGTTCTCCCAACAAAATCCATTCATTCCTGGAAGGGACATATAGATTACCATAGAGGAGTTCTGAGTAATATGTTTTAAAAATTAGCATATGAAAAGTAAGCAATGAATACATGAATAGTCATAATTATATGTGAAACATTGAAATTTTAGTGTAACTAGAGGTTAAATGCTTGTGTGTAGCTGGAGATAAAGCTGAGAAAGTGAATCAAGCCAGACAAACAAAGGCTTGTAAGCCATGCTGAGTAATTTGGCTCTTTTGTAATAGGCAAAAAGGGGTTAGCAAACAGTTTCAATTGTCATAATAAAATTTTTAGAAAGGTAATACTAGAAGTGACAAAGATAAAGACCTAAACTAAGGGGCAGACCCACAGTTAGAGGATTGTCACAGTGCTACTGGCAAGAGAGGATAAGTGTGGGAAGAAGGAATCATCAGTGCGTGTCAGTAAGCAGAACCAGATTCAGAAGATAATTTTTAGATATGACTAATAAGAAGTGGTTCCTGATTAAACATAGAGGGACAAGGTTTGAAAATTAGGTGGATGATGAAGACTAAAATTAACTAATATCAAAAAAGAAGGAGAAGGTTGAAGAACAGATTTTCTGAATTTTAAATCTATCTATAGTTACAATTTGGCAGCTCTTCGTAATGATCATTTTATTCTATCTTCAGAGACATTTCTTTGACGTTATGTTACAAATCTCTTTTGTTTTGTTATTGTTGCTATTGTTTAGGCTATCCCATTTGTTTTCAAGAGCTATTACAATTCACTGATTAATCTTTCTCCATAACATTCTATGCTTGCCTATGTAGATGCAAACTATTTCCTTTCCTGCACATATTTAATGTGGCAATTTATAAGATTTCTTCTACACCTAAGGCAGTGGATTTTCCTTTGGGGATTCTTTTTTACTCTTTGTTTGACTATGTTATTCTTTCTTATTCAAATTGGATCATTTCCTCAAATGTGTGCTGATTCTCAGCTATATTTTTATTTTTAAGAGTTAAATATTCCTGGTTCATGACAGTTTGAATCATCACTGGTTTCTCTAATAGAGGATAAAACAGTGGACATTTTTTGTAAACCCTTAAGGGTTTATAATGTATCAAGTACTTGGAGACATTTCCTGTGATTTAGTTTTCTTTATTCAGTTTCTCTGAATAAGAATTCTCCAACCATGTGTCAGAAGGCACATTTCCTGGATATAGAAGTGCTCAGACAAGTTAGAGGGGCTGTGGCACAAAATATCTAGACTTTCACTTTGTCCCTTTTATAGGTATGCAGTCCAATCCCCTTCTCAATATACTTGGTAACCCAAAATTCTGAGACTCATTAAAGAACTTAAGGATAAATTTGTGTATTTCTTAGAAACAGCCCCATTAGCAAGGGCTCTATATTAAAAGTTACTCTTTTCTAATAAATCACTTATCCCTCCTATTCCACTAACTTTGATTGTTCTAAACATTTTTTCTTTATTGACTTCTATTGTCTATTCTTTGTTATCGATGTCCTTGTGTCTTTTTATATTTCCTATTTATTTTCCAACATTTGGATGGAATCTAGGAATGGAAGGAATCTAATTATATGTGGTTAAATTGCCTTCATTTATTCTAAATATGTTATTTAATATAGAAGTTTTATTTTTTCCAATTAAAACCTCAGTTCAATCTTTAAAAACTAGAGATAAGAGCATCTGCCCTACCTATCTCAGAGAGTGTCATATAATTATGATGATTATAAATATATAAATATGATGGCATTTTTAGACATTCAAGTTAGTATCATCATGAAATTAATCTACAAATAAACCCTTCATTTTTCAGATGTGACTTAAACTGCATTCTCAGTTTGTGAAAAAAAAAGTATAAATCATATCAAGCATGAGATGTTTATGGGTTTTCATGGAAGATGTGTGGCTTACATAGTACTCACAGTAAGTTTTCCAGTAGAGATATATTATTATGACTATCCTCAGAGCTTATGCAATAAATTCCTCAAAGCCTTGTGCATAGCAAGGATAAAAACAAAGGGTATTTAGATTTTATTACTTGGCTGTCCCTATCCAATTCCATAGTCTTCCTTTATCTCATAATTCACACTGAGATTTTAAAAAATGAGGATTCAAAATTTGGCAAAGACTTGGTCTAATTTTATAAAATACACACATACAGAATTATATATATATATATATATATATATACACACATATATATAGTACTGTGTGTATATATATAAACACAGTACTGTATATAAGGTAACTGGCAATAAGGCAGCAGAGGAAAGGGTCTCTATCTGGAGGCAGCTTGACTTAGAATGAAGTAAAGCATTCCTAAGCTTATTCTTATATGGAAAAGCAATGGACTGTCCACAGGTGCTTTGAGATGACAAAAAATACACTAGTGTCAATTGTGGGCACCTTCCAATATTCTAAAAAATCACTAATTTCTGCCAAACACCGTGGCCTGAGACTGAGCATCCAAGCATGGGCTCAGTTGTGATCATGTGACATTCAGCATCACATATTGCAATTACTCATATTGCAATAAATCACTCATTTATCAAGTTAAAATTTATTAGAAATGTTTGCTCATCTTATGGAACACTTACAGAACAAGTTATAATCCAAGGTTTTACTATATATATTTATATGTACATGTGTACATACACATGTACATATATATATACTTATCTACCTACCTATCTGTCAGTGTACATCAGGGGAAGAAAGAAAGGGAGCACATCAATATTTAACAGGAGTGACATTAAATACTGGATTACTGTATGGATACTTTATATTTTTGTACTTTATATATTTTAACTTTTCAAGTTTCTACCATGAGTACATATTTTATATTCAGAAAATAATTTGCAATTTATTTTAAACTAACTTCAGAATATATAGGACTCTCATGACACAGAAGTGAAAAGCTCTAGTTATTGCTATTTTAGGATATGATTAGCAAATTTTGAAAGATTTGCCTTTATAGTTCACCAAATATTGACTTTAATAAATCAATCACTTGTTTATAATAGTTTGGTTTCAAGTAGGTAGAAACAACCTTCAGGAATATATCACTCTTTTTGTAGTGCCAGGATGAGTTACAAGATATGCTAAATGATAAGTAAAAAGACTCATTCATTCTCCTAAAAATGTGTGGCTCAATACCATGAGAAAAGCTAGAAGTAATTTTTGATTGCTTAGTTTTGGAGACCCTGTATCCCAAGAATACAGATGGGTGCTTGTTTACGATTTAATGTAATAAGATAAAAAATTAGCGTTGGAATATATTTTGTATAATGGACTTTGGATCAAATCAGAAAATGGATTTGTTTGGCCATCCTTAAAGCCAAACTCTGAGATCCTGTTAACTTTCACAACACTATTTAGAGAGAACAAAATTATGATATAAAAAGTGTTGGCCTCATGCTAACAAAAGGAATGATGCTTTTGTGTATCTGATGAAATGTTGCAAAAACAACAAAAAAGATGTTTTATGTAAATTAGCAATTTCATCTTTGATGCCAAGCCACTTAGATACTTTTGCCTTGAGTAATAGACAGAAAAATGGAACTGTCTAAATCTGCTTTTCAAAAGGTGCCCTGAGATTTCTCAAAGTTATCTGCCCAAAACAGCCCCTGAATTCCTAGATACTTATGCAATATGTAATATATTACAATATTAATAAAATAAGTTACAGAAATATATGGTATTAGACTATCATTCAATAAGGCTTCAAACATATTTTAAGTGACTAGTGGGTTTTTTTCTGTTTTTTCAATTTCTACATACATTTGTAAGTCTCATACTTTTATCAGTCTGCTCAGATTATTATAACAAAATGCCACAGACTGGATGGCTTAAACAAATAAATTTTCTTACAGTTCCTGGAGTCACAGATCAAGGTGCCATCAAGATTGGTTTATCGTGACAGCTATCCTTATGGCTTGCATACACCTGCCTTCTTGTTGTGTCCTCACATGGCCTTTCCTCTTTTGTGTGTACAGGTAGTAAGAGAATTGCAAGGTGTCTCCTTCTCTTCTTTAAAGGATATCAGTCTTGTGGAATTTGGGCTCTACAATTGTGACTTCATTTAACCTTAACCTCCCTAAAATCCTTAACTTTAAGTATCATCACATTAGGAGTTAGGTTTTTAATATATGAATTAAGGGGGAGGGACACAATTCAGTCCACAGTAATATTACACAATTAAGGGACTTACTGTTTATTAATCACAGGACATGTTGAAGAAACATCTTAAATTAGAGCTAAAACTGAGTAAGTTAATTGCATGTGGATACATTTTGGAAAAGACAGTATTCAAAAGTCATTTTGAAATTCAAAATACTGCAAATATAAGTGTTAAGTTTTTTAAGTTTTTTATTTACTCTGAGGTGGGGGGGGAGAGAGAGAAAGAGAGAGAGAGAGAGAAGAGAGAGAGACAGAGATAACAACTGGGGTAGGAAGGGAGAGAGAGAGGGAAAGAGAGAATCCCAAGCAGGCCCCGTGCTGTTAGCACAGAGCCTAACATAGCGCTTGAACCCACGAACTGTGAGATCATGACCTGAGCCAAAATCAAGAGTCATATGCTTAACCACCTGAGTCACTCAGGTACCCCTATAAGTGTTAGTTTATAAAGCATTGCATGAAAACTTGAGTTTCTAGTACACTCATATCCATACAGAGAGGGGGCATCAATGCTCCTTCCATTTCCCAAAGTGAATAAATAATGCCCATTCATAATATTTACATCACAAGGCAAATATCACAAGGCAATACAAGTAAAACCAGAATCACAGCTACCTGACTTATCACTGTTAACAAGGGCGATCTGCAGTTGTGCCATGAACATTCAACACGGTAGGGTTGTAGAATTTAATGGAATTCAATTTAATTGAAATGGAGGAAAGATGGTGAATAATCGATCTTATTAACAACAGCGTTAATAATGTTGGAAGAATACTATTATCCCCATAAGTAACAGTCCACTTCTTCCAATTAGAAAATTATAAGAGACTTGGCAACAACGTTTTTTTTCCTCAGATTCCTAACAAGGGAAGATGTAAATATCTGAGTTGGGAGAATAAAACATGTAGGAGTGGGGTAGGATAAATCCTAAATTATTTTAAAATAATGGATGGATAAATAAATCTGGTCCCAAATCAGGCCAGTACTGACTAAGAACTATGTTAGCAAAATGAGATGCCAGTTAAAAAATTGTCCTTGACTTTTATCACTAAGCAAGTGACTGCCTAAATCCATATATGTTAATGATGACTTCAAAAATAATTCACACCCTGCAAAATAAAATAATAAAGCCAGAGATAGAGAGCTTTGAATTTCATTTTTCTCACAAAAGGCCATTATACTAATTCAGAAATCAAGCATTTCCTTGAAAATCCTGTACAGAAAATATAACATGATGATTGGATTACCATTTATTTTCAGCACAGCCCAGAAGTTGAACAGATGGCAGACTCACCACCACTGTGAGTCTGATAACTGCACTGACTTTCAGTACTTTAAGACAAAAAGGATAGCACAGTTTAAAGGACATTTTATCATACAGAGGGGTTTCTGTACAATACATGTATAGTGTATGTATTTTACAGGAAATCAAGAGATATGACCACAAAAGTCAATGTCCTATTGTTTGGAAATTATCACAATATGACAAAATGTTTGCAACACCAATGACACATTTGGCTGAGCAAGTGACAGATTAGGTGCTGGACCCTTCTATTTCTGTTTCCTGGTACCAAAGCCTACACTCAGATAAAGTAAATATTGCTTTGGGTTCTTCACCTAAAATCCTTTAAATCTGGAACTAGAGGTGTTAAGGAGTTATCTTCAAATATCCATTCCCTGGTGTCTATAATATACATTGTTTATACCCTCGACTTTCACTATTTCTATCTTGGTAAAGTTAGCTACTGGTCTTATTATCTATTTTACTGACACAAGCACAGTGCCTTTCGGGTAATGAAAACACTAATTGTAACACCAGGATCTTGAATCTTCTGAAATGTAGCCAATATATAGAATAGGTTGCTATTTAACAGGGTATTGGGTAGATGATGTTTTTCCTTGTTTTTAACAGGCAGAAATTATTAAACATTTTAACTTGTGATTATAGCATATTTTTCCTTAGGTAGTTTTAAGTCTAAAATGAAGTTCCTAAATCTTTTCTGTGAGGAAAAAGAACACGTTGGATCAAGTTATTTTATAGTCACTATCCATATATTTTGAAGTAGTTTTTGTACAGTGATGTCCAATACAGGTTCTGCTAATGAACTTTTTTTTAATGTATCACATAAAGATGGAGAACTCCTGTTAACACATCTATAATTAGCTGCATGAAGGTGTCCATGATTTCAAACATCACTAGGGTTCCGATATAACCTCAGTAATTATTCACTTGTTAGTTTCTTTATTTCAACTACTTGTGTATTTCTGTATAAACCCATTTTTTTGCCTCACTGATTAACCTACAAGAACTCAAATGCCCAGAAAATCATATTATTTGCAGTTAAAAATAAATTACAAAAAGGAATGTATTTGGATGAAATATAGAGAGTATAAGATATTATAATCATCTCACTGATTTCTTTGTATTCTTTTTACTGCTCTTTCTCTTCCTACTTATTGGCTCCAGTCTCTTTCTGGCCAGGAAATTTCTTTTCCTTCTTTTTATCTTTTCCTTCCTTCCATGGTCTGTAACAAGTTATGATTCAATACATACTCATGAACTCTTCCTTTTTTTCTCCCACTAACGTGGTACATGTTAGGTCATCTATCTGTATTCAAGAAATGAGACTTCTGTACTGTACTACTCTTAGCTCTACCTCTTAGTACCAACTTGATCTTAGGCAATTTAATTACTTCCTTTGCCTTAGCTTCCTTATCTTTCAAGTGGGGAGAAGGATATTATAATTAATAAATAAAATTATATATATATGGAATTGGCACTTAGATAAGCAATAAATAAGATTAGCTATTTTATTATATTTTTAATATACAAATAATTTCTACTTTACAGGGCTATGATGATTACATGAGGTGATATTTGTAAAATGTAGGTCTCAATAAATATCAGAATAATAATAATAATAATACTTCATTCTTTTAAAGAAATTTCACAGTTTTTACATATATATATATCATATATATATAACAAAGTTTTCCTTAACCATTTAATGAAATACATCAATTTCTACTCTGAAGTGTTTGAAGTCTGAGAGTTTGAAGTCAAAAAGAAGGTTCTTACCTTTTTTATACTATCTGAGATTTTAGAATGATGTTAAGAAACATTACACTACAGATTTTAGTAAAATTATAAACACAGAGTTGGTTAACATGGCGATGAAGTCAAGAATAAAGGTGAGTCTCAGGTTCTGCCTTAGTTGGCACTATGTTTAAGACATGTCTAACTGGATTAATGAAAATCTAACTATAAGAATATTTTAAACACACAGGCTCCTTCTTCCTTTATTATTTGTCACTTTTATATATAACGTAACTATGTAATATTTTTATAAAAATCAAGCTCAATATCAATAATATTATTTGAAAATATATAAATGAATCTATTCTCCTCAATTTGCAGTTAAGAAAAATTGAGATTTACAGAGTGAAAAGAAAAGAAAAGAAAAGAAAAGAAAACGCTGAAAAGAAGATTTGAAGAAACAGCAACTGTAATTAATTTAATGTTAGTGCTGCCTGGATTTCTCTTTCCCATACTTTGGATACAAAGGAGAATAAGCACACTGGGCTTTCAACTTAGGTTAGTCTGTTCTCAGTCCTGAATATTTTTAAAAGATACCTTTATTTATAACAGATGTTTCAAACTAAGCATTATGGGTATTTTAGGTAGGATAATTCTGGGCTGTGTTCAGGGGAAAAGAGAGCTATCTTGTGTATTGTATGATATTGAGAAGCATCCTTGGGCTCTCTACACACTAGGCACAGAAACATCCCCCCCCACACACACACCATTTGCAGTAACCATAATGTCTCCATATATTTGGTTCCCTGAAGACCAAATCAATTCAATTTGAGAGCCACTGATTTATAAAATAGTTTTAACCAATCCACAACATAACCAGACTGCTTTATTCCATCTTCCACATTATTTCAAGTGACATTCTCTGATACCACTTTAAGCTCAAATTGAGTTTTAACAAGATTTAAGTATTGCCTTCTTCTAACTTCCCTATATTAAAACTATTTTTTCTAATTTTCCACCTAATGTAAGAAACATCATAATGAATAAGAAAATCATATTTGTTCATTTGTTAAAATGATTAAGAGTATACACACATTGATGCCTCAAGAGGTTTACAACTAAATAAGTTTTTGAATTTTTAGTCAAAATATCATCTGGTTTGGTTGTCTTTGTCATATTGCTAATAGCATTGGAGGTGATTGGCAGTGAAAAATATTCCTTATAGTTGTGTGGTAATTATCATTACCAGGATTAATGATTCAACAGCTATTATACAAACCCTATAAAAAGAAGGCAAGATATATTAGGCATGATCCAGAAAGAGTAACAGATATCACCCTTAAGATTTCAAGCAGAAAGATATTTAATTTAGGGAATTGGTAACCAGGTATTAGAAGGACTTTGACAGATTTTTTTAATGCTTGATAGAATCACTGCTTCTATGTAACCCATTATTTTGTTAAACCACTTTGTCTCATGTCAATGAATTCATGGCTACACTTCTGTTTTAAAATGAATTATGTGTCCAGAAGAGAAAATATAAAAGATATCTTTCACTGAATTTATTTCACAACATTCTGTAAGTTCTCAGATGGTAGTGCTGGCAGAAATGTCTGAAAAGGCTATTCTTATCAATAATTAGTGTTTATATTAGTAAGAACAAACAGCTACCCTCTTCATAATCCAAGAAGTCAGATATAATAAGCACCCCTAACTGCCTGACTATTGAGATTGGTAACATACTGGGGACTCATGGTTGTTTTCTGCAGTTTGTAGGGTGGGCATGAGCAGTGGCAAGAAAAGAATTGGCCTCCCTGAGGAGAAGCCTATGTTATTTAAGTTCAAGCATAATTTCTTCAGTCTCACTGTCAGGGAGACTGTAGATGAGCCCACTGAACAAGAACCCGAGTATCTAAGAAAGAGGCTAACCAATACAAACAGAGTAGATCACTTTGTCCTTTGCCTTTTGAGGCCCTCCTCTGTAATGATTGCTGTCTAGAGAAGTCACGTGAGACACAAATATTCTATATTTTACACTCCTTGTGAAAGATTCATCCATGTGCCTCTTCTACCAACTTTCTGGTATCTTCTAACCAGGTTTACATATTTTTGAGCACTTATACAAACTATGAGCTGCTGTCAAAACATCTAATTTGGACTTAAGCCTCTGATCATTTTTTTCATGGAAGTAAAGTAGGAAACAAAATACATTAAATATCTGCCCATTTGAATGATTTCCTTTTATGATTTTCAGCACCATCTCAAACTGCTATGGTAATAATATCCTTCCATACTGCGTTAAATATCACACAGAACTATGTATAAACCATGTCCAAGGATTTTGTTCCTCAGTGTTATAGTTACAGGGAATTCAATATGAAGCCACAGATGTGGGAAAAGAGAGATTTATCAATGTAGCAGGAATAGGTGCCTTAAAACCCCAAGATTTCTGTTCATGCAATAGACAATGTCTTCATGATTTGTCTGAATATAATTTAATATGTATTACTTCATTTGTTTAGAGATTCTGACAGACCGAATCCAATTTTGATAGTTTGACAGGTTAGATAACATCAGGTTCCTAGTATGACACCTGAAATTCACAGTCCTTAATGTTTTGTGGTGAAGCATCCAGTCTCTATGAGGTCCCAGGAGCAAGTTCTCAAAAGATAAATAGTAAAATGCCTCAGGGGCTGGCACTGTGATTATATTTTTGGGCTTGCTAAGGGCTCCATAAAGCATCCTTGTTTCCTTCATACACGTCAGTGCTGTTGGACTTACTGTATGCCAAGGCCCAAGGAGCAGAGGAGCTTGTACTTGGCCTGGATCTGCTGCAGAGCACTGGTTCAATTTGACCTTCATCTAAACTGTCATTCCAACAGATAACTTGAAGCAAAACACTCAAATAGATAAAGAAAATGCCTCCAAAATCAGAAAGGAAGAATATGGTACTAAGCATTGTATGTGTACGTATGTCTGTATGTACTGACTTTTCTCTCTCTTTTAAGGAAATATTCAGACAAGCCCTGGACCATTGAGATGCAAAAACTCACAGAAAGTACCTAGAACTTCACAGGATTCTTCCTCAAGGGGATGGAGATAGCTTCCCTTCATTAAATGAATATGTAAACTAGCTGCTGTCTGTAAGACCTCTGCTTACTACATCCAGAGTCTCCTTGATTATGTCGGCCATGTAATATTCTTCTAGTTACCCATCTATTTCATTGCTTTGATCAATTTGCTACCACCACCAATTCTCATGTTTTAAAACACTACTTCAGCCCTACTCTCACTAGAGTAAGTATGCCTGCCTCTTTGTCCTCCCAGTCCAAGATCCTACCATACCATTTTAAACTGGGGTACTTATTTTAATGGCCACATCTCCTACCCTCAGATATGCAGAGGGCAGTTAACTCAATGATAGGAGGGTTCTACTCAATGAAGTATTTTATAATGTTTGATTGAAGAGAGAGAGTCTAAGCATTCTTCGTTATATATTTGGGGCAGTGGGAATTATCTAAGAAATTCAACTGAACATTCTTATACCCTTAAATCATCTGTTCAATACTAGAGAATTTCTGTTATCTCAGGCTCATTGAATATAGGACGATCTTGGATCCAGGCTTATACAAATCAATGGAACTACTTTAATAAACACATTATTTCTGAGTTTCAGTAAAAACACCAATATCAACAAATTTAGCCTGATTCAATATGATACTCTATCTTCCTTGGTTTAGGTCAGAGGTCAACAACCTTTTCCTAAATGATTCAATGATTCAATAGTAAATATTTTAGGCTTGATTGCCACAGGGTTTCAGTTGCAGCCACTTAATTTTGTCATTGTAACACAAAAGCAGCCATTGATACACACACACACACACACACACACACGAATTCATGGCTGTGTTCCAACTTCTTACACTGTTGGCAGGAATGCAAACTGGTGCAGCCACTCGGGAAAACAGTATGGAAGTTAAAAATAAAACTACCCTTGATCCAGCAATTGCACTACTAGGTATTTACATAAAGAATAAAAAAATACTGTTCAAAGAGGCACATGCACCCTGAAGTTTATAGCAGCAGTATCAACAATAGCCAAATTATGGAAAAAGCCCAAATGTCCATTGACTGATGAATGGATAAAGATGTGAGATATATATACAAGGGAATATTACTGAACCATGAAAAGGAATGAAATCTTGCCATTTGCAGTGATATGGATGGAGCTAGAGACTGTTATGCTAAGCAAAATAAGTCAGAGAATGACAAGTACCATATGATTTCACTGCTATGTGGAATTTAAGAAATGAAAGAAAGAACATAGGGAGAAAAAAAAGAGGCAAACCATAAAACAGACTCTTAACTATAGAGAACAAACTGAGGGTTGCTGAAGGGGAGTAGATAGGGGGATGGGTTAAATGGATGATGGGTCTTAAGAAGGGCACTGGCTGTGATGAGCACTGGGTATTGTATGGAAGGGATGAATCCTTAAACTCTACACTTGGAACTAATATTACACTGCATTTTAACTAACTAGAATTTAAATAAAAACTTGAAACTTAAAAAACCATATATTTACAAAAACAGATGTGCCTATATAATTCAGTTGTCTGACCTTTGGACCAAAACTCTAAACATTTACTTCTTAATATATTTATCAGCTTTATGCTGAAATTAAGTTAAAAAAGTATTTTGTGGTACAAGTTATCTCTTTCTGGCTCATACACATCTATATCTTTCAGAGTCTGGATGTAAATGTGCATACTTTTGAAATATGAATTTGCAGCTAATATCATGACAAGGTCTTTAAAGAAAGAAAGGCTAGTCTCCTCACACTGTAAAGTGTCCATGTTACCTAGCTATCGAGGCTCAAGGGGATTCAGGTGCTCCAGTTTCTGAAACTTATCTGAGTCTTCACATATGCCCTCATTACAATTCTCAGGGTCCCATTTCTTCCCCATCAATTTCTTAATTTTACATAAGATCATTAAGCTTTGATTCAACTTACATTTTCATTCTCCTTCATGTAAAATAAAATTTAGGTTTGAATTTTAGTTGCAACTATCATCTAATAAGATAAAACAGTTGTAGCATAATCATGGAAGGTTAGTTGTCCTCATTCTGTGATTTTGTTAAATTAGCACTGCTGGGGATTTACCCAAGGGATACAGAAGTGCTGATGCATAGGGGCACTTGTACCCCAATGTTCGTAGCGGCACTTTCAACAATAGCCAAATCATGGAAAGAGCCTAAATGTCCATCAACGGATGAATGGATTAGGAAGATGTGGTTCATCTATACAATGGAATACTACATGGCAATGAGAAAGAATGAAAT
>CM053576.1:66141573-66193464 GCA_028646485.1 Cryptoprocta ferox | reverse complement strand
ATTCCACTGGTCTATGTGTCTGTTTTTGTGCCAGTACCATACTGTCTTGGTGATGACAGCTTTGTAGTAGAGTCTAAAGTCTGGGATTGTGATGCCTCCCGTTTTGGTTTTCTTCTTCAGTATTACTTTGGCTATTCTTATTTTCAAAAGTCTTCAAAGCTTATGTTACCAGAGAATTTCTATTTTACACCAATATAGAGTAACAGGTAGTAAGTAGATTTACCCTTTTCACACCAGCAACAAAAATCAGAACAAAATATAAGAAACACTAATTGTAAAACACATGATAAAAGAAGTAAAGTTCTTTCTGAGTTAGAAGACACAAATAAGGTCCAATCTTACTGCCTAGAGAGAGGTTTCAGGTTGTAATGTAAAGAAAGTCAATGTAGACAGAGCTCAGAGGTCTCCCTTGATCAGGGAAACATAACTGGGAGTCTGGGGAGAGTACGGCAGAGTTTTCAGAGTACTAGAAAGCAAAGGTAAAGCTGGACTGAGAGGTCTGACTGAAGCTTTGGGGATAAATACAGATCAATACATGCACACAAAGAAACTACATAAGAATGGGAGAAGAATAAGAGAAAAATATTAGAGGAATAAGTCCCAAAAGTCACAAAGGATCAATAACAGTTCCTGTTACCACAAATACAAGTGGGTGGTAATCACTCAACAATTTATAAATGTATGAATTCAACTCACTGTACATTTTAAACTTACACATTATTATGTGTCAATAATTTCACAATAAAGCTGGAAAAAGAAAATACAAGCCATAGCCTAGGAGAAAATATTTGCAAATCATGTATCTGATAAAAGACTTATATCTAGAATATGTAAAATATCCTGAAAATTCAAAAGTAATAAATAAAAATAAAAAACAATAAAAATCCAAATAAGAAAGTGACCAATCCAATGAAAAAAGGCAAAACATTTGAACATGAACTTCACCAAAGACGATAAGCAAGTAAGACCTAAAATGGGGATTTGTAGCATTAGCAATTAGGAAATTGCAATATAAATGTACAGTAAAATACCACTCAACATTCATAATGGCTGAAATTTAAAGATTAATCCAATAAAACATTGGTGAGAATGTGGAGTACCTAAAACTCTTATACACTGCTTGGAGAGATATAAAATGATACATCCAGTTTGGAAATCTATTTGATGGTTCTATAAAAGTTAAACATACATCTACCATGTGACCTAGCTATGAAACTCTTAGGCAGTTACCAAAAAGAAGTTAAAGTATATATTCATTCAAGACTCGTATGTGAATGTTCATAACAGTTTTATTTGAAATAGCCAAAAACTTTAAATAACTCCAATGTCTATCAATAGGTGAATGCATAAAAAATTTGTGGTATAACCATAACAGAATACTACTTAGTACAAAAGAGCAATAGCATATTGATACATGTTACAACATGGATGGATCTCAAAGTAATTATGTTTTTAGTTTAATCTTTTTTTTTAATGTTTATATTTGAGAGAGAGAGAGAGAGAGACAGAGCATGAGCCAGGGAGAGGCAGAGAGAGAGGGAGACACACAATCTGAAGCAGTTTCCAGGCTATGACCTGTCAGCACAGGGCCAAACGCAGGGCTTGAACTCAAGTACTGTGAAATCATGACCTGAGCCAAAGTCGGACACCTAACCAAATAAGCCACTTAGGTACCCTCAAAATAATTATGTTAAGTGAAAGAAGCTAGATAAAAAAAAAGAGTATATATTATAATCAGGAAAATGCTTATTAATCTATCATGACAGAAAGCTGATCAATGGTTACTTAGGGTAAGATTGTGAGGTGGATAGAGAAATCACAATGGTGTATAAAAACTCTGGGAATATTGGGTATGTTTATTGTCTTAATTTTGATGATGGTTTCACGTGTACGTATGTGTAGATGAATAGATGTATTTCAAAACTTGTATACTTTAAACCTGTGTGGTGTACTTTATAGCAATTAAAATTTAATAATTATATTTATGTCAATTAGAAATCTATAAATCTGTTATCTGAAAGCTGAAGACTCAGGTAAGCTGGTGATGAAAGTTCAATCTGAGTTCAGAGGTCTGAAAACAAGAACACTGATGATGTAAGTCCCAGTACAAGGGCAGGAGAAGATATGTTCAAGTAGGCAGAGAGAAATAACTCTCAGCCTTTTTGTTCTACTCAAGTCCTCAGTAGATTGGATGATTCTCATCCACTTTAGGAAGGGCAGTCAGCTTTATTTAGTCTGTTGATTCAAATGCTAATCTCATTCAGGAAAACTGGATGCTTAGGATCCTCCGTCTCCCTCTCTCTCTGTCTTTCCCTGGCTGGCACACATGCACAGTTTCTCTTTCTCTCTTTCTCAAAAAAAAAAAAAAACAAACAAAACAAAACAAAACTCCAAGTCTTCTATATTCTATTATCTACATAAAAATTTTTTTAATTAAAAAAGTAAACTCAGTGTGTGTGTGTGTGTGTGTGTGTATCACATAATACACATTTGAATTGAAGATATTAAGCTCAAGCCAAACAGTATGCCAATACAAGGCTCAAATCACTATGTTGAAATCAAATTTTTTTAGAAGGAACATTTCCTAGACACTCCAGATGATACTGATTATCATCCCAACTGACAAGCTTGAGAATATCTAAAATAAACTTCTAACATTTTATACATATTTCTATCCTTTGACCAAGGCTCAGTGGCATAGTGAAAGTCCTGTTTTATTAACCACATGAAGATATCATATCCTCCTCTCACAACCTCTCCTTGACTTTGATCCCCCTTTCCAGAACCTCCCTTTCTATCTCTCATGTCTATTCTATCCCATGTGGCTTACATCACTCTACTCTTTACTCATCATGTTTTTTTAGTGTCTCATTATAATCAATAATGCAATCCAGGAGAGTCTGCCTGGCTCAGTTGGTAAAGCATGTGACTCTATCTCAGCATTGTGAGTTTGACCCCCACAATGGATATAAAGATTACTTAAAAAAATCTTCAGGGGTGCTTGGATGGCTCAGTCGGTTGAGTGTCCAACTTTGGCTCAGGTCATGATCTCACAGTTTTTGAGTTCGAACCTTGCATCAGGCTGTTAGCATGGTGCCCACTTTGGATCTTCTGCTCCCCTCCCCTCTCTCTGCACTTCCCCTACTTGCACACTCTCTTTGTCAAAAATAAATAAACATTTAAAAAATAAAATAAAATAAAATGTTTAAAAATATTAATGCAATCCAGAGGTTTCTTCTCCTAGAATAAGAAACTTTAGATCTTCTTAAGTCACTTTCTACTTAAAAATTTTAGCTTGTCATTTGACAAAATTTAAAATCTTATCCTGACAAAAACTCTCAATAAAGTAGGTTTGGATGGAACATACCTCAACATAATAAAGATAATATTTAAAAAATCCACAGCTAACATCATATTCAATGTTGACAAACTGAGAGCATTTCCTCTAAGATTAGGAACAAAACAAAGATGTCTACTCTTTGTTTTATTCAACACAGTACCAGAAGCCCTGGCTTCTATTAGAAACCATTAGACCAAAAAAATAAATAAATAAAAAAGACATCCATATTGATAAAGAAGTTAAACTTTCACTAGTTTCAGATGTAAATGGTACTATACATAGAAAATCCTACCAAAAAAAATCTACTAAAAGTAATAAATGAATTCAGTAAAGTTTCAGAATACAAAAGTGGTACCCAGAAACCAGTAGTGTTTCTAAGCACTAATAATGAAGTAGCAGAAAGATAAATTTAAAAAAAAAAAACCTTTAATTTACAATTACACACAAAAATAACAAAATACCTAGGAATAAACTTAACCAAGGAAGTAAAAGACCTATACTCTGAAAACTATAAAACACTGATGAAAGACGTTGAAGATAACACAAATCAATGGAAAGATAATCCATGCTCATGTATTGGTAGATTGTTAAAACGTCCACACTACCTAAAGCAATATATAAATTCAATGCAATCCCAATCAAAATACCAATAGCATTTTTCACAGAACTAGAACAAATATTTAAAATTTGTATGGAAGGACAAAAAAATCCAAATAGCCAAAACAATCTTGGGAAAGAAAAACAAAACTAGAGGTATCACAATCCCAGATTTCAAGATACACTACAAAGCTATAGTAATCAAAATGGTATGTTACTGGCACAAAAACAGACACAGAGATCAATAGAACAAAATAGAGAGCTCTGAAATGAACCTATGCTTATATGATCAATAAATCTATGACAAAGGATGCAAGAATATACAATGGGGAAAGCACAAACTCTTCAACAAATGGTACTGGAAAAGCTGAACAGTTACATGCAAAAGAATGAAACTGGACCACTTTCTTATGCCATACACAAAAATAAACTCAAAATGAATTGAAGACCTATATGTGACATCTGTAACCATAAAATTCCAGAAAAGAAAAAACACAGTAATTTCTCCAACATTGCCCATGACAACATTTTTCTAGTAATATCTATTAAGGCAAGGAAAACAAAAGCAAAAATAAACTATTGGGGTTATATCAAATAAAAAATCCTTTGTAGAGCAAAAAAAAAAAAAATCATCGACATATAGAAATGTCAACTGAGTGAATGGGAAAAGATACATATAAATGCTATACATGTGATAAAATGTAATATCCAAAATATATAAATAACATACACAACTCAACACACACACACACAAAAATATACAATCTGATTAAAAAATGGGCAGAGTACTTGAATAGATATTTTTCCAAAAAGTCATAGAGATGGTCAACAGACACATGAAAAGATGTTCAACATCACTAATAATCAGGGAAATGAATATCAAAACCACACTGAGGTATCACCTCACATCTGTCACAATGGCTAGAATAAAACACACAAGAAAAAAGATGTGTTGGTGAGGACGTGGAGAAAAAAGGAAACTGTGCATGCTTGTGATAATATAAATTGATACAGCCAATGTCAAAAGAGTATGCAGATTTCTCAAAAAATTAAAACAGAAAAACTATATAATCAAATATTTCTACTACTGGATGTAAACCCTAAGAAAATGAAAACACTAATATGAAAAGATATATGTACCTCTATTTGTACTGCTGTATTACTTAACAACAACCAAGATATGGAAACAACCTAAGTGTCCATCAAAAGAAAAATGGATAAGGAACATGTGGTATATACAAAGAACAGAATATTATGTAGCTGTAAAAAAGATGATAGTGTGCCATTTGCACAACATGAATGAACCTAGTGGGTATTACGCTGAGTGAAATACATCAGACTGAGAAAGACAAATACCACATGATTTCACTTATATGTAAAATCTAAAAGAAAAATGAATAAACAAACAAAAAGTAGAATCAGATCTGTAAATACAGAGGACAAACTGATGGTTCCCAGAAGGGAGGAGGATGGAGGATGGGCAAAATGGATGAAGCAGACTGGGAGATACAGGCTTCCAGTTATGGAATAAATAAGTCATGGGAATAAAAGGCACAGCATAGGGAATAGGGTCAATGATACTGTAATACAGTTGTATGGTGACAGATAGTACATATACCTGTGGTGAACATAGCATAACATGTACAGAAGTTGAATAACTATGTTTTATACTAAAACTAATGTAATATTGTGTCAACTATGCTCAAATAAAAAATATTTTAGCTTGTCTATTATCTTGAAACTGTGCTGGACCCTCTTTTACCTGGTTATTAATGTGAATATATGAATCTCTAGAAGTCCTATATTCCTGGGACAATTCCAATTCCTACTTTCCTCCAGAATTATGTATATATGTTCTTCTCTAGAAATAGAGATAAAATTATGCATATAATTATGTAAAATAAACATATAGGTATGTATCTGTATTTTTTTTTCCTTACGATGTATGTACCTGTCTTCAGGGAGAGTTAGCAATTGTCCTTTTCTTTGTTTAGTGATTATATGTTCTTATGTAAATAAATGTTGAGATCAACTTCCACCTGTGTATTTGGCCTCTAATCATATCATAACTTTATATAAGTTCTTTATATAAATTTTACACTTTATACAGCATTATAATTTAGCCTGTTTGTCCCTGCATACCCAATGTTAATTGTCTTATCTTAGATTTTAGTTAAAGCAGCTTCCCAATGAAATTTTTGACTGGCAGTCCAAAAGGTATTACATTTTTTTCTTCTAATGTTGATATGTGGACTGCAGCTGGTCAATTCCAAAGAGACAGACAGTTGGAACTACTTGATAATGTTGCAGGTGTGGAAGTGTTGACAACTGACAATAAAATATGTTGAGAACAACTGTCTCCTTGAACAATATGACAGTGTATTTTATTTGCATGATGCATTGCTCATGCAGAATGGTCCATAACTGGATTACCAGCATCATTCAGTATTGAATAAAGATTGTCCTTAAATGTTTTCAAAGTCATCTTAAACTTTGCTAAGTCTCCTTTGAATCCGTTACCATTGTTCCAGTGCATAAAAATGGTTAATCTTGGCTGATTAATGAGAGAAATGCTAATGATTTTAACTGAAAGGGACCCTAAATATTTTTCTTTCATCTTCTCATTTTATGTGAAGATGTACACATTTTATGTGTAAAAAGATAGTGAGGCTCAGGAAAGTTAAGCACTATTACAATTTAAAAAATAAATAAAAGTCAGGTCAACAACTAATACATGGTTCTCCCTGATTTCCAGTCCAGATTTTTTTCCTATTGTGCCACGTTATCATGTTACTTCAACTGGAATATCCACATTTGTTAAAAAAAAATAATTTCAGAATCTATACACTTGCTAAAGCACCATTCTTCCTACAGTCATGTGATGTGTCTATCTAAGAAAAGCTGATACAAATTCTGGACACAGTGAGGAAAAAAAATCATCTTATTCCTGAAAAAGATTCTGTTTCTGCACTCTAGAGAAAGATTTTGCCTTGTTATGGGGATGACTCATCATAAAGGAGTTCATGTGGCTAAACTACCACAGTTATTAATGTTTTAGTTTGGGGAAACAAAATTAGAATATACAAAATTAAAAACCAATATATAAAATAGTTGTTACAACAAAACTGTCAATATATAGTTTCAGTGCACCTAGTTTAAACATGTTCTTTATTTTTATCACATAAAGGGAATTTACAAATCTTCCTTGAAGTGCTTGACATAGTTTCATGCTAGAAAAAAAAACTGAAAAATCTCAGTTGCAGACTAATATAATCACTGAACTGTACAGGACGTAGGAAAATCACAGGCAGTAAAAGGCCAAGTAAGGTCACAACCTGTCAAGAGATTAAGATTTAGAAACTTTTGAGTTTTGGTTTTTTAAACTAATGGCCAATTAAAAAGTGACTCTAACAGTCCCAAGAGAAAACAAGTACCATTATCTGTTGGTCATTTTATTAGCATTTATTCTTTAAAGATTTTTGGATTACAGCCAATTTGTAATTCGAAATTCAATTACTTGAGCTTAGATCTTTGTGTCCTTTTTAGATTCTCCTTACATACGTGCTCTAAAGAAGATTAGAATATCAACTTGGCCAAACCCTTACTCACCAACACATCTATTTTCCTGCCTAATCCTTTAAAATAAAGCATTGCTTTTGATCCCAAATGGCAGAACTTTAAAGTTCAGAGTTCGACATCAACCGCATAAACATTTTTTTAAATTTATTTATTTATTTTGAGAAAAAGAGAGAGACTGTGAGCAGGGGAGAGGCATTGAGAGACAGAGAGAGAAAGAATCCCAAGCAGACTCTTCACTGACAGCGCAGAGCCTGACTCGGGGCTCAGCCTCCTGAACCGTGAGACCATGACCTGAGCCAAGATCAAGAGTAGACCACCTAACTGACTGAGGCACCCAGATGCCTCAAGGGCATTAACATTTTACAAATCTCTCAGAAAAATTAGTGCCTTATCCAAGTACTCATAACTAGAAGGTACTACTACAACGTAAATCATGAACCTTGAATCCAGGGTTATTGCCACTACACCATGCTGTCTCTACCAGTTGGAATAAGTAATTTAAACAGTAGTTCATTTTAGTTTTCCATCAAGATTTTATATTCTTTGGAGATATTTTGCATAAAGCCAGCTTCAATCATTCAAATATAAACTTAAAAGGGGGATTTTCTTCCATTTAAATCTGCATTGTTCATCTGTTTTAGCTTTAAAGCAGCCAGCAGGGAATGCAAACAGAGCTGTTTGAAGCCTAGACAAGTTTCTGAATGAATATCAGTGCTGTCTCCTTGTGAACCAGTAATAAACATTTACATTTGGGAAATGGTTGAAACCTTAGGGGAAAAAAATGAAGTCATAACTATCTCTTGTTGGGGATGGAGAGTCTAATGATACATAATAGTAATCATGACAACAATAATAATGATACATTGTGATTTGACGATGTGTTGGAAATAGAAAGCAATGAGCTTTGAAGGAAAAAATGAGACAGTTTATAGCATATTCTGAGGAACACAGGTGCTCTTAGCTTCAGTCTGTTTCTGGGCCTATATAGAAACATCAAGTGAAAAGTGACAGATGCTGCCTCTTTCCTGCTGCTCTTCAAAACTTACTTTTTCTCTATTAAGAATCAAGTGCTTGAGTTCTTGAACAATCTAAACGGAATCTTTCTGTCAAACTTTAATTCAACGTAAAACTCTAGAAAAATGACTGTGACTGGTGACTATCACATTGAGTCAAGGTCGTTTTCTTCTGTTGCTCCCTTTATCTCTGTATTTATCATAAAACCTTGTCAATGCCATTTGGAGTTTTTTGGTTTTGTTTTTTGTTTTTTGGGGTTTTTTTTCCGTTTGGTTGGCATTGGTTGTTTTTTTTTTGCTACTTTGTTTTTTGCTATTTCATATATGCTTTGCTATCTCCATTAAAATGTATCTTTATATCATTTTCATTCTCACTTTTACCTCTAATCTTTCACTGATAATAACCCTTATAACGTGATGAGTCTTCTGGGCAGTAGAGATCCAACATACCTTTTTATGTTTGCTTAACCCCATGCTTAGGCATACTTTTGTAGTACACTTTTGCTGGTTTAAATATATCTAATGTTGTGCTGTACCGTGATCAATATTTTGGAGCACTATTTATTATCTGCTATCTTATAAATTTCTAGGGAGATTGCAAATTAAGAATAACTTCTTATAACTTTGAAGCTCTAGAAATGTTCCATAACTAGAAATCAAACTTTACACAATGGGTTCATAAGTGTTACTTGGATACACAAAGTGTGCTTCATCCAGAAGTCATCTTTATCCTCTCCATCCTGCTCATAAGTGCCATTGAAAAAAATCAAGGAAAACGTTTTCCTCCTTTCATTTTATCAAGCTTTTCCAGAATGAAGAACATTAAAATAACTGCTCATTATACTAAGAAAAGGAGCTTGAGAACTTAAGCCATGTTAACATGAAGAACTTAAGAGTACGTATGCAAATCAGGAAATCCTTAAATGCTCTCTAAAGCGTTATTATAGAAATATCAACAGCGGGTTGGATCAAATGCTATCCAATCAGTCCCACCTTACACTCTCCCAAACAACAATAAAAGCAACAATAAGGACTAAAAACAGATGGGAAAATCCTTAGAACTCCATGTTACTGAAAGGAATCCGAAAGCATAGTGGACCTTAAAGGTAAATAAACTTGCTCAACATTTGACAATGATACAAGTCTGCTCCATACTCTCATTCTCCAAATTATTAAAAAGACAGACTTACAGAGTTGAGATATTGGAAAGATGATAAGATAGAAACTTATAAGTAGTATCCTAATACCTATATTTTAATAATAAAATTATTTAAATCAAATAATTTTCAGCAAAAAAAAAAAAACTATAAGATATGATCCCCTCAAGTTTTTTGTTTTTTTTAACAATTCCATCAAGATAGTTTATGTTACATTCTTCTCCCAACCCAACCATTAGACTTACCCTTAGTGTTAGATGTAGTTTCTTAATTTGGTTAACCTCACTGAAAATGGAATAGTTGATCTACAATTTTATGGGTCTATTTCATGATTTCACAGATGAAAACTGCCAGCAAACAAACAAAAGGAAGGTTAATGCTAGTCCCTTCATATTCTGTCCTCTTGATCCAGCCTACTGTAGATCTCTTTCTGTTACAGAAGGTCACATGGTAATGAGCTTTGACATGCATCCTCTGCATATCTCTAAGATAACAATATCAGATCAAACTCATTATTCAGTAAATGTGAGAAAAAAATAGAGGGCATGTGAAGACATTATGCAAACCATAAGATGGAGCAAACACTTGTTAGGGGAAAAGTGCAAATATTTCCATTGAAATGGATAGATAATAAATTTGAATAAATTATAAAACATCTTTGTAAAATTGCTGAAGGGAAAATAGATAATAACATTAACTAAATAAGAAAATCTCGGGTAAAATAAAAACTGTACTTGACCAAGTCTTACTATCACTTAAAGAAGTAAAATGCAGAATTAACTTTGAAGGTAATTGAATATATAAAACATCTTTGTAAAATTGCTGAAGGGAAAATAGATAATAACATTAACTAAATAAGAAAATCTCGGGTAAAATAAAAACTGTACTTGACCAAGTCTTACTATCACTTAAAGAAGTAAAATGCAGAATTAACTTTGAAGGTAATTGAATATATATCAATATATATCAATTGAATATATTGATAAATGAAGGGGCTTCAGTTATAATGAGATAAGAAAGTATGATTTTATAATAGACATGAATGGCAGAATAGAGAAATATAATCCTTCGATAATAGTCATTTTCAAAGGACAGAACAGCAGATAGACCAGCAATGGCAATCATATGTGAAAAAGACAAAAATTTGCATATGAGATTGGGAATTGGGGGAAGCCTGACTGTTCAATGCTAAAAACATTAAGCAGAAATAAATAGCAAGTTATATGTTATTTCAAGATAAGAAATATTTCACGTTTTCAAGGAGGGGGGAAAGTTAAATTTATTAATATGAGATTAGCATCAGATACATTATCTGAAAAAAATAAATGCCAGATCAAATTAAACAATATAAATTTCATGAGAAAATGATACAATTCAATAATTTACTGAGAGTCAGCTCTGATATTTTTCACTATATTTTAAAAGAAACACTTCTATTTTTTTAAGAGTTTATTTTTTAGAGCAGTTTTAGGTTTACAACAAAACTGAGAGTGAAGTACATTGATTTCCCATATGCCCTCTGTCCACACACATGCATTATCAACATCACTCATCAGAATGGTACCGTTTTCTACCAAGAACAAACCTACATAAACACATTATAATCACCCAAAGACCATACTCTACTATAGGGTTCACTCATGGTATTGTGCATTCTATGAGTTTGGATAAATGTATAATGACACGTTTCCTCATTACAGCATTATAAAGAGTATCTCCCTGCCTTAAATATCTATGCTCTGTCTAATCATCCTTCTACCAACCCTAATAAAAACTGAACTCTTTATTGTTTTTATAGTATTGCCTTTTCCAGAATGTCATATAGTTGGAATCATTCACTATGCAGCCTTTTCAGATCGGCTTCTTTCACTTATGCATTTAAGGTTCCTCCATTTTTTTTCATAACTTGATAGCTCATATCTTTTTAGTCTGCATAATATTCCATTATCCGGGAGTAACAATTTATTTTATCTGTTTAATTACTGAAAAGAAAATATCTAAATTACTTCTGAGTTTGGACATATATATATACATGAGAAATTCTTCCTTAAATGTTTGATGGAAGTCACAAACAAACATTTCCCTTTTAATATCCAAATTCTGTAGCCCATAAAGCCCAACATTATGTTTCTGAAAATTTCACCAGAGAATGTTTAAAGTGACAATTTTTTTTTTGTGATAACATTAACTAGTTGAATTATGACTTTGGTTGCCAATACTTTTCCTCAATTAAGTACCTAAAGTTTATGCAAAAAACCCCTCTATTTTTCAGCCTATACCCATAATGAATTAGTGAAAATCTTAACAATCCTAATTATTAAATATAACTATAATTCTGAGAGCTAGACAGAAGTAAATTTCTTAGACAAGTTTTTCTCAATTTCCTTGTGTCAAAGTCACCATTCAACCAAGTGAATAACTTAGCAATAATTAGTTTCACTCTCTTTAAACCTGGCTAAAGTTATTGAGTTTTACTTCTGGTTTATGGGTCTTCTTCCTGTAGATGAAGTTACATTATCAAGAACTATCCATAATCAAGGTCAATATCAATTTGAAAGTGAAAAAGATAGTGGTTGTATTGCACAAGACTGAGGATGCTTAGGGATTAAAATGATTTTATGATAATGTGTTCAGTAACAAAATAAAAGTTACTTACATTTAATGGAAGTAAATTAATTATTAGTTTTACACAATGATTTAATAAAAATATGCCAATAATGTGGCAATGTATCTGATCATAAATTTTACTTCATATGCAGAAATGGATGTTTGAAAGTTTGGTTGCCTAGGGAGTTTAGGAAATAATTATTTTTGGTACATTATTTGGTCTTCAGAATCACAAAGCATTCTTGTAATACAATGATACACATTACATTCATAAATCTTAGAAATATTACCAGATACCATCTGATGTTGCCATGCGTGTAAAAAATAAATCAGCATGGATGTTAACTGTTAAATTGATATGCTCGGATTCAAAATAAATTGACAGTATACAGCAACAGTCTTAAAACGTTGGAGGCCCTTTGGCATAATAACTCACTTTCTAATTTCCTATGGGAATAATAAGACAAAGGGATAAGCATATATGTATGGCAGTGTTCATCACAGTTACTAAAACAGCAAAAACCAAAAGCAAATTGAATCTCTCATAATAAAAGATTTCCAAATAAAAATGGCAATGTATTATAGCATTAAAATAATTACTTAAACTACATACCATATGTAGAGAATCATTGCATTAAATAGAAAAATTCTAGTAAGTCAAAATACCGAAAATGGTGAACATTTGGGCAGTGAGAAGAGGGGATTCTGTAAGATTTTAAAACTTTTTTCCCCATCCATGTCTATGGAATGTAAAAGAAAAAAATTAGAGATAGAGATGGGAGTAAGTAAGTGTCACAGGATCAGGATAGTCTCATGGACTTTTTGTAGAATAGGATAAAGATGTAGGTGTGTATGCAGACGATTGAGTGTATGTATGCATGTGCATACTTTTTCTTCCTTGTTTACTAACCTTATAACTACCCAAAAATTATTTCTATGCTATTATCCTGTATTGAATTTCCAAGTGGTTCAACTTTCAGGCTACATTTTAACTAAAAACTGAACCAGGTGTATGGTCTTCCTATAAGGATTGGTTGCTTTGTAGCAGAAAATTGAAAGAACAAAATGCACTTTTACTTTTGAACCTAAGCTATTGATATCTAACATCATAGGGAATTTTATACTCTAAGATCTTTGGCCCTTTAGAATCATTCAAAAACTAAAATGTTTTTCTCTTATTGAGGCAGAACATGAACAAATTCTTTAGCTATGGGCCCCCTTTTCCAGACTTATCTCCCAAGCATACAGGAATATACCAAGACTAATGCAGCCAAATCCAAAAACCAATGGTGATTCTTAGCTTAGCCAGCATCAGTTCACAATTTCTGTAGGACATTCAGTATATCAGTCTAAAGCTTTTAAATATATTTAAGCCATAAGATTAATGAAATATCAATAAATGAATTGTTAATTGGATAAGACATTTCTTTCACCTGAAATTTTAAAAATGATCGTTTAAACTCTTTCCCAGTACTCAGGGTAGAGAAAAGTATGGCTTTGAAATGGTGACTTTTCAGTCATGTAACTGGTAGGATTTGATTTTCTTAATGATAAATCCTACACAATGACTTTATATCATTGCCTTTAATCCATTCACTATACAGTTTACTTTCTAAGATTAAGAAATTTGGTTCATTCATTCTAATAAAACTATCTAAAAAATAAGATTCACAATTTAGTTCCCAACTTTCTCCAATAAAATTTTATAGTAAAATTTTTTTCAGCATAAATACAATACTTTTTCTGATTTTTTTCCTATCTCCAGAAAAAGTTACCTACTAATTTATGTATATTTTTCAAAATTTATATAAGGCAGCTTTAAAAGATGCATAAAATATTATGAAATGAGATCAATGGGTAAGATAGCATAGTTCTATTAAAAACATGCATGTATTCTAGAAAAATT
The DNA here is from genome assembly GCA_028646485.1 of Cryptoprocta ferox. Classification (NCBI taxonomy): domain Eukaryota; kingdom Metazoa; phylum Chordata; class Mammalia; order Carnivora; family Eupleridae; genus Cryptoprocta; species Cryptoprocta ferox. The sequence goes on along the minus strand of CM053576.1, from coordinate 66,179,265 downwards.
AAATCTAAGGCTCATTTTGTTATCATGGTTAATACTACAATACCTTGTCTTCTTGGTGGAATGCTACTTGTCGTTCAAGTAACATTAAAGCTACTTAAAGGCCATCTATACTCTCAAGATAATCCCAACCACCAAAACCAGAAATAATTGCATGTTTCTTTAGGCTTTAATACCTAACAGAACAGTACTAATTACAGTGGATATTTTCCTATTCATTCAAGCATCAACTATGAGCTCTTTATATGGTAAAGAATCATGAATTTTATCATCTTCGTATCCCCATGTCTAATACAGTGGCTGTCATTTAGTAGGCATTCAAATGTGCTGAAAAAATGTCTGAAAAAATAATCATAACTGTATGTCAATGACCCAAGCCAAAGACAAACAGGAACATACTTGTTATAGAACAAGGTAGATTTATTACGTGTTGCAGTGAGAGAGATCATACACCAGAAGAAAAGATAAGGTATTTCTGTAAAAGAGTGTTAGAAATAATTTGTTACAGGATCTGGGCTCCAGTTGGGTGATCTGGAGGGAGGGTCTAAAGAGGTGGAGATTCAGGTAGATTGGATGCCATCAGGAAATGGGGGAAATTCTATAATTGTGTACTTCAATAAATCTTAACTATAGGAAGGGGAGACTGGTACAAGAACAAAGTTGTAATTGGTAAAAAAAAAAAAAAGTAGAAATCACTCATTTTGGCTAAGTGATAAGGAATTTAGTATTTTTGTGGGTGGTAGAGGAAACTTGCTTTTATCTCTTCTTAGGGAAAAAAGTAAAGTGGTCCTATTTTGTCTCATTTATCATGGTCACAAGAAAACTTTTCTGAGTACTCTGTGAGATTATTTATGCATAATAGAATAGCATGCCTTAGCTGTGTCATGTCAGCTTCTGAATGTCAGGAACTACTCTTTTGTTCTCTTCATTTACTTCTATCTATCATCTTAGAATTTAGATAATTGTAAAAAAATTTAAGCTAGTTACACACACAATTTTTTAAATTAAAGAGACTATAAAATATTTTAAAATTGTATTGTTGAATAATACAGAATATAGAAAATGTAATTTTCTAGAATATTTTTTAGATTATATGGCCTCTGCCAGCTTTAAATAAAAAAGTATGAGACACCACTAACAGTAGTGTTTAGATGACAAATTATATGTGTTTTATTTAAATTTCTTTTAAGATTTATTTATGCATAAAGTAAAAAATACTGGAGAAAAAAGTGACTAAGAGAAGCATGTTCAGAATATTAGCAATGACAAAAAAAGTGGTAACAAATCTCATCAAGGTTACTATATCTTATTAAACACTATTAATGTGTAAAAATTTCATAAGATAATAAATATATAGCCAGACTTAAAGAGTTATATTGATTAGTATATTATTACTTTATAAAATGTATCTTAATTTCATCTCCTAATATCTTATAAATTTTTCTATTGCATCTAAGTGCAAAATTGACTTTAGCATTCTAATATCTAAAGGTGCTTATTTCCAAGAAACCCTAATTTATTTGAATAGTGCAAATATTGCTATGTACTGAACACTCAATAAGTTGAATGCTGATTCCAAACAATATATTCCAAATTCAAAGTTATCTTCTCTCTGTTGATATCTGTCCGATACTACTTTCTATTTTCCAGTTCTTCTTATATTATAATGGATACTTTAAATAACAATACAAACTTAATATATCACTCTTAATGCACCAAAATTATTCTAGTTATCCTCACTTAAAATTTAAATTCACTTATTATTGTGAAGTTTTTTTTTTCCTACTCAATACTTGATGTTTAGTCAGTCATTTGATTCACAAATCATAATGTTTAAGACCATTACTTACAGAGTCTGCCCAGATTTGACTGCATGTGTATGAATTCTAGCTCCATCACTTACTAGCTTTCTGATGTCTCTATGCTACAAGTGGAACATCTGAAAAATGAAAGGAATAGTATTATCTATCTTACAAGACTGTATTGTAATTGAGATAAAGCAGGTAAAGCACTTAAAATAGTGCTGGTAAGGGGGAAGGGCTAAGATGGTGGAACAGCATAGAAGTTTTTTTTCCATCTTGCATCCATGAAATACAGCCAGATCAACACTAAACCATCCTGCACACCTAGAAAACCAATTTGAGGGTTAACACAACAATCTGCACAACCTGAACCACAGAATTCAGCAGGTATGCAGCGAGGGAAGGTGAACTGGGGGAGAAAGAAGCCACCGAAGGCAGGGAGCTGTTTTTGCTTATGGAGAGAGGATGGAGACCAGGCAAGAGTACGGGAATAGCACCTCCCCAAAAACAGTGGGAAAGAAAGTGGAAAAGTGGAAACAGCCACAAGACTGAACAAAGGGAGAAAGAAGAAAGGAGAGGGTTTAAATTCCATTAAGACTCTATAAACAGGGGGAGTGAAGAGTCTGAAACTCTGCAGTTCAATACCTGGTGGTGCTCTGGTGGGAACGGGAAATCCCCAGGAGCAGAGTGGGGTCTGGGAGGTTTTCAGACCACACAGGGAGAAGCAGTTCCACTGCTGGAAGGACATTTGGTAGAGGCTGTGTGGCGACCCAGTCCCAGAAGACCCCAGAGAACAACCACATTCACTGGTGCTGGAACAAGGTTGTTAAGGGTGAAGCCTGGTGCCAGATGTGTGTTGTGATCTTCTATAATCCCTGAAATGTTGCTGCTACATGATCACGTGAACTTTTTCTGGGGCGGGCTGGCACCCAGGCACAGTCTCTGAGCATCAGCAATAGCACAGTCCTGCAAATGTTCCTGGGTGTGACTGGCACCCAGATATTGCTTGGTGAGACTCTCCCCCAAAGGATCTGAGTGGGCCAAAGCCACAGTCCCTCAGAAGTGAGGGATCAGGAAACACAACTACATTTGAGATAAAACTCAGGAGGGAGATACCATGGGCAACCTGATGGCTTGGTCACAAAGTGTGTAAAAGTGGGGAGTGGAGGGAAGCCAGAAACAAAGGACGGGTACATGATGTCTGGTCAAAGAGAGTTCTGATACTAGAGACTGGGTAGCTGGATGTCACCATTTTCACCCCCTCCCATGCATGCACATACACATCTACAGGTACCACAACAATCCACCCCAGTAAGCTAAGAAGTACCATCTAGTGGAGAACAGAGCCGTTACACTAAGCCCCACGCAACTGAGCCAATCTCGCTCTTTAGGAACACCACAAATCTCTCTGCCTGCTTAGTGTACAGACAATAATGTGCTTCATAATTTGACTTCTAGAGGAAAACGATGTAACTTCAATTGTATTTTAGTCTGTTAGCTGGTCCATATATTCAATTTTCTTTCTTTTGTTTGTTTGTTTTTTCTTGAATACAGAAAGAAAAAAATTATTTTTATTTTCAATTTTTATCAAAAATATTTTTCTTTTTTTCTACTAAATTTTTTACTTTTTTGTAAATTTTTCAAATTCTACTTTACATCATCTCATTTTATTTTATTTCATCATATTCATTTTCTCAAATTTTCAAACATTTTCCTTTTTTTCCCTTTTTTCCCCTCTAATCTATCAAGCTCCTTTCAATGACCAGACCCAAACATACCTAGGATCTAGCATCATTTATTCGATTTTTCTGTGTGTGTGTATGTGTGTGTTGTTTTTAATTTTTTAATTTTAATTTTTTTACCTTATTGATTCCTTTTCTTCCCTCAGAAAGATGAAATGAAAAAATTCACCCAAAAAGAAAGAGCAAGAAGAAATGACTGCCAGGGACTTAATCAACGCAGGTACAAGCAAGATGTCTGAACCAGAATTTAGAATCATGATAATAAGAATACTAACTGGGGTCAAAAATAGATTAAGATCCCTCTCTACGGAGATTAAAAAAAAAAGAAGTAAAAAGTAGTCAGGATGAAATAAAAAATGCTATAACCGAACTGCAATCTTGAATGGATGCCACGGCGGCAAATGTGGATGAGGCAGAGCAGAGAATCAGAGATATAGAGAACAATCTTACAGAGAATAATGAAGCAGAAAAAAGAGGGAGACTAAGGCAAAAGAGCAAGACCTAAGAATTAGAGAAATCAGTGACTCATTAAAAAGGAACAACATCAGAATCATAGGGGTCCCAGAAGATGAAGAGAGAGAAATAAGGGTAAAAGGGTTATGTGAGCAAATCATAGCAGAAAACTTTGCTAACCTGGGGAAAGACACAGATATCAAAAACCAGGAAGTACAAAGGACTCCCACAAGATTCAACAAAAACTGACCATCAACAAGGCATATAATAGTTAAATTCACAAAATACTCAGGCAAGGAAGGAATCATGAAAGCAGAAAGGGAAAAAAAGTCCTTAACCTACAAGGGAAGACAGATCAGGTTTGCAACAGACCTATCCACAGAAACTTGGCAAGCTAGAAAGGAGTGGCAGGATATATTCAATGTGCTGAACTGGAAAATATGCAGCTAGGAATTCTTTATCCAGCAAGTCTGTCATTCAAAATAGAAGGAGAGATTAAAAGTGTCCCAGAAAAACAAAAGTTAAAGGAGTTCATGACCACTAAACCAGCCCTGCAAGAAATTTTAAGGAGGACTCTAAGGAGAAAAGACACACACAAACACACACACATGCATGCACACACACACACACAAAAAGACCAAAAGCAACAAAGACTAGAAAGGACCTGAGAACACCACCCGAAACTCCAACTCTACAAGAAACATAATCAATAAACTCATATCCTTCAGTACTCACTCTAAATGTCAATGGACTAAATGCTCCAATCAAGAGACACAGGGTAACAGAATGGTTAAGAAAACAAGATCCATCTATATGCTCTTTACAAGAGATCCACTTTAGACCTAAAGACACCTTCAGATTGAAAGAAAGGGGATGGAGAACCATCTATCATGCTAATGGCTGACAAAAGAAAGCTGGAGTAGCCATACTTATATCAGAAAATCTGGACTTTAAAATAAAGACTGTAACAAGAGATGAAGAAGAATAGTGATAATTATATCATAATTAAGGGGTCTATCCACCAAGAAGACCTAACAATTGTAAACATTTATGCTTCAAATGTGAAGGCACCCAAATATATAAATCACTAAATCACAAACATAAAGAAGCTCATTGATAATAATATCATAATAGTAGGGGACTTCAACACCCCACTTACAGCAATGGGCAGATCATCTAAACAGAAAATCAACAAGGAAATGATGGCTTAGAATGACACACTGGACTGGATGGGATGGACTTAACAGATATATTCAGAACATTTCATCCTAAAGTAGCAGAATATACATTCTTCTCCAGTGCACATGGAACGACTCCAGAATAGATTACATATTGGGACACAAATCAGCCTTCAACAAGTACAAAAATATCGAGATCATACCGGGCATATTTTCAAACCACAATGCTATGAAACTCAAAATCAACCACAAGAAAATTTTGGAAAGATAACAAATAATTGGAGACTAAAGAATCTCCTACTAAAGAATGAGTGGGCTAACCAAAAGTTAAAGGGGAAACTAAAAAGTACATGGAAGCCAGTGAAAATGATAACACAGCCCAAAACCTTGAGACGCAGCAAAGGTGGTCAAAAGGGGGATGTATATAGCAATCCAGACCTTCCTAAAGAAGGAAGAAAGGTCTCAGATACAACCTAACCTTACACCTTAAAGAGCTGGAAAAAGAACTGCAAATAAAACCCAAAACCAGCAGAAGAGAGGAAATAATAAAGATTAGATCAGAAACCAATGCTATCAAAACCAAATAAACAGTAGAACAGATCAATGAAACCAGAAACTGGTTCTTTGAAAGAATTAAGAAAATTGATAAACCACAGCCAGTTTGATCAAAAAGAAAAAAGAAAGGACCCAAATAAATAAAATTGAGAATGGAAGAGGAGAAATCACAACCACCACAGCAGAAATACAAATGATAAGAAGAGAATATTATGAGCAATTATATGCCAACAAATTGGGCAATCGGAAGAAATGGACAAATTCCTAGAAACAAATAAACTACCAAAACTAAAATAGGAAGAAATAGAAAATTTGAACAGACCCATAACCAGTAAAGAAATCGAATAAGTAATCAAAAATCTCCCAAAAAAAACTAGACTCCAGGGCCAGATGGCTTTCCAGGGGAAGTCTACCAAACATTTAAGGAAGAGTTAATACCTATTCTCTTTGAAGCTGTTCTAAAACATAGAAAGAAAGGAAAACTTCCAAAGTCTTTCTATGAAGCCAGCATTACCTTGATTCCATAACCAGACAAAGACCCCACTAAAAAAGGACAATAGACCAATTTCCCTGATGAACATGGATGCAAAAATCCTCAACAAGATATTAGCCGACCTAATCGATTCAACAATACATTAAAAAAATTATTCACCACGACCAAGTAAGATTTATACCTGGGATGCAGGGCTGGTTCAATATCCACAAAACAATCAATGTGATTCATCATATCAATAAAAGTAAGGACAAGAACCACATGATCCTCTCAATACATACAGAGAAAGCCCTTGACAAAATACAGCATCCTTTCTTGATAAAAAACCCTTAAGAAAGTAGGGATGGAAGGATCATACCTCGAGCTCATAAAGGCCATATATGAAAGACCCAATGCTAATATCATCCTCAAAGGGGAAAATCTGAGATCTTTCCCCCTAAGGTCAGGAACATGATAGGGATGTCCACTCTCACCACTATTATTCAACATAGTATTGGAAGTCTTAGCCTCAGAAATCAAACAACACAAAGAAATAAAAAGCATCCAAATCAGCCAGGAAGAGGTTAAACTTTCACTCTTTGCAGATGACATGATACTCTATATGGAATAGCCAAAAGATTCCACAAAAAAGCTGCTATAACTGATCCAGGAATTCAGCAAAGTGGCAAGATATAAAATCAATGCACAGAAATCAGTTGAATTCCTATACACTAACAATGAAGCAACAGAAAGAGAAGTCAAGGAATCGATCCTATTTACAACTGCACCCAAAGCCATAAAATACCTAGGAATAAATCTAACCAAAGAGGTGAAAAATCTATACACTGAAAACTATAGAAAACTTATGAAAGAAATTGAAGATGACACAAAACTGGAAAAATATTCCATGATCCTGGATAGGAAGAATAAATATTGTTAAAATGTCAATACTACCCAAAGCATTCTACATATTCAATGCAATCCCTATCAAAATAACAGCAGCTTTCTTCACAGAGCTAAAACAAACAATCCTAAAATTTGTATGGAACCAGAAAAGAACCCAAATACCCAAAGCAATCTTAAAAAAGGAAACCAAAGCTGGAGGCATGACAATCCCCAACTTCAAGCTGTATTACAAAGGTGTAATCATCAAGACGGTATAGTACTGGCACAAGAACAGACGCTCAGATCAATGGAACAGAATAGATAACCCAGAAATAGACCCACAAACGTATGGCCAACTAATGTTTGACAAAACAGGAAAAAATATTCAATGGAATAAAGACAGTCTCTTCAGCAAGTGGTGCTGGGAAAACTGGACAGGGACATGCAGAAAAATGAATCTGGACCACTTTCTTATACCATGCACAAAAACAAACTCAAAATGGATGAAAGACCTAAATGTAAGACAGGAAGCCATCAAAATCCTCAAGAAGAAAGCAGACAAAAACCTCTTTCACCTCAGCTGCAGCAACTTCTTACTCAACATGTTCTGGAGGCAAGGGAAACAAAACCAAATAGGAACTATGGGGACCTCATCAAAATACAAGCCTTCTGCATAGCAAAGGAAACAGTCAGTAAAACTAAAAGGTAACCGATGGAATGGGAGAAGATATTTGCAAACGACATATCAGATAAAGGGTTAGTATCCAATATCTATAAAGAACTTATCAAACTCAACACCCAAAAAACAAATAATCCAGGGAAGAAATGGTCAAAAGACATGAATAGAACACTTCTCCAAAGAAGACATCCAGATGTCCAACCGACACATGACAAATTGCTCAACATCACTCATCAACAGGGAAATAGAAATCAAAGCCACAATGAGATACCACCTCACACCCGTCAAAATGGCTAACATTAACAACTCAGGCAACAACAGATGTTGGTGAGGATGCAGAGAAAGAGGATCTCTTTTGCACTGCTGGTGGGAATGCAAACTGGTGCAACCACTCTGGAAACCAGTATGGAGGTTCCTCAAAAAATTAAAAATATAACTATCCTATGACCCAGCAATTGCACTACTAGGTATTTATCCAAGGGATACAGGTATGCTGTTTCAAAGGGGCACATGCACCCCAACATTTATAGCAGTACTATTAACAATAGCCAAAGTATGGAAAGAGCCTAAATGTCCATCAATGGATGAATGGATAAAGAGGATGTGGTATATATATACAATAGAGTATTAGTCTTCAATGAACAAGAATGAAATATTGCTAATTGCAACTATGTGGATGGAACTAGAGGGTATTACGCTAAGTGAAATTAGTCAGAGAGAGGCAAATATCATATGACTTCATTCATATGAACACTTTAAGATACAAAACAGATGAACATCAGGGAAGGGAAGCAAAAATAATATAAAAACAGGGAGGGGGACAAAAACATAAGAGACTTCTAAATATGGAGAACAAACAGAGGGTTACAGGAGGGATTGTGGGAGGTGCGATGGGCTAAATGGGTAAGGGGCACCAAAGAATCTACTCCTCAACTATTGTTGCACGATTGCTAACTAACTTGGATGTAAATTTAAAAAATATATATTAATTAAATAAATAAAATTAAAATTAAATAAAAAAAAATAGTGCTGGTAGGCCCTCAAAAATGTTCCCAATATTCTTCCTGTACTTCTTCTATTTAGACTAGACATCAACTATTTCTCATTCTATATTCTGTAATTATTTTCTCTATTCTTTTTTTTTTTAAGTACTCTACATCCAATGTGGGGCTCAAACTCATAATCCTAACATCAAGAGTTGCATGCTCTACCCACTGAGCCAGTCAGGAACCCCTGATTTCACTCATTCTACTCCCTGTTTACTCACTACCTTCCTACTCCAGTTTATCCCTTATTCAATCCAGAATAAGCCTCTTATACAGCAGGACAGTCACATGATTTAATTACATACTTCCTAAGAAACCATTAATTACATCCTTCCCAAGAAAGTAATTAATATTTATAGGTAAATTATCTTGAAGCCAAAGCCTCAAATAATTTAACTTCATTTGTTCATTCATTAATTTATGTACTTAAGAAGTATTTTTTGAGCACCTAACACATGGGCATTTTATCTTACACAGCTCACTATTTTCCAAATATTTCCATGTGCTTTTTGCTCATCAATATTTTTCTCATGGTGTTTCCAATCTGTAGCTCCCTGCCCTCTGCATTTTTAATTGTTCTCTTTTGTACATGACAGCTTTCTTGAAGCACCACGAGATGTGAATTCTTCTAATGAAACGCCATAACACTTTGTTTGCATTTTCTATTACCTTTATATTACCTCTCTGCCTTGATTTTGTTTGTTTTGTGTAATCACTCTGTGATGAACTGACCTAAGCAAATATGGTGATGCACAACTATTAGGCTATTTTTAAATTTTAAAACATGAGGTTGATGAACTTAAGCTATTCACTGCAATCAGATTTCAAGTTTTGAAATTAAGTAAATCTCAGAACAAATTCTGCCAAACATACAGGTACTTATAAACAAGTGTTATTACAAGGAACCACTGCACATTTTATACAACATATTTAGTAAATTAAATAAATTCCAGATAAATTTGCGTGTTATAAACACCACCTTATATGAAATGTTTATGCCAGGGATGTGCAAGTGTTTTCCAGCAGCGGAATTTTTTTTTAAACCTGTAGCTGATATCAGAGAATCAGAATCACTCCTAACTAATGACTGGATATAGAATCATTTAAAGATGAAGCTTTAGATGCCATCCCTAAGAAAGCAGAGAAGACATTTCTCTAGATTCTGAAACTTTACTCATGCAAAGACAGTAAGTGCCTCTAAAATATTTTAGCTAAAGCATATTTAATAGCTTTAATTTCATCAACAAATTCTAATTATAATTATAGTAATTATGCTTTTAATTTCAAAAATAATAGTGCTAGTAAACAAAGTCTGAAGTGTTAATTGAGACATAGAAAAGCAAGATGTTTATAGTAGCCTTCTTCAGAATTTAGCATACCGGATGTCCTAAACCACCCGTGAAACGCACATTTTGAAGTAGAACAAATGACTGCCCCTAATGATGTAGAATAAACTGGTATGTATATACTTAGTATTATACGCTGATACATCTTAAAGTAAATTACAGACCCTAACACATAACCTATTGCAATAAAAAATGCCTTTATAAAAGGTAAAAGCCGTATGTTTCTGTTTCATATTCAGTGAAATTACTGCCTACTGGAAAATAGTTGCTAATTAAGTGCATACCTAGTCACTCATACGAACTGAACAAAATACTGGCATAAAACTCTAATGATAATAATTTTGTCACACTGCCCAGACTCACAGTATCACTGGCTTTTTAACCTTAAAAAAAAAGTGTATGCAAACAAGTAATGTGAATGTTTCTTCTAGCCTAAAGGTCTAAATCACTTAATAGATTTGAAAGGCCTTTGCCTTAAAGCGTAATTTCAAATCTAGCGAGCTAGCCTTCTGAAGTCACTCTTTACCTCATTTTTCAAGTTCTTATTTTTTGACACTTATTTTTTCAAATTCTATAGAGTCATAATATTATTGTTCCAGCAATGTATTTGAAATGTATCTTGGACCTGAAAATAAACATGTCGTGTCAAAGAGAGGTTTGATAAAATCTATCACAATAATAGTGGATTTATCTGGTCTTCCTATTTTTAGTTTGATTTACATAAAGTCAAGACATTTGTATTAGTTACTACATATTTAAAACGGTTATATCTTTTGGTGAGTTAATTATTCTATGTTATAAAATATTCTTTTTATCTCTCTGTGTATCTAACACGCCTCCGGTGTTAAAGTCTACTCTACATGTTTTTATCATAGCTGTAAGAGCTACAAAATTTCTTTAACGGAATATAACAAATTACCGAAAACGAAGAACCTCAAAATAGCATATACTTATTATCTTATAATTTCCAGAGTAAGGACTCCAGGCATAGATTACCCAGGTCCTCTGATAAAGGTCTCATCTGGCTGCATTCCAAATGTCATGCTGGCAGGCCATCATCTCATCTGCTCTTGGGAGTCTTTTTCAGGTTCTTATTGTCAGAACTCTATCTTTGCTGTTGAGTGGGTGTCAGTCTGAATTTCTGGAACATGCTCTCAGGGCCCAGTCATGAGGACCTTTCACAGCAGAGCACTTCTTCAAAGCTAGTGAGGATTCTCTTTCATTGTCTCCCTTCAGGGAAGGTCTGGACCCTCTTTGAAAGGGCTCAGAGGATTAAGTCAAGTCCAGCAAGGATAATCTCCTTTCGGTTAACTCAAAGTTGAGAGATTAAAGGCCTAATTACACCTCCAAATCTCTTCACCATGCCACCTTTCATGAAGTTCCATCCCAACATATACATTAGACCCACCTACACTAAAGAGGCCCACTTCCTGAACAGTGTAAGTGCCTAAGAGCACTTTAACTCCTTGTAACTCTCTTTTCCACTTGTTCTTTTGTTGTCACATATTTTTAAACCCGATAAGATTTTATTATAATTTTCTATAGCCATCATTCATTATATTTATACATTTATCTACTGTCTCGTTACATTTCTTTATGCAACTCTGTACTTCTGTTTAGGATGTTTCCTTCTGCCTTTAGTGATAGCTTTAGTATTTCTTTTTGTGCTGTTTAATTTTTGTCACCGATTAATTCTGTCAATTTTTATTTACCTTATTTATTGCAAAAATATCTCTATTCATGTTTTATTTTGTCGGGCTTTTTTTCCTTTAATAGATGGATATTCTAAGAATGGATGCCAAAATAGGGTTAGATATAAAATAAATTATTTATGGGGAATGCTTCTGAGAAAAAATGAAGGGGTGGGGCAGAGAACGGCTTAGAGCGTCATGTGATAGCAAAGCAGATTAGACTCTGAGAGATGTAGCAAGAGGAGAGGAAGAAAGGAAAGAATAGCTAGTTAGAAGTATCTTATTCTGTAACATGTTTCTAATGAAATTTTGCCAAATCTGTGAGGGAGCCCATCAGAAGAGAGCTCCCCATCAAAAGGGTTCCTAATCTCTTAGGAATTGGTTTGCCATAGTTAGTCGCTGTCTCAGAGTTTATTTAGCTAAGAGCAGTCTGTGAAAACTATGACTTCTGAGCTAATCCAAGCATGGATTTCAGTAGAAGTCTTTAGGCAATTATGCTTCCTGCAGTTGGGAATTGAAGAGGCGCATTGCTTTGACAGCCATTGTATAGACTTCTACTTTGGTATTCAATTCTTTCAGAACCTAGATTACTATCTATTGTTTTCGAATTGTCATTGTTTCTGTCAAGAAATCAGTTCTCAGTCTTTGTTGCTGATTTAAAAGTAATATGTCCTTTTTTTTCCCTCTCAAGTTCTAATATTATTATCTTTGATTTCTAGGAGTTTTGCTATGAAGAGCCAAGATGAGGATATCTTTGTATTTATCATGTTTGCTGTTTTTAGGACTTCTTTAATCTGGTTTCATGTCTTTCACAACTTTAGAAAATTCTTAGTCATTATATATCCAAATATGTCTTGTCAATATCATAGAGTTTTTTACCCTCCTGGGCCAAGTACATGCACAACATATAATATGCACTTACACTTGTGCCCCAATGTTTCTTCTGACTTTTTCTATATTTTTCATACTTTTGTCTTTTTATATTTCAAAGTGGTTATTTTCATATATGCTAACTTTCAGTTTTCTAACCCTCTCTCCAATTATGTATAATCTGACATTAAATCCATTTGTTGAAATTAAAAAAAATTTTTAATGTCTATTTATTTTTGAGAGAGAAAGAGAGAGAGAGAGAGAGAGCAAGCAGGGGAGGTACAGAGACAGGGAGACACAGAATCCGAAGCCAGCTCCAGGCCCTGAGCTGTCAGCACAGAGCCTAACACAGGGCTCAAGCTCACTGACTACGAGATCATGATCTGCGCCAAAGTCGCACATTTAACTGTCTGAGCCACCCAGGCACCCCTGTTGAATTCTTTTTTAAACTTTTTTCAATGTTGGTTTATTTTTTAGAGGGAGAGAAGGAGGAGCAGAGAGAGAGAGAGAGAGAGTCAGAGACAGAACCAACCAGGCGCTCCTGATGAATTCTTATTTTTAATTATTGTATTTTCAATTTTAGTTTATTTATTTAAATTGCATATTTTCTATTTTACTGCTAAAACTCTCTATGTTTTGGTTTATCTTCTCAAACACTAATCACAGATAACTGAAGATCTATGTTCACTAATTCTAATATTTTCATTGCCTGTAGATTCGTTTCTATTATCTTTTTTTTTTAACTTATGGCTAATTTTGGTTGAATGTAATACATTGTGTTGAAAAACTGAAGAGACAGTACAACTTTTTTGGTGGTATTATTTATCTCAAGACAGAATTTATTTTTGTTCCCCACAGTTAATTACTTTTATCTACTCAAGGGTTGAACTAATTTGAAGCTAGGCTTCAACCTTTGTGAAAAATTATCATTTCTAATTTACTCTTTATCTTTAGCTTTTTAAGTTTCCCAAATGAAAATGTGGAGATCTCTACCTCCACAATGACATCTAAACCAAAAGCCCCCCTCCCTACTCCATGTTATACGAAGAAAGTTCTCCCCATTTTCAAGCCTCTGGTTTTGAATCAACAAATTCTTTAAGAAAAGTGATTCCAAATATTCAGCTTGCCTGTCTAATCTTCTCTTCGTGGGGGAATCTTGGCCTTCAAATTCTAGCTACCTTGGTAGCTTTCTGATGTTTCCAAACAAATACTATCATTGATTATTATTATTATTATTATTATTGAGTTTTTAGTTCTACTTAGTGGGAGACTTGGTCTGAATAAAGCTAGCACAGTATTGTTGGAAGTGGCAATTCCTTTTATGTAAATTTTAAATAAGAGAAAATATATACAGGTGAAGTTTTCACTCTATTTAATCTAGCAAAATTCAGGCTCTTTATTGAGATGATAAGACTGTAGTAAGTTTTATTTTCCCTTCTTTACTTGTTAATTCACTGGATTATGATTAATTCTAATAGGACCACACATGTGCAAATGTGTTATAAACCCTATTTAAGTTCATTTATTTTTAAAAAGGAAAGTATGCATTTGACTCCTGTTATATTCTTATTTTACCAGTTGAAAGAGAAAAGTATTTACAAAAATGAGATCTCCCTTTTATATTTACTCAATTATATTCTTTCAAATCCAAAATGAGACTATAGCTTAAATATATGTATAGGACAGTTAATAATGTAAAAGTACCTACTTTGCTTTTAAAATTGCATGTTAAATAGCAAAATTCAGATGGATAAATAGTGAAAATTATATGTTTCATTCTCAAAGTAAAGGTCACATTGAGCATTTTTAACCTAAGTGTCGCTCTTAAATATAGGCCTAATAATCATCCAATTTGGAAATAAAAGTGTAGATTACAACATAAAAAAAAGGACATTTTATTTGAAATGTATTTTACCTAATATAAATATGGGGCATGTTAAACACATATTACCAAAATATAATTAGCATTTCCAAATTCACTTGAAAAAATGCATGAAAAAAATCAAACTAGGTATTTGGATGTCTACAAACTATGCAACTGGAAAGAAACCAATACATTATCTATTCTATGACTATGTTGTTAAAAAGTTTTACCTTTAACCCTATGAGGTAAACCCATATTGAAAGGAGTAGTCAGTCAGGGCGCCTGGGTGGCTCAGTCGATTACGTGTCCAACTTTGGCTCAGGTCATGCTCTTGCAGTTCGTGGGTTTAAGCCCCACATCGGACTCTATGCTGACAGTTCAGAGCCTGCCTTGGATTCTGTGTCTCCCTCTCTCCGCCCCTCTGCCGCTTGTCCTCTGCTCTTTTTCTCTCTCTCCCTCCCTCTCTATCTCAAAACTAAATAACCATAAAAAAAAAAAAAGAAAGAAAGCAGTGGTCAGTCATACTAATCACTGCAGAGGATATTTGGTTTTGGTGATCCATTTTAATTTTAAAGCTGTTTAATTTTTAAAAATGGGTGGTGGTAAAATTCTAGGTTAATATATCCCTAAGCATAGCCATAAGCCTAAGCACATTCAATAATGACTATAATTAATCAAAAGAATATACACCACTATTAGAAAGTATATCAATAAAGATTGTTCTCTGCATTCTCAGAAAACAATTGACGATGGTTTTCTCCTAAAACTTGCAGTTTCTCTTACCTAACCCCATAAATCTTCACAAAACTTCCTATATACAAAAATCACTTAGAGAACCACGACTCATTAATTACAATGACTAAAATTAAAAAGTATAAATAAATAAATTTAAAAATAAACTAAAAATACCAGTTCCTAGTGACTATAATAAACACTTATTCATTGCTGATGAATATGCAAAATTATAGAACCACTTTGAGAGACGAGACAGTCAAGTACTTTCTTACAAAGCAAAACATAGCCTTACCATGTGATCCAGAAATCACCCTCCTAGATATTTATCCAACTAATTTGAAAATCTATGTCTACACCAAAACCTGAATGTTTATAGCATCTATATTCATAATCACCCGAATCTGGAGGTGATCATGATGTCTTTCAATAAATGAGTGAATAAACAAACTGTTTCACATCCATACAAAAAATATTATTCAGCAAGAAAATAAACAAGTTATCAGACCAGAAGAGGACATGGGTGAATCCAAAATGCTACATGATAAAAGGCGGACTGAAAGGTCATATACTGTAATCATTCTCATTACATAACATTCTAAAAAAGACAAACTACAGACATGATAAAGAAATGTTGGTAGTTCCCAAGAAAGGGTGCAGGTTGAATAAGTAAAGTACAGGGTATTATTCAGGGCAACGAAACTATTCTGTATGACACTACACCTGTGAACACATAACACTATGTATTTTCCAAACTCTATAAAACTTTTCATTACAAAGAGTCAACCTTCATGAAACATAACCATAAAAAATAAAAGTTCAGTAGATCCAAAGATGGAAAGCAATATGTTAAAAATAAATAAAACTATCTTACCACATTTACAAATGTATGAAACAACATCAGTGAAGGGGATAAAAGAATAACATGCTGATCTAAATAACTTCAGAAATGAGTAAAGTTGGTAAGACTAAAGGCAGAAGAAACTGTACAGAAGACATAAGCATATGGAAACTCTCTGTACTTTCTTCATAATTTTTCTGTAAATAAAAAACTGCTCTATCAAAGGTACCTGGAAACATTTTACTTAGATAATGATGCAGTAGGTAAAGAGAGTACCAATATCTTTTGAAGATTATTGGATATAAGGGCTGGATTGGTATTGATAGCCAAGGGTTCAAAGCACCAAATTGCTTTGCATTGTTAAAAATAAGGGTAGATGGTGGCCAGGTAATAAATGCAGACATCAGATAACTGCAGCTCACAATTAATCTTCTGTATTCATAGACTCACACAGTGGTTATTTTCCAAATATACTACTGGGCTAATTAAACTTGATAGCAGAACACTCAATTGGGGTTTTTGATCAGTGAGATAAGAGCCATCATTGTAGGGAAAACAAAAGGAAATCTTCGAAGATTCCTTCACCAAGGTAGTATACCAATAATATTACTAGGCACAACTTCTGCCATAACAGAATTACTATTCACATAACTAAAAACAAACAAACAAAAAATACAAAACAGGATCATCTCAGAAAATTCAAACAAAGTATTTAACAAATCCAAAGTCCATTTCTGACAAAGCACCCAGTAAACTAGAAATAGAAACTCATTTCTTCAAACTAATAAATGGCACCTATAAAAGTCTATAGCTAATATTATAATGGTGAAACACTGAATTCTCTCCTCAAAATAGGAAAAAGACAGGATATCTACTTTCAGCAGGTATCTATTCAACATTATACTAGAGTTTCTAGCTAGTGCCATCAGGCAAGAAAAATAAATAAAAGGTATTCGTATTTGAAAGAAAAAAGCAAAACTGTCCATATTCAGTCACATATGACATAATTTTCTGTATTGACAGTCCTAAGAAAACCACACACACACACACACACACACTTACTTCCATTCACTGGATTAATAAACACATTTAATAAGGTTACATAAGACCAACATACAAAAATCAACTGTATTTCTATATATGCACAATAAACATTCTGAAAAAGTAATTAAAAATATCACAGTAACAGCAACCAGAATAATACTCAGTAATAAATTTAACTAAAGTGATGAAAGACTTGTACAATGAAGACTATAAAAGCTTGGTGTGAGATTTTAAGAGATCTAAATAAACAAATATTCCATATTTATGGATTAGAAAACTCACTATTTTTTTATGATGGCAACCCTCTCCAAATTGATCCACAGATTCAAGAAAATACTGATTAACGTATCAGCAGGGTTTTTATTTTTAGTAAAAATTAACAAGCTTATTAGTAAAATTAATATTTAACTGTAATGACTATTTGGAAAAGAATAAAGGTGGAGGGCATATACTATCCGATTTTCAAACTTACTATCAAGTTGTAGTAATAAAGACAAAGTTTTTTTGGGGTATTAGAAACAAAAACTAATGGAACAAAATTGATAATCCAGAAATAACCTAAGAAACAAAAATAATTGGGAAGGGGATAGTCTTTTCTTTTCTTTTTTAAATAGTTTATCATCAAGTTGGTTTCCATATAACACCCAGTGCTCTTCCCCACAAGTGCCCTCCTCCATGACTATGACCCCCTTCCCCTTTCCCCCCTCCCCCTTCAGCCCTCAGTTTGTTTTCAGTATTCAAGAGTCTCTCATGATTTCCCTCCCTCCCTCTCCCTAATTCTTTTTCCCCCCTTCACCTCCCCACGGTTCTCTGTTAAGTTTCTCCTGTTAGACCTATGAGTGAAAATATGGTATCTGTCCTTCTTT
This sequence comes from Cryptoprocta ferox, assembly GCA_028646485.1. Classification (NCBI taxonomy): domain Eukaryota; kingdom Metazoa; phylum Chordata; class Mammalia; order Carnivora; family Eupleridae; genus Cryptoprocta; species Cryptoprocta ferox. The sequence goes on along the minus strand of CM053576.1, from coordinate 66,161,202 downwards.
GCCTGACTTATTTCACTTAGCATAACACCCTCAAGTTCCATCCACGTTGCTATGAATGCACAGATTTCATTCTTTCTCATTGCCATGTAGTATTCCATTGTATATATAAACCACATCTTCTTGATCCATTCATCAGTTGATGGACATTTAGGCTCTTTCCATGGTTTGGCTATTGTTGAAAGTGCTGCTACGAACATTGGGGTACATGTGCCCCTATGCATCAACACTTCTGTAGGGGATAGTCTTTTCAACAAATGGTCATAGGACAATTAATTATCTATAACCAAAAAGATGAACATTAGAACATTACCTCACACTACATATAAAAGTCAACTCAAAATAAGTCATACATATAAATATAAGACTTAATATTTATAAAACTTCCAAAAGAATATCTAGGAGGTACTATCATAGCACTGGGATAGGCAAAGATGTCTTAGATAAAATACCAAAATATGATTCATAAATGAAAACAGTGTTTACTTCATCAACATTAAAAACATCTTGTGCTTTGAAATACATCATTAATAAAATTGTAAAGACAAACCATATTTGAAAATCATATATATAATAACAAACTTGTATCCAGAATATATAAATAACCCTTTCAAATTGATATTTAAAAGCCAAAATTTCCAATTAAACAACAGGCAAAATTTTGAATAAATATTTCACCAAAGAACATCTGTGAATGACAAATACACACATGAAAAAATGTTCCATATCCTTAGTAATTAAGGGAAATGCAACTGAAAAATACTCTGACATACCACTACACACATACACTGATTGGCATTATCAAAAAGATATTTGAAAACAAACAAATGTTTGTAAAGATGTGGAAAATAGGTACCCTCATACATTGCCTGTGGGAATAAAACTGGTTCAGCTATTTTAGAAAGAGTTTGGAATGTTTTTTTAAAAAATGTATATATATACATATATATCATATGGCCCTACATTTCCATTCCTAGATATTTACTAAGGAAATATATGCATGTAAATACTTGTATATGTGCTGGGGAATGGGAAGAGCCGTCCCTGCATGGCTTCTGTTCTCAGGGCTCCTGGGAACGTGGGACTTGTTGGAGTCCCAGGAGGGTGTGCAGGACGGAGCCTTCCTGGTCGCCGGCCAAGTGCATCAAGACCATGATGTCAGAGATACGGAGCCTTCCTGGTTATCAGCTGAGTGATTGCTGGGGAATGGGAGGAACTGTCCCTGGGAACATGGGACTCGATGAGGTTCCAGGAGAACATGCAGGACAGAGCCTCCCTGGTCACCAGCCAAGTGCGCCATCAGTGCCCGCGCACAACTACGGGATGTTCCTGATATGTCCTTCCTTTATCTGTAGCTATTGTTCTGAGTAAAACATGTACTGTAACATTTACTGTGGTCTCCAAGCTTATAAGGAGGGTATAAATAAGATGCTGTTCCTAATAAAGTTTGCCATTAGCCCTCAGCTCTTGGTCCATCTCCATTGCTTTCGGGGACGTCCACGTTTCCCTTGCTTTCCAGGAACATCCACGTTTCCATTGAGAAACGTCCCTTGTTTACATTTCCATTAGTGTTTGGGAACGTCCCTGTTTCCTTTGGCCATCAGCCTTTGGGAACCATCTTGAGTCACTCGTCGTCTCCCCAGGTCCCCTCCTCATAAAGGAGAACCTACCACATATATGAATATTCATGCTAGCATTTTTCATAACATTCCTAAACTGGAATCAATCTAAATGCATCAACCAGTAAATGGATAAGCACCGTGTGTTATACTCATATCACATGTGCCAGATGCAGAGCACTACATATCATATGATTACATTTATATAAATTTCCAGAAAAGTCAAACTATAGAAACCAAAAGCAGATAATCAGTTATCTGGGGCTGATCAGAATGGAGATTGCTGGAAATGGGCAAGAGGAAACTATTGGGGTAGTGAAAATGTTTTAATACTGGATTGTGTGATGGTTACATAGATCTATGAATTTACTGAAAAATAATTTAATACTAAATTCACATCTTAGATTATTATATATAAGCATTAACTTCATTAAGCTATTACATATGTGTGTGTGTATATATATATATATATATACACATGTATATAATATATATGTGTGTGTGTATATATATATCACATCCTGGCAGAAAGTGGCAGAGAGCAGTGCCACTGTCAAAAAAAGGGGGTCTCATTCATATCTCTATCTAATTCACCAGTCTGGCAATTATATATTGTGTGCTTCACTCAGTTATTTTCTTCACGAGTAAATGTGCCTGTTATGTACCTCTATCCATTCATCAGTTGATGGACATTTAGGCTCTTTCCATAATTTGGCTATTGTTGAAAGCATTGCTATAAACATTGGGGTACATGTACCCTTATGAATCAGCACTCCTGTATCCTGTGGATAAATTCCTAGTAGTGCTATTGCTGGGTCATAGGGTAGTTCTATTGTTAATTTTTTGAGGAACCTCTACAGTGTTTTCCAGAGCAGCTGCACCAGTTTGGATTCCCACCAACAGTGCAAGAGGGTTTCCTTTTCTCCACATCCTTGCCAGCATCTGTTGTTTCCTGAGTTGTTAATTTTAGCCACTCTGACAGGTATGAACTGGTATCTCAGTGTGGTTTCGATTTGATTTATCCTGATGATGAGTGACATTGAGCATCTTTTCATGTGTCTGTTGGCCATCTGGAAGTCTTCTCTGGAAAAGTGTCTATTCCTGTCTTCTGCCCATTTCTTCACTGGATTATTTGTTTTTTGGGTGTTGAGTTTGGTAAGTTCTTTATATTTTGGATACTAACCCTTTATCTGATATGTCATTTGCAAATATCTTTTCCCATTAGTCACTTGCCTTTTAGTTGTGTTGATTGTTTCCTTTGCAGTGCAGAAGCTAAAAAAAAATATTTTTAAACAGCCATTATAACTACAAAGAACCAACTGATGGTTACCAGAAGGGAGGTAGGTAGTGGTTTAAGGGAAATAGGAGATAGGAATTTAAGAGTACATAATGAAATAAATACATAAAATGACTTTTAAAAATAATGCTATAGTTGCTTACAATGCACACAGCCATGCACAATGGAAGCATAACTACATTTTTTTTCCTTTGAAACATTTTATAACAGTAGTCCATTATTAAATACGTGTGGAAGATTTCCATAGGACTGGCTGTTATGCATTAGGTCCTACTTCTTTTTGAGGGGCACCAGTCTAATTAATTGCTGTTCATGCCTCATAGCTATCAGATACTGGGTTTCACAGGAATCAACAGTTAATAAAGTTCATAAGTCTTGGAGAGAGGTCAGGAAGCTGAGAAGCACTATAATTCTTGCTTAATTTTACCCTTTGTAAAATATATATAACATGAATGTGCTGCTTATATTCATCTACCTTTTTTTTCACTTAATGAACTTCTATTAAGCTATTCAGAGATTCTTGTTACGTATTTAACAAAAGGTACATCTTTATTACTGAATTGCTTATTCAGATGACTTAAAGTTAGAACTGAAAGGGATCCTAGAGTAATTAAAACATGTCAAGAAATTTGTTGAGAGAAAAAGTAGACTTCAGTGTCTTCATTCTATAACTAAGGGAATAAAGCTTTGAAAGTTTATGTGACCCCCAGGTCATAAAGGTAATGGTGGCAGAGGTAAGATGGAAACACAGGTCTAATGTTCTTTCCACCAAAAGAACCCTTAAAAGCAGAAGAAGAAAGAAAAAGGGAAATCAAGGAGATGAGAAGTGTGAGAGAGAATTGACCTGCAGCTGTTGGCTTGAAAATAGAGAGGGCCCTGTCAAAAGCAAGAGAAGGAACTGCATTTTTCTAATAGTCAATGCTTTAGAAAGAAGACACCAAGCCCCAGATGAGCATTGCAACTGTGGCTGCCTGCTGATTTCTGCTTTAAGAAATCAACCATGCTATGCTGGAATTCTGAACCATGGAAATCTGAGAACACGAACTGATGTTTTAAGCAGCTAATCTTGTGCTAATTTGTACTGCAACAATGGAAAATTACTTATTCTGTTATTTCTACTGCATAATCCATGAGTAAAACATTTCTCCCCACTGTTCCCTTGTTTCTAACCTCATAGATTGAGACATCTAGAAACTTGGAAGGAAGGAACCCTGTACATATGGCTGCTTGAAGGGTAGTCAAATATGAAGCATGAAAGTAAGAATGATGTTGGAGAAACATTTTTATATTCTGATTTGGCCAATTATGGGATGTGTGATCTTAAGCAGGTCTTTTTCTATTTTCTTTAAGTCTTACATTTCATGGCCAATTAAAAGAGAAATTATCCACTCCAATTTTCTCTTAAGAGTTGTGAAGACAAGCAGAAAAATATTTATAAAGGCAAAATGGACATTGTATCTAAACCAAAAGACAGAATTCTAAATGAAGAGCTGAAAAGAAGAATGAAAGAACTCCTCTGTCCTTCCCCTTGTACCCTTTGCTAGAAATCCTGACTGATAGGGTAGAATAGGGCCTTCCCACTGTAGACATCCATATGTACCATTTCTTGGAAGAGGCTGACTCTAGCTTCAAAAAGTTGGGACTGACTTAATCTACATTAACTAGTGGGAACTATGGTCAGTAAACTGTTTTCTATTTTCAGAACACTTTAGAGTATGTGAAATAGTCTCTGATATTAAGGCTCACCCCTTCATTGCTAAGAGATGGTTGAGAGCTAGATGAAAAGTCTGCTGAACACATAGAAACCTAAATTTTTATCATATATAGCTGACAACTATTGTTCTGAAAATATTGTGGCACAGTTTTTAAGAGTGTAAACTCTGGCAATTGCTAATCTGAATGCAGATCCTTACCCTGGCACAAGCTAACTGCACTTTGGATATGAAATTTAACTTTTTAAACTCTGTAAACAGGTATGATAGTAGCACCTATATCAGTCAAGATTTAACTATATGTATATTAAGAGATTTATTGCAGGGAATTGGCTAATGCAACTGTGGTGTAGCTAGGCAAATCTGAATTCCATAGGACAGGCAAACTCTCAGGTACGGACTATAGCTACTGTCCACCAGTGGAATTTCTGGAATTTCTTCTTCATTGGGGTGGCCTCAGCAATTATATTAAGTCTCATCAACTGATAAAGGCCCACAGAGATTATCTAGAATCTCTTATTTAAGTCAATAATATCACACGTATAAAATATCTTCGTAGCAACACTTAGATTGTCTGATTGAAAAGCTGGTAACTATAGCCTAGCCAAGTTAACACATCAAAAGACCACCACACTACCTAAATCATAGGCTTCTTTTGAGCACTGAAGTGAATATATAAGTAAAGCATGCATATGGGTGTGTGGTCTAGTGGATGTCTACTGATATAAGTGCTACTATCATACCTGTTATAAATGCCATTTGACACTTTTATAATGCTCTATTGATTATTTTTTAACCCCTTGTGATTTGGGACATGAAATGCTCAAAACACCATATCCTATTTGAGTATTTCCTGGAAAAAATTTGATGGTGATATTGCTACTAAAGTATCACGGCACCAATGAAATGAGGAATTCTTTTTCTAATTATTCTTTCCATCAAAAATGATATAGAAGTATTTCTCCCATTAGCAAATAAAACTGTGTAATACAATAGCTAAAGGCAAAACACCCCCTTATAGGAAAAAAAAATCCAGTAAAGCACCTCAGTTCAGAGAGTCACAAAGGTGCAGTATTTTCAGCAATTCCTCCCATCCTTTTGTTGGCAGGCGATAATGATAACATATAGCTATACATTTTTTGAGCAATAGACATCAAAAAATGGTATTTATAACTACAATTATTAGCATCATTATCATAATAAAGTATTCAAGAGATTGTCTGTATACTTGTTGTGATCATGCCATATGTATTCTGGATATTGCCTTGAGATCTTGAAATGTAAAATGACTAATTCCATTAACATATTAGTATATACTCATTTATGGATAATTTCTGAAACCTAACCAAGAATCATCTATTTCATTACTTCTCAAACTATCCATGCTGCACCATTTTGTTTAAAATACCAATATTTTATGGACCAATATATTTTTAAAATAAAATAAGCATATATTACTAGGAAAATAAAACAGGAAAAACACAAAAATAAATACTTTGTGATATACTTAATCTTTTGTATTACAACCACTAGACATTCAACTATATTTTAATAAATATAATCATAACATAATATAAAATGAAAGAAAAATGAAAAATTTATATTCTTCTCACTAAATGTTCATTAAAAGTGTACATAAAGGCAATTAATACAGATTATTATTAAAGTTGTAATTTTGTTATTAAAATTGTAACTTAAAGAAAGCTTATAAATGAAATGGTAATTTCCATCTTAAACATATGTTCACATCCTTTTGAATAAACAACATGTATATCAATATTAAAAATTTTAACCTGTGGGGCACCTGGGTGGCTCAATCAGCTGAGCATCTGATGTTGGCTTATATCATGAGCTTGCAGTTCATCGGTGCAAGCCCTGTATCAGGCTCTATGCTGACAGTTCAGACCCTGGAGCCTGCTTCGGATTCTGTGTCTCCCTCTCTCTCTTCCCCTCCCTCTCTCACGCTTTGTCTCTCAAAAATAAATAAACATTAAAAAAATTTAAAGAACTGTAACCTGAAAAATGAGATTACTAAATTTAATGAGTAAATTTATTAATTTATTTAATCTAGGTTGAATTGATGACTATGTGACAGAGTGATCTATATCAAAAGATGTTTTTGTTTCAGGGGAAAATGGCAGTAGAAAGACAAGTCTTAAAGATGGAAGCAGATGGGACTGGAGTAAAAGATTTTATAGCAATTTCAGCAACCTCAGGATAATCACTGTTAACTATTATCCAAAATGCAAGTTATGCTATATTCTCAAAATATCTTCAATCTTTCATTAATAGCTAGTTCCAAAAACTTAAATTATCTTTTGAGAAAAGAAATGGATTCTAGGTTTAGTACATTTTTGGGTTAAAGTTGACAAATAAATCCTTAATTATCAAACACTGGTATATGTACACTTGACAAGTACCTAATTTGCTCCACATGCATCTCCAAAGATTTAGGCCGTGTTCAGTGAGGTGAGTCCATAAGTCATACATTTAGAATGTATATGGAAGTCATACATTTAGAAGTAACTTAAACTTCAAAAAAGTTTGTAAATACTTTGAATCTATACTTATCTCATTGTGGACTAGCAATAAATGGTAATAAACAGTTCAGGTACTAGCACCAGTCTGAGGCCACATCTTTTAGTACAAAAATGATTTATTCCATAGTTTTGTTATGTAATTTGTAAGACATGGGAGGGATTACTAGCAATCTTAGAAATTCTTGTATAAATATTTTCAGGAGTTTCCTAGGTTTGAGTTGCCATGTTTGCTGCCAAAAAGTTTGTATTATAGGGTATTTTTTTGGTCCATGTTTTTCTGAAAGCTCATACCAAATCTCCAGTTAGAAATTTGTTGCCTATCTGATTGATTTGTATTACTTATGAGTCCAGACTGAGGTATGCTTTGAAAGCATGTAAAATTAAGAAATATACAATGACATGTTACCATTATTACCTGATTAAGGTTTTGGTAACATTTTTCATGTCATATATACATTTACATTAAATCAAACCTATATATTAAATTGATTGGTTTTTCACATAATTCCTACTTCAATGTTCTTAGTAAAATATATTAAGTGATAGAGTACTTTCATATATGAAAACATTTAATCATCAATATCAGTTTATTTAAAACCTAAAGTTTGCAGTATTTGAATTCTGAATTATTGTGGAATTAAAATGACTCTCTCTCTCTGGGTGTGTGTGTGTATATATATATATATTATATATATATATAATATATATATATATAATTAAGGTGCTAAATTTAAACAATAAATTGGAATTTATTATACTCATGGTAAAAATCTTAAAAACATTGCATTTGGGAGTGAGTTAGTGTAGTGAGTTAAATAGTGGCCCTCAAAAACATATGTTCACCAGAAGCTAAAAGTGTGACTTGATTTGAAATAAATGTCTTTGCTGATGTAATTAAAGGAAGAATCTTGAGATGAGATCATCCTTGATTTAAGTTGGGCCCTAAGAATAATGATGAGTTTCCTTATAAGAGCCAGAAAAGAAGACAAAAAGAGACATGGACACATCATGTGAAATGTGGAGACAGGCTGAAGTGATACATATACAAGCCAAAGAACATCAAGGACTGCCTATACTCAGTAGAAGCCAGGAGTGACATCTGAAACATACTTTTCATCAGAGCTTATAGAAAGAACTAACCTTTCCAACACTAATTTTGGACCTCTGGCCTCCCGAACATCTCTTCTCCCGAAGGGAATAAACAACTGCTGTTTTAATTCACCAAGGTTTTGGTAATTTGTTACAGCAACCCTAGGATACTACTTCAGTGTGGTAGATATTACTATTATCCACAGTGTTTTGTCGGTCTGTAGATGCACACACACTTTGCCATGTGACTTTCTAACAGGGAACATCTATTTCCCTGCTTCTTGACTGGTGAGGCTAATGACTCCCTGCTTCTTGACTGGTGAAGCAGATGTGAGGCTAATGACTGAAGCAGATGTGAGAAGAGAATGTACAAGTTTTAAGCCCAGACTTTCAGAAACCTTACATATTTTGCTTATTCTTTTAAGTTTCAGCCAGGTCCACAGAAAGAAGGTGCCTGGCTAGACCACTGGACCTGGGAGAATGAGGAATAACAGTGCTCTGGCCAAGCCCAGCCTAGGTCAGCTGGCTCCTACCCAACATACTGTAAACAATAAGTAATTACTATTTTAAGTCTCTATATTTCAGTATGGTTTTTACATAACCACCACTTATCATTACAATAAAGAGATATTCTTTTCATTTAAATGTTTTAATGTTTATTTATTTTTGAGAGAGAGAGACACAGACAGACACAGATCATTAGTGGGGGAAGGGCAGAGAGAGAGGGAGACACAGAATACAAAGCAGGCTGACAGCAGAGAGCCTGAGGCAGAGCTCAAACCCACAAGCTGTGAGATCATGACCTAGGCCAAATCAGATGCTTAACTAACAGAGCCACCTAGGCACCCCTGAAATATAATTCTTTTCAATAATACACTTTTTATTAAGAACTATTTCAAGTTAATAATTTATATCGAATGCCCTACTAAGAATAGTTTTTAATTGGGTGGTAATCTCTTCTCCAGATTGGCAAGTCTTAGGTAAAGTACTATGAAGTCCTTTTGAAATTAGTAAGAACTGGATTTTGATATTTTTTAAAGTTCATTTATTTATTGTGAGGCTGAGGTGGGGGGAGGGGCAGAGAGAGAAAGGGAGAGAAAATCCCAAGCAGGCTCCACTCAGCTCAGGTCTTGATCTCACTACTATGAGATCATGACCAGAGCCAATATCAAGAGTTAGATGCTTAACCAACTGAGCCACCCAGGCATCCCTGGATTTCAACATTTTAATGTATCCATCTTATGTGCTTATGTCAAGGACATGATGATGTTCCATGTCCATAAACATTTGCCTCTGGTCTTATTATGCTCTTACTCTACATGCTTCAGTTCATAAAGATAAATAGGTAAATTCCAAGCTCCCTAACAAGATGTACAAGGACTTCATGGTCTGGGCGTGTTTATTTACCCATAGCACACATTTTTGTGTCCCACGTCACATCCCCTCACCCCAACTTTGATATCATATGCAGCTACTGTGAAGAGATCATGAGCACAGTTTATGTCTCCCATTCATCTTTTGAGTTTATGTGTCCAATTCATCTCATGACAACATTCCATCTCAAATATATGCAGCAAATCTTTCAGTTGCCTTCCAGCCCAGTAATTCTCCTCATGAGGTGGAAGGTGGTCCCAGGCTGGCAGAGCTCCTAGGTATACCCTGGAAATATGGAGGAATTAATTTCCTAGGGCAACCTCAGTTGATATGACCTGAATGCCTGTGGATAAATTTTCTAGCCTTCCTTTCTTTAAGATGACAATTCTAGGAGATATTATTTATCCTTCTCAGGAGCCCTAATGAAACTGAGCCCCCATTATACAAAGGAGGGATCTTGACAGTTATTCTTAACCTTAACTTTTTCTTCTTGCTTTAATAACCCTTTCTGTTCTTTCACTCTTAGTTCCTGGGATTACCTTCAAAATAAAATATTTGCAACCAAGTCTTTGGCTCAGGCTCTGCTTTAGGAGGAATCCAAAGACCACCCCTCCACTCAGTCTTATCCCTCACTCATTTTTTGCCACTTGAGCTATATTATTTATAGTTTCCAATAAGTTCTCACACTTAAATGTACTATTTTGCATATGTTACTCATATAGCTTTCTAGGACACTCTCAGAACTTATCTTCTATCTCTTAATTTTACTGTTTTTCTGTCCTTCAAGTTATACCTTAGGCACCACCCCTTCCATAATATTCCTCCAAAGATGCCTTGCCTGAAGTGCTACCATTTATGAATCCATATATCATTGTACTGATAAACCTGAATAATAAGAAAACATTTATTTGCCTTACTCTATCAGTTTATACCACTATGGTAATAAAGAGTAGGAAAAACATTGTTGTCAAGTGTCAATCCTCCCCTGTTGAACAAAAATTTCCAGATATTTAATAGCCCTGTCCTCAAATACTACATTGGTACTCTAAACCATTCTTACTGATAGCCTTGCTTTCATTTTAATTTGCTATGAAGGTCTCTAAGCATGAAACTATTTTTCTGGATCAAACTAGCAACATTGGAAAATTCATTATTTAATCTATCTGTTCATTAATACAACGATAAAGTTCATTTTGTGTGTCAAACACTACAATAAGCACTGAGATACACAGTTAAATAAGACAATTCCAATGTCTTTAAAAAAACAGTAGAAAGATTAAGGTTATAAAGTAAGCTCAAGATATATTTTCGTAAATGTTCTTTATAAGAGGAAGGAGGGCTTTTGAGTCTAGACATAATTAAAGCAAAGCATAATAATGGTGGTTAGGACATACTGAGAGTTTACTCCTAAGTACACAGCCAAGTGGAATATCTCAAATGCTAACAACCACTTGATCTAAATACCTTATTTCCACTGTATTGAATAGAAATTTGTAGCAAAGACAAATTAAGCAAAATACCCACAGTAAAGCAAAAAATTAAGAGTTTACCTGAGAATTCTAATTCATGTTGTCAGGATCTGTAATTCATGTGCTTTGATACGACATTTCAGATATCTATATAAGAGATCACCAAAGTGTTCAGGTGAATGAGGAGGAGAACAGAATTGGAAAAAGTTTATAATGGTAGATTAGTTGTTGATAATTGATAACATTTTCCCCATAATTAACCACAAATACTAAACTGGTACAATCATTTTTTTGCTTTTAAAGTGGATTTTTTCAAAATATAGAGTCAGAAAACTGACCAAAGTAACCATTTCATTTGAGTCTATTCACACATGCCACTAGAATTTAAAAACCGTATTTCATCTCAGAAGTGTATTTTTTAAACTCACAAATGTGGCTGAATGACAACAGTGAAATGTCATATATTTCCAAAGGAAATTCATTGTTTTGGCAGAGCCCATCCGTCCCATATTTCTGATGTACAATTGCAGTGGACGATGATGTGCCCTGCCAGGTTTTCCTTATTATCCTTGCCTTCTGACAAAGATACACACCTTACCCAAAATAGTGCTTCCCCTACTGGGCGGGGGAGGGGGTGACAGCCCACATGCAAAGACTGCTTAATACGGAACACAAAGGCGAAACCTTCTTGCCTCACTTTGGGACATATTCGCAAATCCCAAGTTCTCTGTAGCATTGGTTAAGGTCTTTGGTCTGACTTTATGGCAGATCAACTTCTCCCTTTGCCTAATTTTGCTTCTTTCATGCCACCACAGAGAGCACTCCCCAGTAAACTTTCTACATACAAGTCTCTATTACGGTCTGAAGTGGGTCTTTCTCTTCCTTGCAAACTAAAATTTTGAGTGCTGAGATACACAAATTCCCTTTCATGAATGCTGGCAGAAGAAACAAGGCTTCTGTTTCAGAGGCATATGAAGTTATTACTCACGGCAAAGCAAACAGCATGAGAATAAAAACTGAATCAGTTCTCCTATAGTCCCCAAGTCCAATAGTGGTAAAATTAGGGGTCTAGCTGGATGTCTGTGGACACAATGCATTCCCTTACAGAAGAGGGACAGTGAGCTGGGGAATCTAGCATTTTATAATAAGCAGTGAATAAACTTGATTTTTTTCATGGGGCTCATTATGTCATGCCTCAGGATTTCTTTCTACATATACAATTCTGAAAAATGTGTTTAAAAAGTGGTCAGAGCCCTGCTTTCTAGGCACAGCCAGCAAAAATATGCAGGAATGCTCAGGACCAACTGTGGATTTCTTCTACTGATACTCTGCATCAGATGTGCTTCCCAGGAGCAACAATCTATGAAAACAATATTCCCTGTAAAATGGACACACCACGTAATTACTTTTTCAGCCCACACTTTGTTATTCATTTTTCTCACTATCCTCTAATATGACAAATCAGTGGTCTTAAATGGGAAAAACAGGAGAAAGGGATTAAGAGGTACACCAGGGGCGCCTAGGTGGCTCAGTCAGTTAAGCCTTGGACTTTGGCTCAGGTCATGAGCTTTCGGTTTATGAGTTCAAGCCCTGCATCAGGCTCTGTGCTGACAGCTAGGAGCCTGAAGCCGGCTCCAGATTCTTTTGTCTCCCTCTCTCTCTGCCCCTCCCCCACTCATGCTCTGTGTCTGTCTCTCAAAAATTAATAAACATTAAAAAAATAATTTAAAAAAAAGAGGTACAGCTTTCCAGTTTCAAAATAAGTTATGGAGATGTGATGGACAGCACAGGGAAGGACTATAGTCAATAACATTGTAACAACTTTGTATGAGGATGGGTAACTTCACTCACATAAATACAGAATCACTATGTTGTATATCTGAAACTAATGCAATATTGTATGTCAGTTATTATTCAATTAAAAAAATCAAAAATAATAAATCAGTTGTCTTAATATTCTTTAAAAACTATACAGTCGTACTATGCACTGGTAAGGAGTGCCTTCATGTCCAAGTCAGGCACAATTTCTAAATGCTACGTATGCAGCATACAGTTGACCCTTGAACAAGTTTGAACTGTGCGGGTTCACTTACCCGCAGATTTCTTTCAATTAATATAGTACAGTTCCGTAAATGTATTTTCTCTTCTCTTCCTCATGGTTTCCTTACTATCATAAGAATACAGTATGTAATACATATAACATCCAAAATATATGTTAGTTGACAGTTTATATTATCTGCAAGGCTTTTAGTCAGCAGTAGGCTACTAGTAGTCAATTTTTTGTGCAGTCAAAAGTTAAACGCAGATTTTCGGCTGTGCTGCTTGGCGCCCCAACCCCGTGTTCTTTAAGGGTCAGCTGAACATACAACGTTTTTGTTCTTTTTATTTACCCGAGTTACTCGGTGCTGACGGCCTATCGAACCGCACTGGTCTGTGAAGAGTCTCGTTCACGCTTCAAACTTCTGTGTTTTCACGGTCACCCTCTGGTCACAGTCTCCACATCTCAGCGAAGTGGCGCCTCAGCCAGGCGCGCCCATAAGGGTGATCTGGCTCCCGCCCGAAGGCCACGTGTGGCCACGGGGCCGCGTGAGGCAAGCACGGGGAGTGAACTGCGCACGCGCCCAGCACAACTCTGTAGTCCTGAAAGCTTTAGTTCGCGCCAGCCGAGTCCCGCTGGCTTCTGGCCTGGAAGCCCTTGGCCTAAATGCCATCCCTGCCAAGGCCCCAGGCCTCAGCGACTCCATGGCGCCCCTCGATTCTGAGATGCACATCGTCCAGGTCGGTGTATACATTTATAAAATTGTTAAAGATTGCCCGGCGGGGGGTGGGGGGAAAAGGCAACATATTGTACTTACAAAGTGGTAACAATCACTAAAAACATTGGAGTTACTTTATTTCTTCTCAATTCTGAGGCATTTGCCTAAATCCTTCCTATAAATTTACTAAATTTTATATATTAAGTCCTGCTGAGGCATTTATGCTAACAAAAATTTCCTTACTTGAATGAAGAGGGGAAGAAAAACGAGTCAGCTTTGATATTTGTCTAGAAAACAAACAAAAAAGGAATACATGTATTGAATGATGCTTACCTACTATCGTTGTAAACTATTTACAGTTTTCCTTGAAGTTTTCTATGTGTTTTCTTGAAAAAATATCAGCCTCAAGTTTTTTTTACATAGTTTTGGAAGAGAATCTAAAGATTAGATCTCTAGCATAAGGAAGAAATTTAATGATATTATAAAAGTATGAAAATTAACAGGAAAAGTATAGCAGACCAGTGATTGGGATTTTTTCAGTGGTAAGAAAAATACTTTGGAAAGGAGGAACAAAAGTTAGAATAGAGCCAATGGCTAGGCTAGCTGTGTTGTACACACTCCCATACTTATTATTAAGTTTACTTTCTTTTTTAATTTAAATAGATCTAATTGAAATAGATTCTATCCTAAATAGGAAAGGACTTGCAATTTGTATCCAGTTAGGATTGCGACCAGGTTTCAATCTAGTGTGTTGTTCTAAATTTGTGATGCACAAGTTCAGAATCAAGTTTAGATAACAGCTAATAAGAAAGGAGTAAGCCCAGAGTGCTTTGACCAAATTCTTGGCATGGTTCAGAGAATATCCCTGTAATAGAAGGTTGAGTGAGACTTGTTGCTAGAACTAGTTAACAGGGTCCAGAGCTGGAGTCAAAGATATTCTGACATTATCTTGATAGACACATGGCAATGAATTGGGGCCAGAGCCAGTCTAGAGTCTACTCAGAAATGGAAGATCCAGCCCTGCCACAATCAAATCACACTCAGTTTTCAGTTCCTTTAAAGAGAGTTTTGGAGCCCTTTATTCATATCGACTGCCTATGCCAGTGGGCCAAATTTCTGAGCCCCTGCTCCAGAGCTGAGAAGAGGGACAATGCCCCCCTTCTGCTTAAGGGACACTCTTCTATTATAAAGGTGTACAGTGGTTTTCTCAGCTTGTCTCTTCAGATAGTTAACTTTTGCCTTATGAATGAATTGGGTTAAGGGCTGAAAATTCACAACCTGGGGTATATCCTCTGCTCTGTGGGAGATGGATTGAGGAAGGGAGCCCTCAACCTCTTGGCCACCCTCAATAAGAATTTAACCTCTGCAACTTGTAACTGGAAGGTGGATAAGAGAAATTCTGGTAGTCAGGGCATGGAAGGGAGGAGTAGGGCCAGCTCCTGGGCTGAAGAGGAACCTGGAAATGTTGTTAATGAGAGAAATTTAGGACAGAGGAACCAAGCATGGGTCTGTGCTTACTGTCCAGGGGAAAAGAGAATGGAGCAGTGAGGGAGCAGATCATGGTCAAAGTGCCATAGACACTCACTGTTCTTACCAAGACTTAGCAGATTTTCTAAAATAATTTTTCTTAATTTTCTGTATGTCCTTAGGACCATTTTCACAGACTTTATTTTTTTTTTAATTTATTTTTGAGAGACAGAGAGAGACAGCGCAAGCAGGGGAGGGGCAGAGAGAGAGAGAGACACAGAATTTGAAGCAGGCTCCAGACTCTGAGCTAGCTGTCAGCACAGAGCCCGACGCGGGGCTCGAACCCATGAACCATGAGATCATGACCTGAGCCGAAGCTGGACGCTTAACCGACTGAGCCACCCAGGCGCCCCCATTTTCACAGACTTTAAATGGTTATCTTTTTTATGCTTTTCACCAGTTATCACTGGGTCTGCAGGGCGATTCAGGCTGCTGTCCCAGATATCTAAATTGGATAAGGGCATTCTGAATAAAGGCATTGGAGCAAATTCAAAATTTTGAGACATCAAGTATATCAAGCAATGTGAATTGAGCCAACCAACTCAAAGCAATTTGTTTTATGTGTTCTCAAAAACTTCAAGAATAAACTTGATTCCAGCAGTTTTTTGTTTTGTTTTCTTTTGTTTTTTTTTTTTTTTTTTAGTCAGTCTTGGACATTGCCAAATATATATTTGATCTAAAATTATTGATATTAATTTTGTCTTGCCCCAAATGCTATTTTAGCTTAATAAATTATGGTCTATAATTTATAAATTTGAGCTAAATTTAATATATATTCATCTTTGTGCAAGATGGCACAAAGGGTTGTTGTGCTATATTACAAGATATCTGGGGACTGAAAAATACAGAACTTCTGTGTTAGTCTTTGTCCAACCCCTGTGATCTGAGTGACTTTGCATGGTTATTCTTTCAAATTGTACCCTTGTCTGAAACTTGAGATTTGACTAGATGATCTTCAGGTCAGTTGGAACTCTTAACACCTTTCAATTCTATGAGATAATAGCCTGACATCCAGGTAAAAATGTTGAGGGGAGAGCTGGAGATAAGGGATTAGAAGCTGACTGAGCGTTTAGAAGTAGAGATTTATATTAAGGCTGATTATTATTGATTTTGTATTTAAAAAAAAAAGAAACAAGGATAGGTTTGCTTCTTGTAGAAGGGCAAATGAAAGAAGAAAATCCCCAGAAAGACAGACAGAAGTATAATGAAAATCGAGACCTTTTAAAGTCTTAGGACTTAAAGGTAGAGAATTTCAACAAGAAAAACTGATCAATAATGTCAAGAGACAAAAATATCCATAGCAGAGTTGGACAGAAGGACTTTTAATCTAACAATTGTATAAAGTGTGTGATGACAGTTTTGAAGAGTGAGGAAGATAATAGTAAGTTTTTGGAAAATAAAGGAAAATATGGATAAGGAAGAAATAAATATTTTTTTATAAAAGAAAGAGGAGTGGTAAGCCTAGGCTTTAGACCTTAGATTACTTATATGTTTTCAGGTAACTAATAACTGTACTACTTGAAATAAGTTTAATAGTCCTCCTCCTGAACTGTAAATAGAATGTACTTTTATTTATCCTGAATTAACCTTTTTGCATGTTAGAGGGAATCTCGTATTTATATGATTCTTAGAAGTGGTTTATAATTGATTTTTACAATGATCATGTTTTCATGTTTTCAAGGAAGATTCTATCATACTACCTTTATCCTCTTTTTTAGAGTGAATCTTATTTTTTATGTAATTCAATCACTTATTATATATGAATACAGTTATATTTGAATGACTGTATATGAAAATGATCAGGACAATGATTTGATTAGTTTTTCCTTGATAGAAACAGGATATTCAAAAGTCTATAATGATTTTGAAACAATGTGCTATAGCCTACACAGTTTAATTTTAAGTTATTTGGGGCGCCTGGGTGGCTCAGTCGGTTAAGCGTCCAACTTCGGCTCAAGGTCATTATCTCACAGTTCATGGGTTCAAGCCTCACGTCGGTCTCTATGCTGATGGTTCAGAGCCTGGAGCCTGTCTTCGGATTCTGTATCTCCCTCTCTCTCTGACCCTCCCCTGCTCATTCTCTCTCTCTCTCTCTCTCTCTCTCTCTCTCTCTCTCTCTCTCTGTCTCTTTCTCTCTCAAAAATAAATAAAACATTAAAAAATCAATAAAAGACTGAGGAGGAGGCAAGATGGTGGAGAAGTAGGGAGCTTGGTACTTTTCACCTTCCCGCATTTCTCAAACTAAGGAGTGAAACCATAAGACTCTTAACCACAGGAGTCTGGGAGGAAAAGAGACAGAGTCCACTAAGAAGACACATTCCTAGATGCATGATTGCAAACTGGGGAAGATAAAAATGGGCTAGGTCCCAGAGGGACAGAGGGGAAGGAGCCCCCTCTGCGGAGAGCCACGGAGCGCCACAGAGAGATGAAGGGAAGAGAAACAGGCTGAAACTGCTCATAGAAAAGTCTCTGGAGAAGAGAAAAACCTCGGCCTAGGACAGAGAGGGATCCTATCATCCCATCTGTAACTGCAGGGCGTCTGGAGAACCTTTCTCTCTGGCTGTGGTGCATTCCTTGGACTGGGCACCCCGATCCCAGGCAGCACCAGGAGAAACTGCTCCCCTACTCCCCCTGCTCAGTCCCCAGCTGGAAAGCTGCCCGGCCTGCCGCCAGCTGCCCCCCTCGCCACTGGACTGGGCACTCTGGTTGTAAGTTTGCTTAAACAATCATTTAAAAATATTCTGTTGCTGCATATTCTACATCTCTGCCATTACCTTCCTTTCTCTCTCTCTCTCTGGAATAATCAGACTATATAGTTTCCTTGGGTAACATTATCTTCATTTTTTTTCTCCTCACCTCCTACCATATTCTACTCTTTCTCTCTCTGAATTAAGCCTTTTAGTCTCTCTGCCTGGTCAATGTTCAATTTCACTTCTTCTACACCCTGGTCACTTCTCTCTTTGTATATGCTCTTCTAACAGCACTGCATCCACCCTGCTCTTTATCTCTAGCTGGGATTTCTGGATTTATGCTCTTAGACTGCCCTTTGTCTTTTGTTGTTTTAGCCCCCCTCCCCTTTTCTTTTATTTTCACATTTGGTTTACTTGTTTGTTGATTTGTCTGTGTGTTTGCCTGCATTTGTTCCCTGTGTGTTTCTTTGTCGGTTTTCCTTTTCAGGGCTACCTCAAGAAACAAGCCAAAGTACACATGGTGGAAGGTCCCAAATATCACTGAGTACAGAATTAAAATTACCAAAGACACAACAAGAGAAACCAAGGGACACCATTAAGAGAACACTTCCTGAACAGACAGGCCCTGGAGAGTCAATGAGCCTCCTTTAACATAGCAATACTCACAGGTCCAGAGAGCATGACAAGCTTTTAAAACTGGCAAGAGATAGAAAGCTGGCCAAAATTATGAAATGGAAGGACTCTCCTCTAAAGAAATTCCAGGAAGAAGTCACAGCTTCAGAATTGCTCAAATCAGTTATAAGCAACATAACTGGACAAGAATTTAGAACAATTGTCATAAAATTAATCTCTGGGCTTGAAAAAGGCATGGAAGACATCAGAGAAACTATTGCTATAAAAAGACTATGGACCTTAAAAATAGTTGTGATGAAATAAAAAAAATGCTATAAATGAGGTGCATAATAAAATGGAGGTGGCCACTGCACGGATTGAAGAGGCAGAGAGGAGAATAGGTGAATTAGAAGACACAATTATAGAAAGAGAGGAAGCCAAGAAAATGAGAGATAAATTGATCCAGGAGCATGAAAGGAGAATTCAAGAACTCAGTGATACAATCAAATGGAACAATATCCGTATCATAGGAATTCTTGAAGAAGAAGAAAGAGAGAAAGGCGCTGAAGGGGTACTTGGACAAATTATAACCGAGAACTTCCCCAATCCGGGGAAGGAAACAGACATTGCAATCCTAGAGGCACAGAGAACTCTGCTCAGACATACCTTGAATCGATCTTCAGCACGACATATCATAGTGAAACTGGCAAAATATAAGGATAAAGAGAGGATTCTGAAAGCAACTAGGGATAAAAGAGCCCAAACATACAAAGGGAAACCTATCAGAGTACTTACAAACATATCTACTAAAACGTGGCAGGCCAGAAAGGAATGGCAGGAAACCTTCAATGTGATGAACAGGAGAAATATGCAGACAAGAATCCTTTATCCAGCAAGCCTGTCATTCAGAATAGAAGGAGAGATAAAGGTTTTCCCAAATAAACAAA